>MNCI01008151.1:12406-31163 GCA_015680685.1 Gnetum montanum | reverse complement strand
ACCTTGTATGATATAACTAATCTAGATAACTAGCACCATCCCCGGCAACGGCGCCAATGATGAGTGGCGAGGTACCCCTACACTCAACCATACGAAACGAGCGTCGCATGCCCGAATGGTATCAGAGCCTAGAAAAGCATTTTGAACGAGCACATAGAACACGAAGACAGTCAAGCTTCAGATCCAGATACAGAACTTCGCCTTACTTCAGA
This sequence comes from Gnetum montanum, assembly GCA_015680685.1. Taxonomy (NCBI): domain Eukaryota; kingdom Viridiplantae; phylum Streptophyta; class Gnetopsida; order Gnetales; family Gnetaceae; genus Gnetum; species Gnetum montanum. The sequence goes on along the minus strand of MNCI01008151.1, from coordinate 30,951 downwards.
TAAGTTAAAAAGCTCTACCCCTATTTGGCCTGAATGGTCGGTAAATCCAAATGATTATTGGGAAACTCCTGAATGGAAGTTTGAAAGATGGGAATCTGATAATATGTATTTGCTAGCTAAAACTTTATTTGAGTATAAAGAAGATGCTAAGAAGAAGCGATGTTTAGGTCATTTGTATTGGCAAACGGTAGCTCGCCCAATTGAAGAACGTTTAGATATTCTGTCAAAATATTATTGGACAATGGGTGATATGTATGTTTCTACTCCAAATTTAGCCAAAAAACATATAACATCTATTATGATTAAGAGAAGTCAGTCTTGTCCAGAGTTTGGTTCCAAATTATATGGTGTTTTATTAAGTTCCAAATCTTGTCCATTAACTCCCAATCAGCCGTCTAGTCCAGTTTTGCCATCTAGACCAGTGCAGTTTGAAATTGCTGAATTATCTGATGAAGTTTCATCTACTCTGCCATATATAATAGAATCTCATGACAAATTTGGAAGAGCATATATTTACCCTCCAACTCTTATTGCTGATTTATATGAAGATGAGGGAGTAAATCCTTTTGACGAAGAAGATCAAGCTCTATTAAGAGACATAGCAGCAGGAACAAAAATAGTAGCTGATGAAAATTCTGCAGCTGTCTTTGATCAAGAAACTGAACAGCTATCAGATGATGAAGCTCAACAAGATGTTCGGGCTCAGATTTATAATATATATCAGCAATTAGTAGTAGTTGCAAATGAAGATAGAGATTTAGATAATTGGGAAGAAGATTGGGAAGAAATGCCAGACGTGGATGATGATGAGGATGATAGTAGCATAGATGGTGTAGAATGGGGACCAAGGATAAATATGCTAAGTTCAAGATCACACTCCGTCACAGTAGATCATAACAAAGGCAAGGAAAAAGGAGAGATTTCAGAAGAACAAAAAGCTATTTTGCCATTTTCAGAAGCTTTGCTAAAAGCTAAATCTTTTATGGGCAGTGGAGCACATAAAGACCTGAAGTTTCCAGACATCCCCAAAGATGCTATCTACAACTTCGCCAACACTTTCTCTGCCAGAATGGCTACGTCAATCAAACAATCAGAAGCTATTTTGGATGTCAAAGGCAAAGGTATTCGTCCAATCTTATTACCTTTATTTACCTCCGAAGAAGTTGAAAAATGGCAAGCTCAAAGTCATGCTTATGTTCATTTAGGACAAATAGATATTATTGTCAGCCCTAAGTTTAATTATGAAATTGGAGCAGAATATGTGGTTACGTTATTAGATAGCCGTGTTATTGGTAATGGAATTAGCCAAGATCCCGATGTAGCATGGGAAACAGCTAAAATTTGTCAGTTTCAAGGAAATTTAGATGCTGATGCGTTGTGCACGGTCCAACCAAATTTTCAGTTGGCATTAGCCGATGATTATATTACCAATGCTCTATTATTATGCATCGAAATCCATGGCGTGGATTTACTTCCAGGATCAGTCTATGCAGCTGTCGCTATAAGAGGCACTTACCAACTATCCAACACCATTTTGATGAATCACAAGTTGAAGTGGGGAGTGCAGTTCCCAAAAGGAAGTTAGCATTTGAAGGCTTGTGGAAGGTCTATTGCGACACCTAATTATGTGCAAAGTTTTCCGAGAATTCAGAATTTGCTTCATGCTCAGGAATTTAAAACCGTGGAAAAGCCAAAGAGAAGATGGAGTCAGTATCCTGTTCAACAATTTGGTAGGCAAGCAACTATAACATTAGAAGCCTTACCGCCCATCTTACCAACAAGAAAATATGATGAGTCATCTTCATCACCAAGCTATGACATGCGTGCAGCAATTCTCATGATGCAGCCGTCCTACAAGCAAGTAGGATCAAGAAGACTACTCCAAGGAGGAAGATGGCCTCCACAAGGCGCATATGCGACAATAGCCTCTGAAGTAGAACAACCAACAACTAGAGCTGACTGCAGTTACTTACTTGAACATACATCCAGCAGCGCCACTGATCAACCTGATAATATAAGGCAGCTCAATTATTTATGTCACTGGACCTCTTATGCATCACAAAATATTACCCAGTTGCATAATCAAGTAGCTCAACTCGAGAACGAAGTCCAAAGTCACCTCACATAGATGTCTCAAGAAATGGTTGATCATCTAGGAAGCTATGAGGCCATAGTTCAATAGCGACAAAGTCAAGCGAGCGTGACCAGGAAAAAATTAAAGACTGCATTATCAGTAGAAAATCAGCTGTCACTACCAAAGCCAAGAGAGCCTGACCAGCGATCTAGGGGTTCATCTGAAACACCAGTATTTCCAGATCCAAGAGATTGTATGCTTTTAGAAAGAATCAAGCAAATGCAGATAGATAAATCACCACCAGCAACATCCGCTTCAACCTCATCCCCAGATCCACCTAAAGGAGAATGCCAGCAGCACATCATGATGGCTAGAAGAACGTATGCCAATCCGCCTTGGCAACGACCACCTCCATCACAACCTCCTGTTTTCACAGCTTTCCAGCATTGGCCAGCCTCATCAATTCCTGTTATTGACATTGACTATCTTCCGCCCAAAGAAGTGTTGCATGCAATTCGTTTATGGATTGATCAATTAAGAATAAGTATGCAGATCCTAAGGATGGATGAAAAGACAGTCATTTTAGGAGGATTTTCTCGAGCATGTGGGAAAGTACGTCATTGGTGGGAATGTACAACACAAGAACAAAAGAATCAAATTATGGCAACCGGTCTACAAGGTGTGTTTGTTTCGTTAGTTACAGAGTTTACAGTGGATTTTTCAGCAAATTTAAGATTAAAAGATAAGTTATTACTTAGTCAGAGAAAATTAGAAGATTTGAGATATTTTGAGCAGTTTAGTGCTGAATATGCTAATGAAGTCTATCGACTCGCTCTTCATCGAGACCAAATGATTCCTTATCTTTATTTAGGAAGTTTGCCAGCTAAATTAGGCCAAATGGTATTGTACAAAGCTATGGAAAAGAATATTGATCTCTCGCTTACCTATTTCGCTGATCTTATTCATATGGTAAGGCAAGAGCTTCAGACAGCCTGTTACAATATTCAGTTACATCATCTTCTTCCGTCCGCAGAAGTTTGTACCAATTTAGATGGAATCGACGTTTTCGGAAAACCACCCAAAAGAAGAGGTAAACCCAGAGGTAGAGGCCGAAGGCAACATCAGTATCGAAGAGCGCCACCAAGATTTAAACATCAAAAATGGAAAAGATCATTCAAGCGAGTTGGCCCAAGGAAATTCTTTGCTAAAAGACGAAAGGGTGTATTTAACCGCAGAAAGGTGACTTGTTATGCCTGCAAAAATCAAGGTCACTACGCTCATGAATGTCCGCGGAAGAAAGATAAGGTCAATCCCAAAATCAAGGCTTTCTTTGAAAGTTATATCTAGGATTGGGAACCAGTGGATAACCCAAAAGAAGAAAAAGAGCAAGTGTTTGCTATTCAAGTCCTGTCTGATGATGAATCAGACATCTCCAGCAGTAAAAGCCCTTCAAGCACTCCTGAAGAATCAGAAAGTGAGGTAGAAGAAGAAGAAGTACCTAGAAATCTGATGATGCAGCCATCGCAGTGGGAAGAAGTAGTGCCTAAAGAATGGTTTTCTGATGTAGACCTAGACTCTGAAATAAAGTCTTGGATCAATGATCAACCTGTTTGGTCAGACGATACATCTTCAAGACAAGAAGACGCTTTGCTTTTAGACGATCTAGAAGGTGATAGAGATTCAAGCATAAGCTCTACGCTAGGATGTAAGGAGACATTGTTAAAAGCAGCATCAGAAGAAGACTCAGATGAAGAACCAGCATGAAAGGTTATCAAACAGAAGCTCCCACAATTTTTGGCAACACCATATCCTAAAAGATTTCCAGTCAATCTAGAAGTGAAGAATTGGATAGATCCATCACCATCGGTTCAAGTAGACCCTCAGATACAACATCAAGTTAAGCATTTATTAGCCTTGCAGAGTGTTTTATTAATTCCAATTAAAATAGCAGTAGATGGGAAGAATAAATGGAGAAAATATCAAGCATTTATTGATACAGGAGCATCTCTAAATTTTTGTCATAAGGATGTGTTAGAATGTTGGGTTACTAGTAAGACTATGTCGTTAGAAACAATGAATGGCACCAGACACTTATCCAAGTTTGCATTCAATATCCCGCTGAAGATAAATGATGAAGATGTAGGGATAGCAAATTTTGTTCAAATTTCAAATAGTGGATATGATCTTGGTTTAGGATCACATTTTATGGATTCAATCGGACTCTACACAGTAGGACAAGATATGATAGTTTGTTCCAACAGATCATCCGACAAAACAGCAGAATCTCAATCAAAGATCATTGTGAACCGAATTCCATTAATGCTCTGGAAAAATAAACATCCTCAAATACGATCAGGATTTAATAAGCTGAATCCATCTTTGAAAGAGGTGTTATCTCAAATGGAGATGGAAGAACTAGCCAGGAAAAAATATGAAAAGATTCAACAGATGAAAAGAGCACAAATCAATCTAATTGATCCAGATTCAGCAGTTACTTAGTGCATGTTTTGATGATTTAACAAAATGTTGTTGTGAGCATCCATTACAGTTTTGGGATCGAGATAGTCCAGAAGCCCATATCCCAACAGTGCACAACATCCCCGTTCAGTCAAAGGTCATTGTGCTCAACCAACAAGATACAACAGAAATGGAGAATCAAATATCAGAATTTTTGGCAAAAGGCTTAATCCAGAAATCATAGTTAAATTATGCCTGCTCTAGCTTCATAGTCAGAAATCATGCAGAGATAACCAGAGGTAAAGCAAGAATGGTCATTAATTATATTCCACTTAATGCAGTGACTATTGACATCAAATGGCCATTACCAAACAAGGAAATGTTGATCCAGACAGTTGCAGCGAAGAAGGTTTTCAGTAAATTTGATTGTAAGATCGGATATCATCAGATCCGTATCAGTCCAGAGGATATTCACAAAACGGCTTTTTCAACACCACAAGGTTTATTTGAATGGAAATTCATGCCGTTTGGTCTCAAAAATGCTCCAGCTCAGTTTCAACGTCGCATGGATACAATTTTCAAGTCTGTTACAGGTTTTGTAGCAAATTATATTGATGATTTTGTCGTCTTTTCTGATTCAGTTCCAGAATATGTCATTCATTTGCAGAAGTTTGCAGCACTATGCCTTCAGCATGGTATAGGACTTTCGTCAGATCAAGAAAAGTTCCAAGTGGGAAAATCGTCTATTGAGTTTCTTGGTGTAACTATTAAAGATGGCAAAATTCATATGCAGCCTCATGTTCTAACCAAGATAAATCAGTTTCCAGACCACCTGATAAACAAAGAACAGTGTCTGCAATTCTTGGGATGTATTAATTATGTTTCGCGTCATATTGATAAATTGTCTGATAAAACAAAGGAGATTTGATGGTGCAAGAATCAACAACCCTTTGAATGGACAACGAAGGCTACAATTCAAGTTCAGGAGCTGAAAGAGGAATGCAAGAATCTGCCACCACTCCAACCAATCCTCAAAGGTCCTTTTATTCTCAATACTGATGCTAGTTATGATGCATGGGCAGCAGTAATTCTCCAAGCAAGTAATAGCAGAGAAACAGAACAAGTGTGTGCTTATGCCTCCGGAACATTTCAGAAGAATGAACTCAATTATTGGCCTGCTGAAAAGGAGATTTTAGCAGTGGTACGTGGTTTAGAAAAATTCCATATTCATCTAATTGCCGAGCCTTTTATTCTTAGAACAGATTCATCCAATTTGGCCACGTTATTGAAGAGACGCATAAATCCCTCTCCTAAGCTCCACAGGTTCGCCTGGTGGCAATTTCTTTTGGCCCAATATAAGTTCTCTATCGAAAGGATTCCCGGAATTACCAATAGTTTACCGGATGCTTTAACTTGTGAGTTAAAACCACAGATCAAAATGTTCCATGCAGAATCCAGCAGCGGTTCCATGAACCCTCTTCAAGACAACGAAGATTGGAAGCTTTGGCCTATTGCAACCCTTGAAGATCGCGTCAGATGGGTCAGATCAGTCGCCAACCTGTTTCCACAAGAATCTTCTTTAAGCCACTCCAAACAGTATCCAACGTTGGATTTCTTTGTCAACATGGCGAGACGCTTCGATTGTGTAATCAACAATCTTAGGTGGAGTCGGTTGGAAGCAAAGTTACTCAAGCATCTCCAGGTCACCAACGTCCTCGACAACCTCATCCTCATCCGTTGTCCATTATTTGCCAATGAACATGCAAGAAGTTTCTTGAATGAAACGCTAGAATCTACTTTATGGGAAGAAAAGCTTTGTACACACTTCCATAGAATCAACTTTTATCAAGAGCTCTCCTGGTACGCAAATGAAAACTTGGTGCCCAAACAACTTCAGCAGCAAGATGCCGACGATGTCACATCTACTCCAGCTGGGATCCTTACCGAGTTGTCTAAAATCATCAAGGATTGCTTTGATTGTAAGAAAGCTCGTGGCAAGATTTGTCACGTCCACCGTGCTATTCTAAAAGCCATTTAGGCGTGGCTTGTACGCCTAGTTTGATGCTTTGCTTCGATTGCACGCCAAGGCTTGTTTGTTGTTTGTCTTAAAGCCCTCTGTTGTTGTTATAAATAAGGGCGAATGTTGGAGAAGAGAGTGGAAGATAGAGTAGTAAGAGTGTGGTATGGAACTCTGTAAAAATGTGTGTTTCATGTATTCTTCGTTTAATGAAAGTTAGTGCTTTGCTTGCAGTTCTCATCTATCTCTCAGTTCTTTTAGCTATTGCCCTGTTTCTTGTCTTGCGCGCCGCTTTTATTTTGGAATACCGCATCTTTCGTGGCTTAAGATGAATGTGTTCTAGTTGGATCCTCATTTCTTAATATTCTGTCTCATCATAATTCTGCTCATATCTCTGCTCTTTCTCAGTGTCTATTCGCTCATCAGTTACTGGTTTGTGCGGTGATCTTGTCTTTGTATTTGTCTCTTGGTTTGGTGGACTGCTAGGAGTCTAGCGACTCAGCAGGTTTTCTTGTTTTCCCACAGTTTTCGCCCTGATCCGAAGGTTACTCCTTTGTCTAGAAACTCCCATAGAAGCACCTGTGATTGTGCGCCGTGAGGTTGAGTTTGTTGGACGCTGTGCGAGGCAGCTGATCATGGTTGATGACGAAAGGAAGCGAGGAAAACTGTTTCTGCCGTTCGACGATCCGTGCACGTTTCATTCAAAACTAGAGCGTGAATGAAAAGCCTTCACCTCAAATAAGTAGCTATGTAAGTTTCACTTCATGGGATGTTATTGAGCATCTTCACCTCAAATAAGTAGCTATGTACTCCACTTCCAACTCTACTTTAATTTTGTTTAGTATAATTATAGTAGAGATCATAGGCTTGATTAAATTACCTTTTTTTGAAGGAAATTGTATTTATTTGAAAGCTATTTTTGCAATAATTAGGGGTTGCTTAGGATTAAATTCTATCATAGAAAGTCCTTTGTTAGCTTATCAACATGTAGTTTCCTCACCTATACAATAGGAGATACACTTTTCATGTAAATATAGGGAATTAATCATTCATGCTAATCTTGAAGTACTTGCCAGCTCCCACTTAGATATGTTAGGGGAAACTACGCTAGGATTGCAATCCATTTCATTAGTCTAAGTGATTTTTCTTCAACTGGAAGATTGTTAGAGATGTGAATACAAAATCTATAGTTAACTAGTGTTGAACTTCACTTTTCTCTTCTACCATTTGTTAGTTTTAGAATTTTCTAAAGAATAGTTAAGATATCTAAAACTTATAAAAGAAAAAGTGAAGACATGTTTGAGTTAATTATAGGTTGTTTCCATAATTTTAATCTTATATCTAGCTATTTGAATCCATCTTGGGTTGGTTATGATCAATGAGTTCAGAGTGTGTGGTCTCTTATGTAAGAATTGCTATGTGGAAGCAACTAACTTGTGATGTTTGTAAATACCTTTATGTATCTTTGTAGTTTTGAAGATGTTGTAAATGTTAAGAAGTTACTTTCTTGTTTATCTTCCTTATTTCTCTATAACTCCATTATGCAATTTTTATTTCCCAGTTGTTATGTTATTTTTTATGTTGGTAATATTTGTGAATAACAATTTTTACACAATGCATAATTTGTTAATAAGTATGTGATGAGTGGCGAGGTACCCCTACACTCAACCATACGAAACGAGCGTCGCACGCGCGATCCGGTCGAACTCCGCAAATGGACTAGTTGTGGTATCTAGATAGTTAGCCTTAGGTCGCAGTTCGCTGTCTTCCCATCTAGACTAGTTTTGCATATGTCACGTATGGTTTAGTCTAGATGAGGTGTATGATGTGTTCCTAATCTAATGCTACTCCTGAAGGCAGTGGAAAATAATATTTAACTAAATCTAAGCTAAGAGGAAAAGGGTAAGAAAATCTAATCTAGCCTAAGTGCGACGAGCAACCGATTCCTTGATCAACCGTACACATCTTGGACTTCGTGCACGACTGCCACTGGGACTACCAAGCATAGGCCTAGGTACGCCACTGGGATTACCAAGCGCAGACCCCAAATACGCCACTGGGTTACCAAGCGTAGATCCCCCTAGCTACACCACTGGGCTACCAAGCAGTCACACTTAAATGCTCGTAATCAAGTCGAACTCGTTCCGCTTCTAGGAGTTTAGGGTTGAGAGACTAATCGCGATAAGTAACCGATTCCTTAACTAGCCGTACACACCCGTAGATGCTCGTAGTCAAGTCGTACTTACACCGCGCTATGAAAGCAATAAATAACATGAAATAAATAACAATAAATAAACTAAGTGAATGCTGCAATGATGAAGTAATCTCGATCTTTATTGCCGGTCATGTGCGTGTCCAAGTACGGCACACTCGAATAAAGACACCGTACAATCACATTCACCACACTGCGGGCAGACACGGGAAAATTCTAACTCTGGAGGGATCAAACTGCCAGAGCTTCGCTACCTAAAACTGGGATGTCAAATGAGGGAGAGCCGCCTCTTATTTATAGACATGACGGCTGACTGCGATATCGCATACGCGATATCGCAGGGAAGGACGCGATATCGTGTACGCGATATCGTGGGGGATGCGATATCGCGTGGGACGCGATATCGCGTACGCGATATCGCGGCCCATGATACATCGCATACGCGATATCGCGGCTCATGATACAACGCGGCCCATGATACAACACAACCCATGATACAACAAGGGTGCCTTATCGTGGGTGCCTTAACGTGGGTGCCTTAAGGCGACCGCCAGCACTATGAGCAATTCAGGTCTCATCAGTATGCGATTAGGTGTTTGGTATGTTAGTAGATCAAAGAAAAATGTCAAAGACCTAGTGGTTTTCTTCATCCACCCATCATTCTAATGTGGAAATGAAAAACCATTGGCACAGACTTCATTACTAGATTGTCTCATATCAAGATCAGGAAGGATTTCCGCTTAATGGTGATAGATCTTTTGACAAAATGTTTTGACTTTTTGGCTATGAAAGTGATAGCTAGTATCAAAGAGATTGTTCAATTATTCCTATTATAGATTTTCAAATTTCATGAAGTCCTAAATAAGATTATGTTAAACAAAGATTCTAAATTCACTTCCAAATTTCAATATTTTTTTCAAGAAGACTATGAGCTCTATGTTGAATCTTAACTCAATGTATTACACGTAGTAAAATGGTCAAATAGAAAGAATGAATAAGATGTTGGAAGATATGATTTAAGCTTATGCTCTAGACTATAAAGACAGTTAGGACAAAGTTCTTCCACTGGTAGAGTTTACATACAATAATAGTTGTTAAGATAGCTTGAAAGTAGTACCTTATGAAGTGTTATATGATAGACTTTATGGTACACATCTTTTCTAAGATTTTATAAAGGAGAAAGAACTAGGATATATTGAAAAAATATGTAGCTTCAACCTAAAAGCCAATTCTCTAAAGTGGCCAATTAATATTATTAATAATATGAAGAGAAGATTGAGCAATAAAGTGATTTCAATGGTAAGGGTTTTGGAAAAGACATGGAGTTTAAAAAGCAAGATGGAAAGTAGAGAAATATATGTATACCTTACATCCTAAGATTTATTAAGAGCAAGATTCTTAAAAGGGGAAAAGTGTAACACCCCTACCTTAGATACATCTTATCTCTTGGTATGTTTGTGATTTGAACTATTGATGTTTTGTTTACTCACATATGTCTATGCTTTATTAAGCTATGTTTCTTATGGATGACTATGCTTTTGTATTTTAAGCTACGTACTTTCCTATCCCTTTTAATAATTTTTTTCTTTATTTATTTTGATTTAGTTTTCTTTTTCATATTTTTAGTATTTTTATAATATTTAGCATTTTGGGATTTATCTTATAATTTAGCATATATGTGTTAATCCTTCTATTGGAGTTTTGAGTTAGCAAGTATCAAGTACTAGATGGGTCATTAGCACATACAGTGCAACTTTGGTTTTAGTACACTTTGCTTAAATAATTTGTATTTTTAGTAGAATTATATTTTTTATTTTTAAAATTTTTAATTTATTTTTAGCTTATATTTTAGAGGTTCCCATGCTAGCATTTCATTAGCTATACTTATCAACTTGGGCTTACTCATAACTAGTAACTTTTTCATAGGAGAAGCCCATTAGGCTAGTGATGGGCACGAACCTATGTGAAAAAGAATTTAAAAATATATTTAGAGATAGAATTTCTTTTTATTTTTACTTTTTCCCATGAGAGATTACCCTTTTTGCTCAACATTGTCAAACCCTTGCAATAATATATATACCTAGAACCTATTCTATGAAAGATCATCCAATTACATAGCTGACATCTAGGAGATAGAACCAAAGAGGAAGACTTTGCCAATTTGAAAAGGGGTTACATCCAAATTGACACTGTCAACTAGGACCTTTACTAATCCTTAATTTTAGATGGTACTTCAAATCTCGCTTAGATCCCATCATTGACCTATGGTTTTGCCTAAGATTTGGACCCTATTTGGAAGATCAAAGCCACACAAGAATCCTTTCTACATCACTATCAATTTTAGGTAGGGTAATTTAATACTTTCACTCCATTTAATGGGTTTTGATATTTTTGTTTTATGTACATATATTTTTTACCGTAGTCCATTTATTTACTAATTATTTAACAAATTTCTTAATTTCTCATATCTAAACAAATTATTATTATTTTTTACAATTCAATTAGTTTCAAAAATCTTTAATCATGCATGGAATGTAACTCAATGTTTTAACTTGGTTTAATCATGTTTTAACCACATTTTTTCTTTGTTCCAATTTTGATCAAGTTTCCAACTATAAAACTAGGGTTTCAAGTTGTTTTCATCTTTTTGACCCCTGAAATGACTCTAAATGTTGATGGTCCAAAGAGTAAAGTTGTTCCTCTCACTAGTGTAGATCATAAGGCACCCTCCTTGGTCTATCGTGACCTTATCATGAGTTCATGATGCAAGTCATAATGAATATTTATTAAATTGTTGGATTTCAAGCAAAAAAAAAAACAAATTTTAAAAAGAAACCCCAACATTGAAGCAATGGAAAATTTAAAAAATGGCCAAAAATGTAATTTTTTTAGGCTTCCCAAAATACTTGAAAATAGCAACTAATCACACTTTTGCTTCTATATTAGCTTAAGATAGTCTCTAGGAGACTAATTTATTTTTTGGTTTTTTCTACAATTTTCAAGCATTCATTAGAACATACATTTCATCTTTGGCCTTTGTTTGATACTTCATAACATTTTTTTATAACTCAAATTTTAGCCTCTAATCTTTTAGCTTTGCTAAACATTTGGATTCATCTCTCCATCACCTAGGGATCTATTTGTTAGTTTATTTGTAAGTAGCCATTTGATCATTTGGCTTCAGATTAAGTTTACTTATAACATTAATAACCTTATTAGTGACTATACACAAAGCCTTTTTTGGTAGTAAACTAGACACTTATGTGATCAAACTTATCGGTAACTGTCACCTTTGTAGTAACTACACAATCAACCTTGGTTGATAGTAAGTTTTGTACTTAGATGGTGATGAGTGGTGAGATACCCCTACACTCAACCATACGAAATGAGCGTAGCATGCATGATTCGGTCGAACTCCACAGACTAAATGCCTACACGCCCCATGGAACACTTGGGGTTAATCATTCGTTGTCTTCCCAGACTTACTTGTATGTTTCATGGTGTATGGTTAAGCAAGTCTGAGGTATATGATTTTTATGGTCTTTTATGTTTTTATGTCTTCTATGCTACGAGAGAAGGGTTGAGAAACTAACTAACTCTAACTAATGACTAAGTATAAATTAACTAGTGTCAGCATCCATTCCCACTTACCGTACACACCCAGAACTATGCAACTGTGGCTACCAAACGCTAATCGTTACTAGGATCACCACACATAATGCACGTGCTCGAAGTGGTCGTACTGAGGCACTTAACTAGCCTAAGCGTGATAAGCATCCGTTCCTTGGCTATCCGTACACATCCTTGAATGCTCGTAACCAAGTCGTACTTATCCCACGTTCTAGGAGTTTAGGGTGAGAGAGACTAATCGCGATGAGTAGTCGATTCCTTGACTAGCCGTACACGTCCTTAGATGCTCGTAATCAAGTTGTACTCATGCCGCGCTACTGCAGGGTAATAAATAACAGGTAAGAAAAAACATGTAATAAAACCTATTCCATGCACTGTAAGGTTTATCCACAAAGCTCATCTTTATTGTCATACACAACTTGCGTTCAGGTACAATGTTGCTCGAATAAAGATCCGTTCACCTGGGGACTCCTACTGTAGGCACATGGAAAATATTCTATCTCTGGAGTGATCAATCTGCCAGAGCTTCCCTACTTCTAGCCTAGGAAGATGAATAAGGGGAGTGCTGCCTCTTATTTATAGATATGGCAGCACACCGCGATATCACGTACACGATATCGCAGGGGACAACGCAATATTGTGTACGCGATATCGCATAGGATGCGATATCACAGCAGCCGCGATATCGCATACACGATATCGCGGCTCATGCGAATCACGTCTCATCATACCCCCATGACTGAATGAAAACTCGTCCACAAGTTCCTTACAATAATATTGGGAAGGTATGGAATTATTGAGGGGAATGGAACTAATGGGATGACATGTGAACGGATCATCATTACAAGACTTGACAAAACTAGTGTTCATGACGACAAGGGTGAACACCTTATTACATTGACATTAGGCCACATTTGGCAGCTGAGAGAAAAGAGGAAAGAGAAGAGGAGAGAAGAAGAGAAAAGAAGTCTTGTTGTTGCCAATGCCTAGATTGCGCCTTTCGTTGTCCATCCGTAAGTGCGCCATCGATCTTGCTCCTTGCATAGCTGCTTCCGACACTGCTCCATTCCAAGTGGTTATTGCATGGTCGCCATCTACACACACAACACAATCTTATATTAGCAAGGGTAAATGAATCATCATGTAATTAATACCTTGTTGCAGTGTAAGTCCATTGGCTAGGTTGTGGTATGGCTGATATGGATTGGGAGATATATTAATGATGACTACAGAAGGTGTAGGGGTTAGGAAGAAATTCAAAAAATTCGGGGCTAGGAAAAAATCAAAAAAATCGGGCCCCGTACCCCCATGACTAATCGTAAACCTCTCGTAGCATGAGAATGGAGAAAGAAAATGAGAAAGAAAGATAGATAAAAAGGGACAACTAAAACATCGATTAAGTGGATGTCAAGATGGTAATGAACAAAAGAAAACTAATTGCAAAAATGTTAGGGAAAAGAAGTTAACGGATGCTCCAAATAGGAATGTCAGTGGATCCTCCCCAAAGCAGGCTCATGCTCTTAATGCCCAGACAAACCCACATTCAAAGAGTCCGTAGGCTCTGGGAATGTCATTTGGAACAAGAGTTAAAGTCTTAACCACAAGAATTTACTGAAAATAAAATAATGCATTAACCAAAATATATACACTAAGGATACAGCCAGCAATGAGGTGAACAATGGAGAGAAGAGTGAAGAGAAGAGAATGGAACGGAATCCCAAGAACAAGGTGGTGTATAGCCCCTTGTGAATTTTATGATTAATGTGACTTAGCAATTCTCATTCCCAATCTGGCCTCAAACCAACGACATCCAGTGACTTCGCATCAATGCATTCGGCCAAACCATCCACTTGGATAACAAGGATGCATCTCCAAAGAGCCACCACCATTCTGACGAAACAAATGAGAGAATGGGAAGTGAGAGGGGCCTTAGTTAGAGGGAACACTTTTGGTTCCATAACCAATTCTTGTAGCCTAAATATTTATTTTTTCTAAGGGGTGTGCTTTGAATTCTCACTTTTTTTTTGTTTTTTATTTTTATTCGTGAGAACCACACCATGCAAAGACTTTTTATTTTTATTGTCTCAGCTTCTGATACTTGGGTAACACCAGAACGACAAGAAAACTCAAGAAGAAAACATCCAAGCACCCAAGAGAATGGCCAACACAAAAGCATCAAGTTCCCTTGAAGTCACACCTGTTTCAATCCTTTAGTCCTTCCTTAGTTTGAGAAATGTCTAGTCACTGATTCGTTAAGTTCTTATTAGAAAGGGACTATACATTTCCAAGCCAAGAGAGACCATATAAATTGGTGGATGAATGGATGAAGTGATCTCATTTCCTGCCATATCAAAAGAAACATACCTTAGTATCAACATTGTGACTTAAAGGTAAAAACCAAACATTAGCAATCAATATGAAAATAGTTCATACCATCATTCTGAACACTTATTGGATGACAAACATACAGGGTGGATACACACACACATACACACACAAAAATCGAAAAGTATAATAATGTTGTAAAATAAAAAACAAGAAAAGTTAAAGAAATTGTAAAACAAAAATCGAAAAAGAACTGAGGGCCCCATATGATTAGCATAGGTGGCCATCTCCCCCATGACTGAGTGGAAAGGGAGAGATCTGAAATAATGAGTGTTTGTTTGAATTTCGTAGAAGTGCCCAACTTCTCCCAACTAATGTTCTTAGGTTGAGGGGTGGAAGTTGGCTTCACTCATATTTCAATGTGTCTATGCTTTCGTTATGGGCATGGGTTTCCTCAGTTTGTTCCATGCATATTTGGTTGCTTCTTTGAGTAGCTGTCAACCATGGGGTGTCTACTACTTGTGGTGTGGTTGCTACATACATGCATCTTTGTTTCAAAGTTTCAAGAGCACACCTATTACATGGAGGCATTTCCTCCATGTCATGACCCGATGAATCACTATATGTGATGCATGGAAGTTTCCTCTTCTCGATCTTTCCACAAATGTTTATCTTAGAGATTTAAAAGGAAAGATCGCGGATCCTAAGGCATGCGTCTACTATACTTAGCCATGCCCTTCCCATTATAATTGGGAAGTCCCCTTCTTTGTTGTTCACTTCAATCACCAAAAAATTAGCTGGGTTAGACTAACCACACACAATGGTAATGATGTCCTCCACCAATCCCAAGGGAATGGTGATGGACTGGTCTACCAGCTCTAGTTGAATGTTGCTCTTCTTAAGTTGGGTCAAGTTCTAGGCATGATACATCTCACGTGAAATTAAGTTGACTCCGGAACCTGAGTTAAGAAGAGCCCTATGTGGTTCATTTCCAAAGACTTGAAGGTAGATTAAGGGACTCCCAGGGTTAGTTAGTTTCCTGGGAAGGTGGCCTACCTTGATCCAGTCAGTTACGGTATGTGTTAACATAACCGTATGTGTTAAGCTCTGATTTTGGACGGAAGGGTGCTCCGAAATGTTAGATGGTGGAGGAGTGTACATGGGCTCAACTGCTTGTTGTTGCGAGAGTTTTTCTTGGCTTTTGGTTCTAAAGAAAGGTCTTCTCTTTTTACAGTTGTCAGAACCAGCAACAGGTTGGATATTTATAGCTCTCACAGCATGACGTTGCTACGGTTGAGTAGGAAGTTCCCCTTGCATTGTTGGAGCAAGAAGTGTTATGGGAACTATAAGTGGAAGAGGTGCGGATGGAGTTGGAGGATGGGATGAGTGTGAGATGTCTCCTGGAAGAGAAGGAATCCTCCTAAAATACTCCCGAACTTGGTAGTGATGTTGGGGAGTTGTGTGATCCATAGAGTCACCTGGAGAAACCGACTGCTGCACATAATAACCATAAGGATCGGGTTGCCGGTAAGGGTATTGTTGTGTTGGCGGTGGCATCCCCCATGACTGTGGGTATTTCCACTGCTGATGTTGTCCGATGGGCTGTGGTGGAGTTCCACTTGGATAATACGTTAGTGGTTGGTTGAACTGCCTTGGGTTACCTTGTGGATAAGGTAACCTACGAGGTGTTTGCCGTTGGTTGAGTCTTGGATTTATCGCATACACCCTAGACTCCTTTAGATGTGAGATAATTTGAAAACATCCCTTAGGATGGTCATAGTGGCAGATCTCACATCCACTATCATCGTCTGTGTCAAAGTTCACAGCCTCGTCAAAGATAAGAATTTTCCCCTTACCCTTGTTATGTGTAGGGCTTGAATTTCTCCGCTTTATCTTACCTTTGTCACTACTTTGTTCCTCCTTAGACTCTTCTACGATTTCCAAGACTATTTTAATTCTCAAGTTTAAGGAATCCCACATTTGGTCTACCTTGGCCAATGCCTCGGTTGTTAATTTTTGGATCGGCAAAGTTTTTCGGTTCACCAACTCTTCGAGTGGTGGCTCATCCTCCTCATCACAGAATTTCACTCCCTTCTTACGAAGGGAGGGATCACGGTTGTATTCTTCTACACTTTCCCTCTTACGTAGCTCTCCCTCTTCTTTTGCTACTTGTTCCAACAAGCTATGTACTTCATGAGCTCTAAGTTGTGAGAGTCTCCCTTGGGCATAAGTCCCAAGGGTTCTTCTAGTTTCATTCCTTAGCCCATCCACAATGTGGTGAAGTTGATCCCGCTGAGCGTACCCATGGCCAGGGCAACGATGTAACAATGTGTAGTAATGGGCCATGGCAGCATCCAAGGGTTCATGAGTACCTTTCTTCCAACCTTGGATATTCTTACACAAATTGGACACTCTGGAGTACGTCTGATACTTTTCGTTGAACAATTCTAGCATCGTACTCCACCTCCTGATGGTTTCTAGTTCTAAGGACCGATACCAACTCTCTGCTTCTTTGGTGAGTGTCCTTGGGAAAAAATTAAGTTTTTGCCACTCATTTTCTATATTCTGCAAGGCACAAGCATCATGGAATGCCTATAAATGATTTTGCAGATCAGCACTGTATCCCCCTTCAAATCGTGGGATATTATTCATGTCTAATCGTTTGATCTGACTATCTTTTAAATGCCTTCTGGGAATCCTAACTACCTCCGTTATGTCAAGAATACTTCGGGTTGCGAGTAGGGGCTCATCATGATCATCTCTTTCATGATGCCTGTGATGTCTGCGTTGTTCCCTACTCTCCCTACGTCCTTGCCCTTGTCCTCTCTCTCAACTTTCCCGTCAAGGTCTTTCATTTTGTCTACCTTTATCCTCTCCATTATGTCCATGATGGCTATGCCTAGATGTGGAATGAGAGGGTGAGTGATGTGAAGAAGGGGAAGAAGAAGGGGAACCATCACCATGATGATGTTTCTTGCCTTCTCTTCGGCTGCTACGACCCTGATCGTGGTGACGATCTGAGTGCCTGTCCTTATCATGAGTGGTTGTTCCCTCTATGAACAGTTGGTGTTCATGGGCATCAGAACCAGGGACATGTATCGTTGATCGTAGGTTCTGATACCCAACCTCTTCACCATCGTTAGGAGGGGGAACATCATTTGTTAAAGAACCCGTGATGTGCAGACCTTTTCCCTTCAGCAGTGTATGTTGACTCTCCTGCCTTAAGTCCCTCATATGTTGGGCATTTGTGGGATAATAATCCATCATGTCAAAATCATCCACAACGTATTCAGCAAATAGTTCTTGCATGCCAATCTATGCCAAGGCACGAAAGAGCATGTTAGGGACTGATCGATCTAGGGGTAACACAATGTTACCTTGCAAATCTCTCCATCGCAGCTATTCATCTTGATTAAGGATAAAGGTGAAGCCTGGAATATACTCATCGGGATGAGTATAAACTATCTTATATTGTTTAGGACTTGTCTGATTTCGACTATGTGTTTTATGTTGCCAACTATCTCGTGTATGGTCCTTTTGTGGTGAGTTGCTCTTATGAGAAGAAGACATTTTTATCGGTGTGCTAATTTTACCGTTATACAAATTTTTATCTTGATTAACCCAAAGGTTTGTTAAGGCTCACAACGATGTGAATGATATCCTTATGTTCTATATGGCGCACAAACACTTAGTCCCTGGCAACGGTGCCAATGATGAGTGGCAAGATACCTTTACACTCAACCATACGAAATGAGCGTAGCACGCATGATCCGGTCGAACTCTGTAGACTAAATGCCTACATGCCCCATGGAACACTTGGGGTTAATCAG
>MNCI01008148.1:3163-21275 GCA_015680685.1 Gnetum montanum | reverse complement strand
CTTTGTCACATCTCTACTCTACTAGAGGCCTAGGCTAGCCTACTAATACTACAAATTGAAAAGCATCCAGAAGTACCTTCCTCATTTCCTCACCTTGTGGATCATGAATGGTCTAGATTGCTTCACCTAGATGAGTTGGTGCTAGAATAATCCATGAGAATAATAGTATATGAAACATCTTCTTCATGTTATCAAATTAGGATACAAATTATTTGTGTTTGATGTCAAAGGTACAGACAAGCCTTTTTACCTCTAGGTAGTCACTTATTCTTCTAGCTAGGTTCTCAGCAATAGATCTTTGATTAGTCAATTTACTCTAAAAACGTTAAGCTCTACATTGACCACTTCCAACTTTTTCTTAGTCTCTCTATGAATCATAAGCTCTTCCAAATAGAGGAGGTAAGTGCTAGTCACCTACTTTTCTAATGTTGAGCCTCCTTACTATTAGCATTGCTAGGTTTGCATATTGGAGGTTGTAAAACTCAATGTATTTTATCATATCCTTAATCTAGAACTCCTTGAGAATATTAATCTAGTCCTTGTAGTTGTTCTTAACTTATTTATATTTTAGTATCTCATTCTTCTAGGTGGTGATCTCAATTGTGGTGTTTTGGTTAATGGTACAAACCTTCTCCATCAAGACATTCCTATTTTTTGTAGCCAACCATTTCAGGTCTAGGTTCACCTTAGCAATCTATTCATGTTGTTGGAAAATGTATTCCACCATTTTTTCCTTCTATTATTCAACATTTCATAAGTGATGATTATCTCAATTCAGTGCTAGATTTTTCTTGCAAACCTAATGTAGGGCACAATCAATGAAACTTATAATTTCTTCTAATAGTAATACATCAAATATTATCATTATCTTGGCATTTTTAGTCTCTTGATATTGCTACTAAAGCTATTAAAAAGCTTCATATTTGATGTGTTCTGGCCTGAGAATGGCATGATCTTATAACTAGGCTATAAATTCTACAACCTCACTAGCCAACCATTGATTGTAAATAGTGGTCTTCTTGAGGTATGTGTTCATGATTAAAAGCTTGTTCCTTATCTCTAGAAACTATGAATCAGTAGCTAATATATCTTCTAGAAGATCAAAAATCTCTAGAATATGTTGCTCGACTTGCACTAGTCCTTCCAATACTTCTTCATGTTGGGTTGCACTCATCCTTCTACTTCCTACTCCTTCTAATGCTTTTACATTTTCCATGTTAGCAACATCAGGGATGGATGTCACAAGATTAGTTAGGACTTATCCAATATGATTTTCCATCACCTATGCTACCACCACTTAGCCCTTGTGTGGTATAACTAGGACTATCACTCCCACTCCTTGTAGCATTATAAAGAAGGCTACTACATTTCTAGAAATTTTACGGAATACTTGTATGAGTATGGACATAGTGATCCCTAGTAGTAGGATTCAAGCAAATAGATGCCTCATTTCTTTCTGAAGATAATAGCATTATCATCTCATTGACTTATAAGCTTATGTTTCTTGTGATCTCATTTAGATGGCTCATAGTTAGTTTGTACACTGAAGATTCTCCACCACCTATAGAGGTTTGTTGTTGTTGCAACTACTACTCTATAAATTTTCTTAAATTCTCTCTATCTATGAGCACTTTTGGTGTTGTACCTAGTATTATAGGTGGTTGTGGTGGTTGTTATTCCTCCTCTTGAAGCTTCGTAGGTGCTTTTTCTTTCATCACTTCCTACCATGATGTGGCAAGAGCTCTTTGAATCATATCATTGAAATTGTACGCTATTCCTCCCCTTTTACAAAGTTTTCTAATATGGAATGCAATATGGATTGTTATTTGACCCTCTCATTCTCCTTAAAATTCGTCTCTATTTCAAGGAAGATGAGCTAAGGTAGGTTAACTAAAAATTTTGTACATAGAGTTGCAATGCCCTTATAGAAAAGGTAGTTACCTTGCTTGATCTCATTGTTGGATTGAGGTGATAGGTTGTGTTCTTGAAATAGGCTTCCCTTATCTTAGTGAGGGTACCATACTTCTCATGGTCCATTTCATAACATCTCTAAACCCACACTTTCTTAGTTTCTAGGTCTGCCTAAGTAGATATTTCTACAAGCTTAGCCCTAATGATGGGTAATCTAAGGGCCTTTCTTATTGCTTCAATTGAGTAAGAGATGATAATGACTTTGATATTAATAGTGTCATCCCCTTGTCAATTATTTCAAAAGAGATAAGTTCCTTTCATACACCATTCCCCACTATTGAAGAGAATGAGCCATAGTGGAGACCCTTGGAGTTGCATTATGATCAATTTTAGTGCGAGCTCTAGGAAAGGTCTAAAATTCAATTTCTAAAGGATGAAACTTTGGATTTTTTTAGTCTAGATCTTCTCCAAGTAGGCCTTCATGAGTGTGACATCTAGATTGAGTCATGGTCTTAAAACATTATCTTGCTTAGATTGTTTTGTTTCTACAATTGAAATATAATAGATAAACTCCACTCGAGTTTCTCATGCAAGGACATGATGGAACTTGTTTTGACATGGTCTTTTAGAGTAATTATTTTTTGGTTATACCCACTCTACCAATCCAAAAAACTATAATAGCTATCCCTTGAAATTGTGTCAAACACTTAGTCCAAAAATGGAAATGGAAAATAATCTTTAAATGTATCCATGTTTAATAGCCTAAAGTTAATATAGGCTCTCTATTGTTCTTCCCTCTTTGGTACAATAACAAGCGAGCTTACACACTAACTATCCACAATTGGATAGATGAATCCTTCTTTGAGAAACTTTCCAACCTCATTTTTTACAACTTACATTTATTTTTTATTCAACCTCCTTTGTAGCTATCTCTTAGGTTTAATAGTAGAATCTGTATAGATTTGATGCTAGCATATGCATGGATCTATTCCTATCAATTCATCCTATTATCAGGAAAATGCTATTAACCATTTTTTTACTACTTTTAGTACCTTTCCATTTTTTTCTTTATTGATATTAACATTGATGATTACTAGTTTTTCATTATCAAGAAATACATATTCTAGAGTTTTTGGTAAATATTTTAATTCCAAAGGCTATTGTGTAGAAATATTAGGAATTTTCAACTCTCCCTAATCCATTTAAACTTCTTCCTGATATTCTATTTTGAAGAGTTAGTTTCAAATTTGCTCCATTTTCCCATATTATTAATATAAGCACTTGTAAGGATTTTGGCTAGTTCCATACATATTATTAAACTATAGCTATCATATATTGTTAGCCATGGGTTCCCTCTTATTTCGTGGCTTTTACATATGGGCACCTTTTGATATCTATTATTTTGGCATACCTTTTGCATGCTATGATTGATGTGCTCTTTACAACCCATATTTTTTTCATGTAATGAAATCCTATTTCATTGTATGTGATGCATAAAACCCTTTTCTTCTTAACATTTTCAAATTCATTTTTCTTAGAGATTTTCAAGGAGAGATCTCTGATCCCTATGTTGACATCAATTGTGCTTAGCCAAGTCCTTATCATGATAGTTGGGAAGTTTCCCATAGACTTATTTGCATGAATGAATAGGTTTTCCACTAGATATGACAATTCACAAATAGTGATCATGATATCCTCCACTAGTTCCAAAATAATGATGATGGATTGATCAACAAGCTCTAACCTGGTATTACATTTTTAAAGTAGAGGTAGGTTCCAAGTCTTATACATCTCTTGGGAAATCAAGTTTAGTCCAAAACCTAAGTCAAGTAGAGATTTTCATGAATCATTTCTTATGAATTACAAATAAATTAGAGGAATCGTAGAATCAAATCTTTTCCTAGGAAGATATCCTACCTTTATCTAATTTATGACTACATGAGTTAACATGATAGTATGTTGATTATCTTAAGAGCAACGTGAGAAGGATTACTAGTCATATATATATACAAGGGTTTAGGTGGATTTTTGGGCCTAAGGAAAGCCATTTGGAGCCTTCTGCTTAGAATCACTCAAATTGTCATCTGGTCGTAAGTTCACAATCCATGTGACATTGCAATGTTGAGGCTTTAATGGTATCTCACCTTGCATAGATGGTTCAGGTGAAAAATGAATGGAATTATGAGATGCAAAGTGTCTTGATTGATAATGAGTGTATGAAAAAGGAGATTTAGCTTGTGTAGTAGTAGATCTATAATATTAAAGGGGTAGTAGTGATGGGAATAAGAAGTATGGCTTGTAGAGCCACTTGAAGACATAGGTTACTAGACACAGTATAGATGTGGATCTAGTTGGTGGTAAGGATATTGCTACATTGATAGTGGCATTCCACATGATTATGGGTTTTTTCATTGATGATAATGATCTTAATGATGAGTTCAAACTCCACTTGGATAATATTGTTGCTGGTGAAATTGATGTCAATAATTGCCTTGTGGTTGCATTTTTGCAAATTTTGGGTTCAAGACATAAATCCTAGATTCTTATAGGTGTGATATTATAAGACAACATTCCTTGAGATGTTCATATTATTAGATGTCACATCCTTATTCTTCTATTATAAAATTTTCAACCTCATCAAGTACTATAACCTTACGTTTCTATTCATAGTATTCTTTCCCTACATCTTTTTTTTTCTTCTATTTTTATCTATGTTCCCCTACTTTTTTTTCTCCTCCATAATTTTTAGAATGGTTTGAAACTTTTCTTGAAAGGAGATCCACATTTTTTTCACCTTAACCAATATTATTATGACAAATTTTTGAATCGATTATTTGTATCACTTCTTTTAGTGGTGCTTCCTCCTCAGGGTCATAAAGTTGTGCCTCCATTTTGTAAATGGAGGAGTCTCTACTATACTTATCTATACTTTCTTACATTTTTATTTATTCTTCCTTCTTGGGAACTTGACCAATAAGCCTTTGGATTAGCTAGGATCTTACTTCTAACAATCTTCCTTGGGCATGAACCCCAAGAATCTCTCTAGTTTTATTTTTTAGCGCAATTATTACATGAAAAAGTTGTTCCCTTCAAGAAAAACTATGGCCTCGACATTAGTGTAAAAGAGAGTAATACCTACCCAAGGCCACATTATGGAATTTATGATTACCTTGTTTTCATCCTTGAGTTTATTTTCTTAAGTTAAACATCATATAGTATGTTTGATATTTATCATTGAACAACTCCAAAATTGTACTTTATTTACAAACAGATTTTGTCTCTAAAGATTAGTACCAACTCTTTACTTCTTTGATAAGTATTCTAAAGAAAATTTTGATTTTATTTCACTTATTTTCAATATTGAATAAGGCACAAACATCATGGAAGGATTGAACATGATGTTGTGGATCAACCTTGTGCCCTCCTTCCAATTTAGGAATGTTATTCAGATTAAGCCATTTGATTTAGCTATTCCTTTTATGCTTGGTGGGTATTTGAATTGCCTCCGAGATGTTTATCATGATTCTTGTAGCCAGTAGTGGCTCATCATAATCATCATATTCATTGTGGCCCTTGTCATAACCATGTCTTTAATTATATGGCCTATTATAGCTTCTTTTTCCTCCTCTACTTATTATTGTCTCTCCTCTCTTATTCCATTTCTATGATGGGGCTTCTATCATCTTCATCTTGGCCTCAATCATTTATCCTTTAGCATTGTTCATGAACCCTCTTGTTAAATTTTGATGATGAGGAGGATGGTAAGGGTGGAGGACTAGGAAAGTTATGTTGGCTTCCCCTTGTTTTTTGATCCCTTTGTTCCCTTGGTGAATAGCTGGGAGACTTTATCCTTAGGGTTCACCTGGTTTTGGATCTAGTTCTCTTCTTACCTTGGTTGCTTACCAACATTGAATATAACCATTAATGAGTTGTATTATCCTCATCGATTGGAGGAGGACCTTGTCACTAGGATTACCCTAATGGAAATTTTGGCTCCTCCTACTCTAATTATGAAACCCATGAGATTAGGATCTTTTCTTTCCTTAGAGGCTTAATGGCATGCCTCCATGAGTTTATCTTTTCTAAGTTGGACATTCATTGGTTGATAGTCCCTAGAAATATACTCCTTCATTTGGTAATCTAGGGTTGATCATTCAAGCCCTAGCATCATAAGATTTTCCATGAACATTAAAGAAATAGAACAATCATGTGACACAATAACATTACCCTCTGAGTCTTTATAGCATAGCTATTCATCCTAATGAAAAATAAAAGTGAAGTTCAAATAATAGGAATTTGGTTATGCATAGAAAACCTTCAATTAGAGAGAGATCTCATTAGCATTTCTTATAGGTCTATCTCGTTGCTAGTTGGAATGATCAATAAGTGGTCAATCAACCTTGCGAGAAGAAGACATTGTAGTTTTCTCTTATGTAATATTTCTCAAATAAAATAATATTATTATTATTTTCTAAGGATTAGATGTTATATAATGACCTTGTATGATCTTATTAATTTAAAAGCACTTAGCACACTTGGCTAAATACAATCTTTAGTAACAATGCTAATGATGAGTAGTGGGTATTCCCTTACACCTAACCATATGAATCACAAGCATGTATGCACAATTTGGTTGAATTTTGTAGACTTCTTCTACCTAAGTGATCTATTTTAATAGATAGTAAAACATGTAGTTACTTGTCATTGGCTTCTCAATCATCACTTGTATTAACTTTGTTAGTATAGCTCAGTATGATTGAGGTGCAAGATATTTATTTTTATAATTTTTATATGTAAAAATGATTAACTAAAGGAAGGGTTGAAATAGTTAACTTTACTCATTAATAAGTAAATTATCGTAAATATAAAGCATCTATTTCCACTTTTCATACATAGTCTAAATGTATACTAATACTATTAGTTTACCATGTGTTCACTATTGGGCTTACCAAATATTCACTGTTGGGATTACCAAGTGTTAATATATTATGCTCAAAGTGGTCATACTCACATTACTTATGAATTCAAATTTGAAATGTGTAAGTACAAGAAAGTAAACTGCATATAAAATAGAATGCTTGAAAGTAAACTTAAACTGATCTAAGTGCTACAATAGAGATAAGAAATCTTGAATTTATTTCTGTTCATGCAACTATGTCTAGGTACATAGTGCACTCGAATAAAATTTTATACATTTAATTCAATTTATGTTGTGAGTACCCATAGGAAAATTTCTCTATGTTCTATAGAAGAAAATTACAAGAGTTTGGCTAAGGGATTGACTAGTACTGCCATAAATGTGGCTGATGTATGCCCTTATATAGGTTTTTGGGAGAATTAGTGTCAATGCACATGCACCAACATATCCTAAGATGCAATCGACTTATTGATGCTTCAACACTTATCAATAAATTGACAATGACAATGCAAAAAATTGAATTATAATCATATGCAAATAGCCTTCTTGATTCTACAATATATCAAGAGCACCATGTCTTATGGATTAGTTTTCAAAGCCACATCTTCAAAGCTTATGAAATTCTATACATATGTAGATGGGGGTGATGATGCCATTTATCCAATCTTTTGAATTCCTAATTTAAATTTATTCAAATTCTTTAAGTTGTAAGATTAGTAAGTAATGAGTGGTATCCATTTCATCCATGGAAGCAAAATATCATGCATTATTAGAAACAAATTAGGATGTTACTTGAATTGAAAAATTATTAATAGAAATTAGTAGTTAGGTTTCTAAGCCCATTACAATTCATTATGATAATGAAGCAACAATCAAGATTATTTAGAATCTGGTCTATCATAAGGAAAGTAAACACATTAAGATCAATATCCATTTTCTTCGATAGAAGTACACAGAAAAATACATTGATGTTTACTATATATCCACGAAGTCCCAAAAAGCTAGCAGATTTACAAAGATCCTTGCTAAATAAGTATTTAGTGCCTTTTAAGAGTGTCTTTCTCTAGCTTCACTTCCTCACAATTTGAAGTGAGTAGGAGAACTAATATTGAAAGAATGTAAAAGTTACGAAAAGAGTTTGATATTTTGTCTAGAGTACATATCCCCCAACATTTCTATCATAATACAATTTCACTTCACATTGCTCAATAAGATTCAAAAGAGTAAAGATCAAAGGTAAAGTATGAAGTAAGGAGAAGTGTTTAGAGTATAATTCATACATTATCTTAACTCATGAAATGTTATATTGAAGTTCAATGAGTTAATTATTAACTCTTAGTATCAATTTCTAAATCTATGTGTTATGAAAAAAAAGTCAATTAAGTGTGTGTTAAGAAACAAAAAAATTTGTAACACTTATTAAATAATCTGACAAATTCATAACAAAATTATTGTTATATTGCATTATTGTGTTGAGTCATATCTTTCTATCAAGTTAAAGGTTTGGTTAGTACCAAGTCTATAAATAAGTCAATTTGTAGAACAAAAGAAAAAAATAACATTTGGCAAGAACTATGGAATAACTATTATAAGCAAAAGGTCTGAATCAAGTTACTTAGAAGATTTGATTTATTAAGATATATCAAATTACAAAGTGTGTTCACATTATGAATCTATCATAAATTGTTAAGTTCTTCAGACCATTACCTTATTAAGTTACCTTCTTGCAATACTCCATTAAGTTTAACATTGAGTTTGAGTAGAATTTTTGTATACAATGTTTCATTTATAGTTTCTTTTCATTTTTTTTAAATACATATGTTTATCAAAGATTTGTTAACACTCATTGACTTTAAAGCTTTTATAGTATTAAAACTAATATTACAAAATTATTAATAATGACTATAGAGATTGAGATTAGGCTTTTAACATTTAAAAGACCTTTTTATACTATTACTTTTTATTAATTCCAATGTAAAAGACCAATTTTATTCTAATTAGAGAAAAAAAAAACAATAAGGTTTTATCCTAGTAGTAAGATTTTTGATTTGAAAGTTTTCAGTTATGGGTTCGATTCTAGTGAGCAATACCAAGTTATAAAGTTCTAATTAGACTATATGTCTTAGGGTGTAACAATATTATAATTATTTTAGGGTTTCAACATCTCTAATTGAAGAAAAAAACAATTTTTTGTTAAATAAAAATAATCATTTTTTATTAACTCATGCATATAAAACTTTTTGTGTACATATGAACTTACCTACTTTAACTAAACTTCAGAAACACTATGGCTAACTATTTAATATCATGAAAGCTAATGAACTAAAAGCCAATGATAACATATTATGCTGATAGAGGAACAAGGTTTTCCACACAATCCTTATCCGTATCAAAGTTATGCAGGTAGGACCAGCATCTTCATCATCTGGTGCTTTATTTTAGTATCCGTGAAAGTAAATCCATCTGCAGTACTCAAGACAAAGAAAATGACTCTACAAATTTCATAACAAAATGTCCTGCATCTATTGAGCAAATTGCTATCAGAAAAGTACCACAAGTTAATCTCTTGCCATTTTTTGAGAATTAAACCTTTCATGTAACTTAGCCCATCTTCTAATGATGCATGGGGGTTATGAATCAAATAGCATTGCACAAGGTTCACTAATTGATCCTGTTTCTTGGGATCCTGAAACCACCGGAGCCTATGTAAGTTAATTTATGAGATTATATAATTGGCTGCTGGTTAAAAACATAGAAACTGAAAAATATAGATAAATGTATACCTTAAAATCTCCAAAATCATCGGCCACTCTGATGAGGGTTTCCTCCAAATTAAATATGCAGGAGTATTTATCAAGGTCAAAACTTGCATCCATGAAAACCAGAGAATTCACGCTCAGAAGACCCACACCACTTGAGTTAACGTTTTTGTTAAGGTATTCTTCAAATGATGGGAAGTACTTTTCTTCATTCCACTCGCTTTCATGGAGATAGGCCCTCACCAAATTCATCCACTAACACCAAGAAGGCAAATCAACAAAGTAAGATGCATAAGGATAAAAAATTTCACCATTCACAGATAGATAATTTGTTATGACCACTAATGCTGATTTAAGATACAAATAATCACTCACAACTTTCTTGACGTAAGGTTTCATATCACGCCCTTGCTTTTTACTAGCTTTCAAGGCAATTTCATTAATTGTTGCAATTGTAAATTTGAGAACCTCCTTTACCTGCTCTGGATAAGACTCCATTTCCACTTTTAAAAGATCTTCTCTGCAATGCATAAAAAGGGTTAAGAACTATTATAATCATAGAAAAATCTAATGCTTTATATTTTCAATTTACTGTCCTCACTGTTCAAGTGCTTCGTAGAAAAGTTTGAATTCTGTGAAGGTTGCATAGTTGTCGGCTGTATCGTCAAGAGCATAAGCCAGCATGTATGATTTTGCTAATGCAAATCTAGCATCCCCATACTCTGGTTCAGGAATGTTGAGGGCTGCGAAGAAATAGCATTCCATTGGGCGAAACCGCATGTAACTTGCCTTAGGAACATTTTCTCTCCACCATCTGTGTACATCTCATTATATGAAAATGTATATTAAGCCATGGCCAATAAGAATCACGCCAGATAAAATGTTTTGCGTCAATGCTATAATTGCTTATTACTTACGTCATAAGGTCTTTCATCTCTTTTTGATGAATTGCTTGCTTGATGTTGAATGTTAGCTTTGCCAGCTTTAAAATCTTTTCATTCAATCTGGACCTTCACTTTCAATAGCGATGATAAAGGTGAGATTATTATAGAAGCGAAAAGGAGTAAATGTACCGGAAGAATATTCAAACCTGAGCCAATCATGGTTTGACTGATAGATGTCTATGTAATTTCTAGCATTCCACAGTGTTGGACTGTTGTACCATGGATAATCCAACACAAATTTTACCTGTTGGAATCCAATATTTCAGATATTCACTTACTGGGAAAAGAGTGGCAAGAGTGGAGGTTCAAAAATGTGATTAATCACAAAACTATGTATGTACTTCTTTGGGTAGTGATTGTTCTGAGCCGTGTCCATGCTGTTTATTGTCAATGTGTTGTAACCAGTCCCTCAGAAACTCAGATGAGAAATCTTCTGCCTCTTGCAAAATGCTGTCTTGGGGAAAATAGAGACCAGAAGCCCGGAACAGATTCAAAATACTTTTCACGTGTGTCTCTTCATCTGCAGCAGCAGCAGTTTTGGGGACCTTAGTCTCAGCTGTTTTTGGGATCTTAGTCTCAGCAGCTGTTGATGAGTCGACTGTCTTGAAAGTTTCCATTGCTCCTACAGTGTTCATGAACAAACGCTCAAGAATAAATAAAAAGATGATAGACTTTTAGTTTGAATGATGACAGTTTGAGTAATTGTACTGGGTGTGACTGCGTAGCCGTGTATCCGGAAAAGCCTGAATGCCAAAGAATTGTAGAAAAGTTGTGAGTGCTCATTACTATTTTTGCTGCTGCAAATGATTCCTTTGCTTTCATCCCAAAATCTGTCACTCATCAACATGAACACACAATACAACTCTAAATATGAAATAAATGGAAAGTCAGTGAATGAATTAACAACTTTTGTGCTAAGATGCCGAGTGTCCTGCTGCCCTAGAGACCTGGGCATGGGAATTGAGAAGATTCAATTCAATATATTATTCAAATTGGAATAATGATTACTTTTTTATTATTGGAAAAAATAAAGTAAATGTGACACCAATTTATAGATACCTTGATATAGATCTTTGTGAGAATTATAGGTGGAAGTGTGCATAAAAGAGAGGATTGCATGTGTAGTAGGAGTCTTATTCGATTTAAACCACTTGACGTCAGAAAACAGTTGTTTTGTTCTATTCTACAACCAACTCTTTTGTATGGATATGCAGTGTGAGGTCTTAGAATTGCTAGTAAAAATTGAAAGAAAATAGATGAAGTTTGGAAGTATTCTTTAGTAGAAAAATTTTAGTACAATATGATACCATTAGAAACAGAAGCTCTGGGCATAACAACTCAATTTTTTAAGGAAGTCTTAGTTGCTACACAAAAGGAAGGATGGTTCTATAAAAGAATGATTTGACTCAAAAAGTAGAACATTGAGATGGATATTCTACATTGTAATATAAGGCAATTCCTTCTTAGAAGCAAGGAAACAATTCTAGATAACATTAAAGGAGTCATCAACTTCAAAATAACTTATTTATCTACTTCTCATGATGTAAAATTAGTCTAACAAGATTGATCTTCCATTATTTTAGAATTGAATTAGTGAGATAGGCCCAAACTCCAAGAGAAGAGAGAACCTGTCATTTATGTAATCAAAAGAAATTGAAGATGGGGATCACATATTCTTGAAATGTCCTGATGTAGAGAAAAGTCACCACAAATGGTAAATTATAGGTAACAATTTAATTGAGCTTTTTGTAATAGCACCACAAAAACTTGGTAACTTTATTGATGAAGTGTTTGTTACACCTACTCTGGATATTTCTTTTGTCCAAAAGATCCATTTTAGTGTCAATTATTAAAAAATATTTAAAAGGAAACCATTAACCTGAATGCAGTAGGTTATGAAACCATTAAGGGTGATGAAAGTCTCAACAAAGAAAAGAAAAAAATTAGACAGAAAGGAAGACTTTAAAAGACTTTTTACCTGTGAACATAATCAAGAGCATTCTTAATTTCTTCAGTGAAGTATTCTCCCACAGCAAGAGCTTGAAGAACATCTACCACCTGAAGGCATTCATATACATCTGCATTGCTATGGTTTGTTTGATTCAGATTAGATTGAAACGGAGCAAGGATCCTGATCATGTTCTTTATTTCTTCAACCGTAGTTTCAAGTTGACTTACATATTTGGAATCCTGCCACAGAAAATGTGAATTTGTAAAATATAAATAATTATACTGTAAACACAAAAGAATTAGGAAATTTTCTTTTCTATTCACCACATGGTGGAACAGAAGATACCAAGTATGGTGAATTGAGGGATAGAACAAGGTCCTCTTTCCAAATGTTGTCATGAAAATATATGGAGCCCCGTTCCCCAACCAAACCAGTTGTTGCAGTACTGGACATTTTGTATTAGTCTGAAAATAGACTGATCCAGTTAACTGCATATGGAAGGAGTCAGTGGTTATGGGGGGATTGATTCATTTATATAGAGAGACCTTGATATGGATATTCAATGCCAAATAATGTATGAATGCCAGGGCAACACAAAAGAATCGATCCAGAAATTTGATTGGTGAGACAGTAAAGACACTTGATAATCACAACAATGGTATTAAGACAATAATGCAGCTAACTGTAAGAATTGTCTTGTTACAGTTTTGGGTGGGTGCCTTTAACCAAGTGACTGCCAATAAGTCCTTAGCTCAGTTATCAAATTTATTTTTCCATGGAATCAATTTCATTATTTTAATGAAGTTAAAAAAATGTATTATTATTTGGAGTGATGGTTAAATTATGTTTTAAAAATTATGTTCAAGGTACAGTTGGTCGGAAAAGTTACACTTGACTTGTATACTGACCCTTTCATCAACTATTTATTGATTTACTTTTCCCTGCCAAAATTTTAGTATTTTCCCTCTATCGCCATGAAATAAACCAATAAATTCCAAAAACCTTATTTTCTATAAGATTCATCACTAAATCATGCATGCTACTTCAAAACGATATCAATGATATACATCATATTATATATAAATTTGTAAGAAGAATCATCGGAATACTTCAAAACTATATCCATGGTATACATCATATTCATCATATTAGAATGTTTTTCAAAACATGAAAATTTCAGATTCTAAGCTTTGGCGGAGGTGATGATCCTTTAATGAAGTCTGAGGACAAAATCTACTCATCAAAGGGATACTTTCTTAGTTTACCTTGAAAGTTAATGGTGCTCAGACGTGCACAATGAAAGAAGAAGAGTAATAATAAGTTTCAAACCTTCTGATAGAAGGAGTTTAGCCTAATCCAAGCAATTGAATGAATGGATTTAAATGATCTAAAAGCAAGAAAAGTTATCTTATTTCCTGAAACTCTTTTGATCATCTCAGGTTTATTTGATACAACTTGTAAAAAGTCATGTGGGAATTTGCTCATATTGCCTATGTTTAATGCTCAAGGCTTTATCACATTTTGGTACATAGATTTCTTTAAACAATTTGGTGTCTTGTTAATTTATTGGGATCAATGGGTAAGCATTATGGTAGATCTAGTTCACCACTAGTACACATTACTTGTAATTATTCATCAGGTAGAACTATGATTTCATGATTCAAAACAATAAGAAATTAGTAGACCATAAGGGTTAATTCTAGAAGAAAGCTAAGTTTTATCCAAGACATATAATACAGCTCTTAGTAAAGTATTATGGCTGCAGGTGATGATCAAGACAAAATATATTCATCAAAGACTGGTGCGCAGACATGGGCATTCAAAGCTGATGCACAGACACGTTCAGACGAGTAGACGTGCACGACTACACTGTCAGGCCTCGCACCCAGACACGTACACGACGAGTAGACGAGTAAAGTTGCCCTCATACGGATTGCTTTCAAGACTGTGTTTGTCTTTACCTACCATCCTACGTAGTACATCCTTTGATTAAACAATGAACACAAGGAAATTTGAAACTAGTTTGATTCCATCATTTCCATGACCGTCCACCTTTGTTTCTCGTCTTAATTGTCGTGGTAGACTAACAAGTGGGAATTCTGAACCTGGTCTGATTCCATCATTTCCAATACTGTTTGTCATACAAGGGACAAAAGAAATTATTCCATCATTTTCAAAATTATTTTAAAGATTTTGCCGACACGACATGACATCCTGCAGATCTTCTGAAACATCTCATAGATTTTTATCATAGAAGCATCTTACGATAAAAATTATTACCATCATTTTCAAAATTAATAAAGATTTACGCGGTATGATCACTTATTGTTGGGAACGTTGAGGATGCATTGGTTGTTTGTGTCATCCCAAAGTCAAATGGTTGTTGTCTTGTTTGACAACTTGTGCATGAGGGCATAATGGCCCTTATGGTTGAAATGATGATTGTCTATTGCCCATAACTCATACGATTGTGTTGAGAGTTTGGTCTTGGTTGAGGCCAGTGTTAGTTGCTGAGAATGCTTGGGGGCAACGCTGTTACATCAAATGTGTTTGTCTGTCATTTGTTGATGTGCTACACTCACGGCCCCCACACCACCTCCACCTCCATTCAGTGACAATTTGATATACACCTACTTCCTCATTTGGGGTGCATTGCATCATATTTATGCTTAAGCAGTACCATTTCTGCGAACCAGACAAGCTGCCAAGGTTGACGCTAATGCATCTATCCTCCGTGTCACATTGGCTTAATTAACATGTGCCACCGTTGGGCAAAAAATTATTTTGCGACTGAGTACTTACTAGGGTGGAACATGTTAAAGTAACACGATGCTAGGGTGGAACATGTTAAAGTAACATGATGTTGCCGATAGATAATTATAATAAAACTACTTTAGTTCTATGTTTATGATATATATTTATTATTGGTATGAGAGAATCTTTTATAGTTTCAAATTAATAAAATCTGAAATTGATTTACTACTATTTAATTTTTACAGTGAAAAACAAAAATCAAAACCAATGTAAGTTATTCAATGATAATTTCTTTTGAAAATGTTCATCTCTATGCCCAACTTTATAACAATAATTATTTATTTTCAAGGATGAAATCCATGTAACAAAGTAGTTACCCTTTCAACAAAAACTCTTAGCCAAAATAATAATTCTGCTCACTCTTATTATGATAAAATCTTTTTAGCACAACAGAGGAGGCCTCTCTTACAAGGGATTGGTAGTTGGCCTTAGCCAAAAGAAGGTTTATTTTTTATTTTTTAAAGATCTTAATTCTCCAGCAACTAGATGATCATGCATCTATTCATCTTATCTTATAGATAAGGCAAAAAGATCTTTGGATCAAAACTTTTATGATTTTAAACCAAAAACAAGATTTGTGCATTTTTAAGGGAGCCTTTCTTTTCTGGCTGAATTTTTTGCCTATAACTTTACAAGTTCTACCTAAATTTTCATAAATGAAGGGCCAAAACATAAAAATAAGCTCCACTTCGTCTCTTTACTTAAACATTTGTGAGTCCCTTAATACTAAAAGAAGCTCAATGTTTTTGGTGGGGAGTTTTGAAAAAAGAAATCCATCCTATAATACAATTAATAAGATAAAATATTTATGAGAGCTCTAGATTTTTTAAAAGCCAAGCTCAACAGTATGGAAAAGTAATGAGGACCTAACTTCAATAACACAAAAATTGAAACTAAAGTATTCAAACTTGCACACACATTTAGGAACAAGAAATAGATCTTTATTCTTGTTAGAAAATGAAAGAGAAATACAAATGCTAGAAGGAAATATAGACAAGTTCTCAAGATCTAATACAACACACTCACACAAGAAATGACTATAGATTCTTATAACAATGGATACTCAAATGGAGCTCAACATCACTCTCTCCTCACTTCTCTCCTTTCTATCCAAATGGATGCCCAAGACGTCGATTTATACTTTTTTCTTATGGCCTTGTACCACCTTGACATTTAAAATTGAAATTTTGAGTTCATTGAAATTTGTAGAATAACATCCCATGGTTAGATAATATGTCTTTAAGAAAGAAGTGGCCTACCAACAATAAGTTTAAAGAGGAGATATCTTATAGATGGCATACATGTATTAGGTCTTGGGTCTAGAGGAGACATCTTGCAAGTGGTGTAGATGTCTTTCTAGAGTTACAACCTTATACAAGAGATGTCTAGCTTATATGGTAGATATCTTATCATAGGAGGAGGTATCTATCTTAGAAGGGAAACATCTATACTCTAGAGAAGATATCTATCTTGGTGGGACTAAAAATATGAATGCTCATTTTGGGATCTAGACCATCTAAAAACCTTCAAACAAGTCTCCATTAATCCTGGAACCCTTTGAAATCATGAATATATTCTCAAAATATCTCAAAACATACCAAAATACTTAAAAACATAGAGAGATACTACAAAAAAATGTGAAACACTCATAAAAAAGAAGGCACACATAAAATATTCCATTAAGGATGATACATGGGCTAGATGATGTTCTCATCATCTTTTCCATGCTTAAAATTGAAAATTATTTTCAATTTAGTTGTATACTAAGGATAGCATTAAGCCTCTGATGAGACGCAGATTGCACAAGCCGCGATATCGCAGCCGATGCGATATCGCATCCCCTGCGATATTGCGTATGCTATATCGCGTCTTTCCCTACGATATCGCGTACGCGATATCGCAGTCCGCCGTCATATCTATAAATAAGAGGTGGCACTCCCCTCATTTCTCATCGTAGGAATAAAGTAGCGAAGCTCTGGTGGATTGATCACCCTAGAGATAGAATATTTTCCATGTGCCCACAGTAGGAGTCCCCCAAGTGAACGGTTCTTTATTCGAGCAACTTTGTACCTGAACGCAAGTTGTGTACGGCAATAAAGAGGAGCTTTGCGGATAAACCTTGCAGTGCATGGATAGGTTTAATTAATGTTATTTACTACTTTCCTAATGACGTNTAGATAATATGTCTTTAAGAAAGAAGTGGCCTACCAACAATAAGTTCAAAGAGGAGATATCTTATAGATGGCATACATGTATTAGGTCTTGGGTCTAGAGGAGACATCTTGCAAGTGGTGTAGATGTCTTTCTAGAGTTACAACCTTATACAAGAGATGTCTAGCTTATATGGTAGATATCTTATCATAGGAGGAGGTATCTATCTTAGAAGGGAAACATCTATACTCTAGAGAAGATATCTATCTTGGTGGGACTAAAAATATGAATGCTCATTTTGGGATCTAGACCATCTAAAAACCTTCAAACAAGTCTCCATTAATCCTGGAACCCTTTGAACTCATGAATATATTCTCAAAATATCTCAAAGCATACCAAAATACTTAAAAACATAGAGAGATACTACAAACAAATGTGAAACACTCATAAAAAAGAAGGCACACATAAAATATTCCATTAAGGATGATACATGGGCTAGATGATGTTCTCATCATATTTTCCATGCTTAAAATTGAAACTTATTTTCAATTTAGTTGTATACTAAGGATAGCATTAAGCCTCTGATGAGACGCAGATTGCACAAGCCGCGATATAGCGGCCGATGCGATATCGCATCCCCTGCGATATCGCGTACGCTATATCG
>MNCI01008146.1:389541-416440 GCA_015680685.1 Gnetum montanum | reverse complement strand
CCAACAATGGTAATATAGGTTCAAGATGTGTACCTCAAGTGAGAATGGATACTTAATGTTAGGATAGTTAATTGATGAAGAAATTAATTAGTTAGTTAATTTCAATATTAAATCTTCATTCATTCAGTCATTTAGCAAGAAAGGTATAAAATGATAAAAAATATAAAAATAAACATCTTATGCTTCAACCACACTTAACTGTACACACAAATTAATACAAGAGTGGATTGGGAAAACAACGAATTACAACTACAGAATTCATAGTTTAGAAATATTAGCAACTTAAGTAAATAAGTCCATGAAATTTGACTAGATCGCATGTAAATACTTGTCATTTTTATGGTTGAGCATAGGGACTATCCACCGCTTATCAGTTTATATAGTCTAATTAGAAATTTATAATATTATTACATTCTATGTTTTTTTGAAGTTTTCTACTTAGTGATTAAGCATGTGATGTACTATCATTTTTACTTATTAATAAAGTCAATTTTTCATCACCAACAATATCACATCAATAATGGTGTTTATTTGATGTCATAGCACATGCTATGTCATCATTGATATGATATCTTGAGATTTGTACAACCCTATAGATATGACACTTGAACACACAATCTATATAACTTTCATTTCAAGTAGTAACTAGACTCTGTAAGTTTTATTTTGCAAATTTAGACTTAGCACTTAGAGGTGTGAATGCCCGCAATGTGGTGTGTCTTAGTGAATGACATCTTTATTTGAACAAATTATACTTAGGCATAGTTTGCTAATGGAAATAAAGATTGAACTACTTCTCACCATTGTAGCATTCTCCTAGTTTTCCATTTTACTTGGAATAATGTTTACTGTTTCTACTTAGAATAATGTTTACTATTTTCTAGTTAATGTTTTACTTTTCCATGCACTTTACTATTACTATTATTAGTAAGCAGAATGAGTACAACTAATCTTGAGTACTTAACTATAATTGCTTGGTAACCCAGTAGTGTTATTGCTTGGTATGCCCAGTAGTAATACGTGTGATATCCTAGTAGTGGTTACACAAAGTCCAAGGTGTGTATAGAAGATCAAGAGCAAATGCTCATTGTTATAGACTAGGATAGATTCATTTATTCATTACTTAGAGTTAGAAACCATTTCCCTTTTCATTCTATTCACTAGGCATAATGATGGCCAAACAACATCAAATTTCATATACTTCATGCTAAGCTAAACCATACACATAGACTTCATTAGCTCCATGTGGGAATACAATGGTCTCAAACTTAAACTAATTGCTATCATATTAATATTGTCTCATCCATGAATTTTGATCGAGTTGTGCATGAATGCCTATAACTTGCATGGCTGGGTGTTCGATTGCTCCACTACTCATCATTGGCGTCATTACTTGGAATGTGTTAATATATGCTGAGTAATTGATTTTATAAAGTTCTTTGTATTAGGAATCCAATGTTAAAGTAATTCTAAACAATTAAGCACACTTAACTAAAAATTTGAAAACAATAACATGGCTTCAATCAAAGACAAAGCACCACCTGCCAAAGAATCAAAAAGAGACAATGACAAAATCCGTGATGAAGAAGAATGGAGTATGCCAATGCAAGCTAGGATTTCATATGCTCATGATGATCCTTACTATCCCAATTTTACTTTCATCTTTCACCAAGATAGAAAAATAAGGTGGAGAGATATTCAAGGTACCATTATTCTACCTCTAGAATGTTCAGTGTCCATCATGCTTTAGATAGCTCTAAGGGACATGAATCTAAGTAATGCACTTGACAAGTATCATGTGACCAAACACATGACAAGGCCATATTAGCCCACTAAGAAGCAAGTATAAAGAGATGTTGCTATGAAGATTAAACATGTTCATAATAAGGAAAAGAAAATCAACTCTCCTATTATCTTAGAAGTGCTTGATGGTGATACATTCATTGCTAAACAACTTCACCAAAATCATGAAGTCCATTCACAAACACCTATCATCCAATTGGAGGAACCTATCAAAGTTCAATTGCATTCCACCTTAGTAGAGACATTTAGAAGGGAGGAAATGGACTCAAAGTATAAGTAAGACTCAAGGATAAGAGTTTCTATTGGATCCCACAAAGAATAATGTCAGAGTCATGAAAGGAGAACAAGCCAACACTGTTCTTCCACTACCTCATATTCATCCTCATGATCATCAGTGGACTCTAATAGGAGGAGGTAGAGGTACCAAGATAATGATAGGGAGGAAAGAAGGACTCATGATTGTCATGACCATTGCCCACGGCACTCAGATGAAGAATATGAAGACTATAAACAAAAAAGACATAGGGATAAGAAAGATGATAGAGAAAGGCATGAGCACCAGAGGGGGTACCACTACAACAAAGCTCACAAACCCAATTACGATAATGAACCTCTATTGGCTACTCGAAATATGATCAACATCAAGGAAGCTATTTATATCCTAACCAAGCATGTAAGGGACAACCATATCAAATAGCTAGACATGAACAATATGTCCAGATTTGAGGGTGGTTACAATGCTAATCCACAACACCACGTTCAAGCATTTCATGATGCATGTGCCCTACAAAATATTGAAAGTGATTGGCATAAATTGAAGTTGTTCCCACAAACACTTGTGAAAGAAGCTGAGAGTTGGTACAAATCACTTGAATCAAAATCAATTAGAAGATGGAGTACCTGCTAGAGCTCTTCAATGACAAATATCAAACTTATTTCTGGGTGTTCAATTACAGAAACATATCCAAGGATGGAAGCAAGGGATTCATAAATTCCTCAATGTAGCAATCAATAGGTATTATGCACTACTATAGCCTAGGCCATTTATTTTCCCAATAGGAACAACTAAGGCACATTGTTAATTAGCTTCGGAAAAAGACCAGAGAGACCCTTGGGGTTTATGCCCAAAGCTAATTATCCAAAATGTCTATCCATCATATACGAAGATTGATTAACCAAGTGGCAAAGAAGGAAGGCAAGTTAGGAAAAAGAGAATCAATAGAAGAATATAACAGAGATCCATTTATCAAAAAGAGGGATGCAAAAGTTTGTGACATGCAAGAAGAAGAGACCTTGGATTAGGTAATTCAGAAGAAAACTCTACCCATCCAGAAATCTATCACCGATATAGTAGCAAAGGTATAGAAGACGTGGGACTCAGTTGATGAGAAATTTGCAACATCCTTGAAGATTGTGGAGGAGCGAATAGAGCAAGCCTTTGGTAAATGCAAGGACAAGAAAAAGAAGAGAGACTTTGGACGAAAGGACAAAGTGACATCAATGGCTGAATGTTCAAACATAAGCTCTAAAGCTAAAAAAGGATGTGTTGTATGCCAATACAAACATTCCAAAGGATGTTGCTTAGTAATGGAATACTTAAAGAGACATGGGTATATGCACTTAATCCCAAATTTGTTAAGAGATAGATGCCCAAAAGATTACCTTACCCTCAAGGTAACTACAAGTAAAACTTCCAACCCACATACTATCCTAGTAGAGCTTACCCACAACTATAAGAGCAGTACCATCAGCAATGGCAACAACCCCAATTGTGAGCCATGCCACCACCACACCAACAATATCCATATCAGTAGCCAAACCCATATGGATGCTATGTGCAACATCCAATCTCTCTTGGTAATGCTATTGTTCAAAATATACAATACTATCTAGCCAAGTACCACAAACCAACACCATCAAGGATAGACTCTAATACATACATGCATTCACAAGTAGCTAATTCATCAAATCAAACTCCTAATTCTTTACCATCAGTGCCACCATCCACTATGCAAGGGGAATTTCCATCACAACCATAGTAAAGAAAATCTACAATGGTAGTAAGTATATAGATAGAGGATCTTACTATCAACACTAAGAATCAATTGAAGAAATGTCTTTTCTTCAAGACAATTCCAAAAAAGGCTGGTAGAGTTGGAACCTTATTAAAACAAGATTCTTCTATGGAAGATCCTTCTAGAAACAATAAGCTTTCACCATCATCAAAT
The DNA here is from genome assembly GCA_015680685.1 of Gnetum montanum. Classification (NCBI taxonomy): domain Eukaryota; kingdom Viridiplantae; phylum Streptophyta; class Gnetopsida; order Gnetales; family Gnetaceae; genus Gnetum; species Gnetum montanum. Next base: position 412,409 of record MNCI01008146.1, on the reverse strand, counting down.
ATGAACATGCAAACTATCATGCTAATAAAGATAGTATTAGATTGGATCAAGGCAAGAATACTTCCTAGGAAAAGAATTGCTCCATGAGTTCCTTTGATTTATCTACTAGTAGTTGGAAATCTACCATGCAAGGCTCTACTAAATTCAAGTTCTAGAGTCAACTTGATCTCTCCAGAAACATACAAAGCATGAAACCCACCGACCTTAAAGAAGTGCAACATTCAGTTGGAGCTTATAAATCAATATGTCATCATTCCTTTGGGACAGATAGAAGATCTGGTGACCACTATCAATGGATGGTCATATCCAATAGACTTTCTAATTATTGACTTGAAAAATAATGATAAGGAATTTCCTATAAGAATGGAGAGAGCATGGCTTAGCACACTAGCTGCTAAGTTAAACATGAGAGACTTGTCTCTCGACATCTCTAAGCAAGATAAGCACAAAGCCATACATTCACAAAAGATTCCATGCATTACTACTAATAAAGAAGGGTGCAGTTGTGGACCAACCTTCTGGAATGTCAACACAATCATTACACTAGTCCATAAAAAATGTAAAAAACAAGTGTGTGCATAAGAGAGAGTAGGGGCCACTAAACCAAAAGACACTTAGTGGTCAACAACTGACAACATTAAATTGTTCAAAACATGCATGGAACAATCTAAACCACTTACTAACTCCTCTTCTAAGAAAATGACCCCAACTAAGAACTTACAAATAGAAATATCAAACCATGATCATACACCAATAGAAACAAGAAATAAGGACTTGGATGATCAAAATTCAATTACCATTAAGATTACATGGGACAATAACCAAAAAACTAAGTCACTATGAATGGTAAGTAAGAAACCTCAAGTGTATGATCTAGAGGAACTAGAGTATTATTTTCGAACATTTGCCCATGAGTTTAGTTGTGGGGGACATATCTCATCCTGATTCAAGACTTAATAAGTGCTTTTCAATTTTTTGTTTTACAATTCCTTTTTATTTCAAATTTCTAATTATACCTCTTCATATTTCTTAATACATTTTTCCCATTATTTTATACTTTTCAATTCTCTTTTACATTTTTTAATTCTTTGATGATTTTGCATTTTTTTAACAATTTTATCATTCTTTTAATCTTTTTCCATTCTTACTATTTTTTATGATTTTTCATAGTTTGCTTTGATTTTACTTGTACATATGTTATTAAATCATTAATAAAACACTAAGAATAAGGCAAGATGTAGTCTCAAATAAGGTGAAGATGTCTCTATCTTGTCAAGTCATGAGGAACTGATTGTTTGTAGAGTGAGACCATAACATATATCCATCCATTTCAATAATAAGAGGTTCTTACCATGGCCATAATGATATTCTTTCTAATTATAAAACTAGGAATAAATTTATGATTATTATGCCTGAACAGAAAAGTAAAGAACCAAGTGAAAATGTGAAGGGTGTGACATCAAGGGGATTTATGGAATCTCTTGGATCACTACTATATGTTTTTATCATGTTGCTAAGGTTGTAATAATATCCTTGTAGATCTGACGAAAAATGGGAGTAAGAGTACAATAATTGCTGCCTTACTATGCCACTGGAAAGACATGTTACCCATGCCTGAAGGTAGTCCTTTGGTAAGGTTAACACAAATAAAAATAAACCTCATGCATAGAATAAATTTCTGGGGATCCCACTGGGAATACATGTACCCATGCCTAAAGGTAGGAGACTTCTCAAGAATTTCAAAAAAAAATAGTAAGAAGTGCAATTAATAAACTCCTCCCTTAGACAAAATGCCAATTGATTGATACTCCTTGAAACTATGATAGTCTTATGATTGTGAATCTAAAACGTGAAACAATGTAATGTCACTAGACAGTGTTCTAGACTTGGTTTGGAGCTTGGATAGTAAGTCTAATGGTTAGTTTAATCACCAATAACACATAAGAATTCATTATGCCTATGGTAAGCCACCTCATGTGCTAATTTCAGCATTCCTTTCTATAATCCATTCCACCTCATTGTACAATTAACCATAACTTATGGTTTTGTATAATATAGTGTAATTTTCCCAATCTAGTGCTATTAACATGTGTTTTTTGCTAGATAGGTATGCATTACATTCAACTCCTTGAGTGCCTATAGACACTTTGAGGTGTGGTTATACAATGGCACTAAGGGCTAGAGCCTACTTTAGGGAGGACCCACTTGTATAACTATTTTATTTAATACTTCACAAGTAATCTCACACCATCTTAAGTCTTCCAAGCATAATAAATATCAATAAATACTTCCCTTAATATCTAATAACTCCATTATATGCCAAGAATTCATTTCCTTTCACATCCATCTTATACACACTTAATAAACTTTTGTAGCCTGAGATTCCTTTATCATAGACTTTCAATGCTTGTTTTTCACAATCGGAACATCATATCCATTCCAAAACCCTCTTGACATGCTACATATGTTCCAAACATTTGATTTGATTCTTTTTTTTCCAAAAATTCTAAGAAAAATTTGAACCTTTTAACAATGATATCATAGCTACAATATTGGATGGCCTACATTATCGTATGTATGATATATGATTGATGATATCACACATATAAATTATTATATATAGCATGGGGGAGTTAGAAATAATTTTCATTCCTCATTTTCTAAAGAAGAGAGGTTTTGCCATTTTTCTTTCAAACTCAGAGCTCTAACACCCTCACTTTCACTACTCATAACTTGACCCTTATAGCTTTAATATTACAAATTCTTGAATCTTGTTGATCATGGAGCTTTCAACATAGTCATGGAGGAGGAGGGGGTACTTCACATTATATCACTGAAATTTGAGCCAAAAAATTCTAACACGAGGAAGATATCTTAAAGGGCAAGTATTAGAGGATAAGAAGAATTTTAAAATTTTTTAATCGAACCAAGGCCAAAAACACTTAAATAATCCTCTTAATGTATCATACCAAGATTTTTAGGCCATACAAAAGAGAGAAAAATTGATGATTGTGAAGAGTTACAAGGAAAATAACACCTAAGGGATTCCTTTTAAAAAAAATTTCTAACTCTGCAATCATAATGATCTATGAACTTGATCTAATTAAGGATACAAGTAGGGAAAGAAGTTATCAAGAATTGGTGTAAACATTTAATAATTTCCAAACCCTTGATGATTGTAGATGGCCTCAAAAAGAGGAGCAATAGGAGGACCCTCACAACTAGCAAGAAAAAGACCAAGAGGCCAAGGAAGAGGCCAAATGGAGGAACAAGCCTAGTAAGCAAAACATGCAAACCAAAAGACACAATATTTCAAAATCCATCACCAAACCCCTACCATAGAGTAATCTACCTAAGTAGAGGCAGAAGTTCCACAAGTGCTAGAAAAAGGACAAAAACTCATATTGTCACCTAAATGCCTTTAGGATATTTAGGAGAAATCCATCATGTCTACTATGATTTTGAAACTTAACTTTGGCCCATTCATGAAGATTGCCCCAGATGCTATTAAAACCCTACTCTAGTCATCTCATTTATGGCCTACCTTGATAACAAGTGGAGAGTGGTACATAGGAGAGACACTTTAGTTTTGGAAGAATAAACAAGCAGATGCTACAATGAAGATTGAGGAAGTCTCAGTGTCTTATTCAATTAAGACAATTGTTGAAGCACTCAATGTGCCCAAGGAAGGGGCAAAGGTGGCATAACTCTCCACTAGGTCTAATAAAGATGTGAAAAAACTATGGTTGTAAAGAGGATATGGCAAAGATAACAAAGAGTATAGTGAGCTGACCCATGAGGAGAAAATCTACTTCAAAATTGGGATGTATCACTTCTTCCCAACTAAAAGGCTCAATCGAATTTCAACATATGTGGCTAGATGAAGTGCAATCTTAATGGAAAAATTTAATGCAAACATTGCCCACCTCTACTTCATTGAGATCCAATGATGGTTTGAGGAGAAAAGGGTAGGGAAGATAACATTTCCATTCCCTTACCTTGTCAGGAAGCTATGCAAACGAGCTAACATTCAAGGGTACACCAATGATGTCCTTAGGAAGGCGTAAAATGCTTTTTATGCTAAAATGCTCAAGTCGATGCCTCCAAAGAAGGATCAAGTGGAGAAACAAATAGGCACTAAGGAAACCACTTAAACTACTGAGCAACAATATCAAGTAGGACCCAGTGGCTAGCAACAACAAGAGCAATAACGGTAATAAAAACAATAGTAGCAACAAGTTCCACCACCGCTACCACAAGATTATAGACCTTCAATGAGTCATCTGTAGCAAATTACAGAGACTATCAGTTGGGGAACATGTGAAGAAGCTAACCTATATAAAGTAATTGATGAATCAGTTAGGCCGACCATCTCAATGGATCCTGCTAGTAGCAAAATTTTATTACAGTTAAGAGGAGGGGAAGAATGGTCACAATAAATTTCTGGGAATGCTACATCATTCCAAGTGGTGCTTGAAAATAGAGAAGAAGCCACAATTGTGGTTATGCAACATTAAGATGTAACAAGAGTCATAGAAGTGATCACCAATCACATAAAAGAATCTTTCAATATTCCTATTGTGCCACTAGCATATCTTCCTAAAGCTAGCGATGCTTAAATGTTAGCTGGTACCTTGATGACTCCTGCAGATCATGAGGATGTGCCTGATAGATTGCTACATATGGGACAAGTCATGAAAAATCTTTTTGACATCCCAAGTGATGTCATTGTAGTACAATCAAAATTAATAGCCACCAAGGGGAGGTTGGTCATGGTAGAAACTAGGGCAAAGGATGTAGAAATGAAGTTTGTAGATTTTAGGAAGATCTTGCAACCTTAAGAGATGAACAAAACCCTCCAACATAATATATTATGCCTTATCAGCTAGAGCAGTTCAAAACCAAGCATATCAATCACCTCATGGAGTACAACAAGTAGATGAAGAATGAGAAGGATAAGGTGGTATGGGATGCCTTAGTAGTAGAAGTAGAAACTTATGCACATGCTAAGGTACTCACCACATTATAAGAGGAGAAGAAGCAAATTGCTGCAGATAATGCTTGGTTAACCAACATAGAGAAGCAAAAGAATGTCCTTGAAGAAAGCATCCATTAGTTAAGAAAACAACTGGTGAAGATCAACCAAGATATGAGTTGCCTATCACAAGAGAATAGAACCTTCTCAATGGAGGAGGTATGTGTAATAAGAAAAAAATTTGCAATTGAAATAAGTACATGGCATAAAAAAGTAAAAAAAGCATGAAAGACTCAAGGAACACTTCCATGACCAAGTGGCATGTACAAGCAAATCAATGAGAAAGAAATCTAGATGGATGATGCCCAAATCAACTCAATATTATCATAGACTCTAGACTAGTAGCCCATCCTAAATATCTTGGCTCATGTCCACCAAGTGGAGATCAAGAACAAAGGCATGCTAACCCCATGTCCACCAAGTGGAGATCAAGAACAAAGGCATGCTAACCCCATGTCCACCAAGTGGAGATCAAGAACAAAATACATGGGGTTAGCATGCCTGTAGTATACTAACTTAGCTATGTTAATAGCAAGTAAACCCAGAAACAAGCTAGAGCAACAAGTAACAGTTGCTTATGCTTTGTACGAGAAAGAATTTGCTGATCGGAAAGATGCTTTGCAGAAACTACATGTGGAAAATTCAAAACTAGAAGTAGTAAAGCAAAGCTACCATGGTCAAAAAGATGTTGCAGCCAACTTGGCCAAAAGAATGTCAAATTATCAAGAGTTGTGCAAAATGGCCAAAGCATTTGAAGAAGAAAGGAGGCAGTTTGCAATGTGGTATGTAAAAGTAAATCAAATGTTCCCTCAACTTCCATGTCCATGGGATGTACCAACTCCATCACACATCACCCAATTAACATGAACAGTACATGACCCCAAAATGGAGGAAGAGAAACTTCAGGGACTACTTAACAAATACAAATTTTAGAAGCATGATGACAAGGGAAAGTAGTCAATAGAGGAGTTGCCACCACCAATCACTACTTAGGCTACATCGAGCTTCATCTTTTTTGTCTTGTTTTGTTGTTTTGTCATACACTTATGTGTAATTTTTGTAAAACATCACTATAGCATTTAGTGTCTTGTATATAGTCCAGACTATCATGTATAGTCGAATCTACCTCCTAATTTTGTAAGGAACTCTATTCTCATTTTGTTTTAACTCAAGGACAAGTTTCCAGTTAGTCGTGGAAGTATGATAAAGTCAATTTTTCATCACCAATGATATTATAACAACGATTTCATATCAATGATATCATTTATTCAATATCATAGCACATGCTACATCATCGTTGATACAATATCTCGAGATGTGTGTAGCCCTATAAATATGACACTTGGACGCATGATCCTTCAAGTAGTAACTAGACTCTATTTATTTTATTCTGCAAATTTAGACTTAGCACTTAGAGGTATGAATGCCCACAATGTGATGCGTCTTAGTGAACAACATTTTTATTCAAATAGATTATACTTGGACACAGTTTGCTAATAGAAATAAAGATTGAACTACTTCCCACCATTGCAACATTCTTCTAGTTCACCATTTTACTAAACATAATGTTTACTGTTTCTACTTAGAATAATGTTTACTGTTTTCTAGTTAATGTTTTACTTTTTCATGCACTTTACTATTACTATTATTAGTAAGTAGAATGAGTATGACTAATCTCAAGCACTTAAATGTAATTACTTGGTAACCCAATAGTGTTATTACTTGATATGCCTAGTAGCAAGTACACTTGGTATCCCAGTAGTGATTACACAAAGCCCAAGGTGTGTATAGAAGATGAGGAGTGGATGCTCATTGCCATAGGCTAAGATACATTTGTTTATTCATTTTACTTAGATTTAGAAACCATTTCCATTTTCATTCTATTCACTAGGAGTAATGATGGCCGAGCAACATCAAATATCATATACCTCATGGTGAGCTAAACTATACACATAAACTTCACTAGCTCCACATGGGAAGACAACAGTCTTGAACTTAAACCAATTTCTAGCATATTAACATTGTCTAATCCATGAATTATGATCAAGTTGTGATTGAAGGCTCGTAACTTGTATGGTTGGGTGTTGGATTAGTCCACTACTCATCACTTATTATTAATAATTCTTTTATGATCTAACACCCCTCAAGTGATGCTTAAGTAAAGGATTTCTAATTTAAACATTAAAAGAAAAGAAGAAGGTAAAAAGCAAAAACTATATGAAATAAAAAGAATTTCAAAGAGATATATATGTAATATAGGTGCACCTAGTCCAACTATAACTTTATAATGTTATTCCTTTCCATGTTCTTTTTGGTGTTTTCTACGTAGTGATTAAGTATGTGATGCACTATGAAATTTTTTACTTACTAATAATAATTTTTTTAAGGATAAGACACCCCTTATTAAAAGAAAAGAAGAGGAAAATAAGTAATAACTCCATGAAACAAAAATAATTTCATAGAAAAATATATGTAATATAGGTGCACCCCAAGATATATAGTCTAATCAGAACTTTATAACTTAGCATTCTTCACTATGAAATTTTTTCCTTTAATTAATAATTTTTTAAGGATCAAATACCCTTTATTAAAAGAAAAGAACAAGGAAAAAAAGTAATAACTCCATGAAAGAAAAAGAATTTCATAGAGAAATATTTGTAATATTGGTGCACCCCAAGATATATAGTCCAATTAGAACTTTATAACTTAGCATTGTCCACTATAAATTTTTTTGCTTATAATTAATAATTTGTTAAGCATTAGAAACCATTATTTAAAGAAAATAAGAAGGTAAAAAAGGTAATAACTCTATGAAACAAAAAAATTTCATAGAGAAATATATGTAATATAGGTGCACCTTAAGATATATAGTTCAATCACAACCTTATAACTTAGCATTGTTGACTAGAATAGAACCCAACCCATGACTTAGAGCTTTTTAAATCAAAAGTCTCACCACTAAAGTAATATTTTTGGCTGAGAGGCCAACATGTTTGGCATGATGGAGGGTGGGAGGGGAGTGAAGCTTGTCACCCTTGACACGTAACACGACGACATGCCACATCGTTGCCCTTGCCACGTAACGCCATGACACACCATGTCGTACCATAGCTATGTAACACCATAGGCATGTCATGATAGTGGTTGTGGATGAGGAACCACAATAGCATCTCGACGTTTCAGACTCGCAGGAGTGCAATGATGCTATTGGAGATGACTGCATTGGTAGAGACAATGATGCTGAAGCATGGCCCCTAGGAGCCTCCATCGATGCACTGAACACCTATGCATCTCAAACACCATACTTTATTAGATGTTTGTCCATGCTTTTCCTTTTTGGTTTATCACTAGCTACCTCCAATTTCTTGAAAAATCAATCATGTAATTGTCTTGAAAATTTTAGATGTTGTGAACCATAGAATTCCACAACTACACATGTTTATTTAGAATTGTTTTTATTATGTCTTTTGTGCTGCTCCAAATCATCCTTTGTGTGTGTTTCTTACTTACTTTTTGTGATTCCATCTTCCTGTAGAACACTCGTAAAGCATTGAAACAACAACATGGATTTGGATTCTGCGGCATGGTGAGCCGGATCAATGTCAAGATAATCAAGGAACATCACATAGGTGGATCCAAGCCTTGTCCTAGATGTGGTCACAAATTTACATTGAAGGAGGTTCAATTTTTATGTATAGCATACAAACCCTACACATAGCTAGACTAGTTTACTTGTCATTTTTTATCTATCAGCTTAGATTATTTTATAACACATAACATCTATTTACTTCTACGAGCTTGGATTATTAGTCATTTTATATGTACCATGAGCATGTTTATTTATTAGATTACACTAGAGGGTATACTGATGGTTTCATTGGAAAAGTAGGACTAGTCGGGGTTGCCTGTTGGCATGAGATTTGATCCCATAAATCAAGATCTCCAAGAGCATCTAGAAGCCAATGTGGGTCTCAATGGATTGAAAGCACATCCTTTGATTAACAAATTCATTCCAACGTTGGAAGGTGAAGAAGGGATTTGCTAAACCCATCCTAAAAATCTTCTAGATGTGTAAACTCATTAATTTATTTCCTTAAGAAAGAAAAAGAACATATACAAATCATTACAATTGCAATCCACTCACATTAGCTAAGCAAAATATGCATGCCTTTAAAGGTATTTGATTACAAATATTTTTGCATTCTTTAGTTGCTAAATTTTTTTGCATTCTAACACCATCATTCTCCATATTGTTTGATATTGTAGGTGTGAAAAAAGATGGGAACAGTAGGCATTTTTTTTCACAAGCCATCCAAGGAATACATGACCGGGACATGAAAGTTCAGGAAAATCTAGTTCGAGTGCAATTTGCAAGGTGGGGAAACACATTGGCACAAAATAGGCAAGACAAGGCTAGTGTTGCTAAACGACAAGTAGAAGGGATGCAAAAAGATTCTAGTTTTATACATGGATCTCAAAAAGAAATGCCAACCAGAGAAGATGAACTGGGTGATGCACTAGTACCACTTTGGTAGTTAGGAAGACAAGAAGGAAGGCAAGCTTGTTGTGTCCAAAGTTTTCTACCAAACCCAGCCTAGGCAATGCAACTAGGAAAGATTTCCAATTGTTACTGTTGAGCAAGCTTTGCAACATGCATCCTCCTCATCAAAACTAACCACTGAATGGGTAGATACCAAAGAAACTACCACAACAATAGCAACAACAACTCCTTTTGCACTCCATCCACTCAGCGGCAATAGCAATCAGGAAAGATTTTCCTCATTCTCTAATTTATGCAAGCAAAGCCTTGACAAAGTAAGTTCATTGATTCCATCTATGAAATAACTATTGAGTAAATATCCCACTCCACCTAGCATGGCAACTAAGCTGTGACTTCAATTTATTTAATGTTTCAAAGAAAGTAATTACTCTGCCTACAATGCTTCCGTGTCCATTATTTCAAATCATCTAACCAAAAGAAGTAGTGCAAAAGATAAAACCTAGCATGAAAGCATATTGATTTTCACACATTTCAATGAAAATAAAACTAGACATCAATCCAGAATTGCAGATTACAACTTTTGCATCTCAGAGATGCAATAAGTTTTGAGAAATAAAGGGTATCATGCCTGATGAGTCTCCATTTAGTTAACCATGCAATATCGCGTATTCGATATCGCAGCCTATCTCCTCCTCTATAAATAAGAGGTAGACAATTCCAATAAGCATTTTTTTAGAGTTTTAGCTTTTCAGTTCTTAGTTTAAGTGTTAAGTTCTTAGTTTTTCTCTCAATCCTTTTCCTCCCAGTGTATGCCCGCAGTGTGGTGATTGTAATTGTACGACATCCTTTATTCGAGTGTGACGTACTTGGACAAGCACATGACTAGAAACAAAGATCGCGATTACTTCATCATTGCAGCATTCACTTAAGTTAATTATTTATTTAATTATTATTTACTACTTTCTTAGTTAATCTCTTCTCATCCTAAACTCCTATTAAACGTGGAATGAGTACAACTTGATTACGAGCATTTAAGTGTGACTACTTGGTAACGCAGTAGCGTGCCTAGGATCTGCACTTGGTAATCCCAGTGGTAGTCGTGCATGAGGTCCAAGATGTGTACGAATGATTGAGGAACAAATGCTCATCGCACTTAGGCTAGCTTAGACTCTCTCTTACCTTTTCCTCTTAGCTTAGTTAATATGAATTTCCATTACACCCAGGAGTAGCGATAGAATAGGAACACATCATACATCTCATTCTGGACTAAACCATATGTGACAAAGTTAACACTAGTCTAGATGGGAAGACAGCGAACTGCAACCTAAGGATAACCATCTAGATACCACAACTAGTCTATCTACGAAGTTCGACCGAATTGTGCATGAAACGCTCGTATTTGTATGGTTGAGTGTAGGGGTACCTCGCCACTCATCAATGCCCCTGGTGGAACATCCACTTGTATGCCTTTGGCAAGCTAAGCATATGCTTCAAAAACAATATAAAATATAAACAATTTTTACATCACGATGAGGATTAGGAAGTTATCATAATTAAATGACTTATTCATGCTAAAGATATGATTAGTAATATAGGAGGTTACACATTATCGCCTTTAAAGATTTGATATGGATGTTGAGATATATATCCTATTATGGGTGAAAATTAGGTGGAAAATTAACAACAAATAGCTTTGATGATCAAATTGACAGTTAAGGTAGTAAGCTAGGTAATTGATGGAGGAGAAAGATAATATGGACTTAAATCAATTGCATATGAAGCTGTAAAGATTGAGGAATATGCTACTGAAATTTATTTAGTGATAGCAGCATTGATGATGGCAACTTCATCACAAAAGGAGAATGCATATTAGTTGGCTACTACATAGTGTGTGTTATTTACTGATGATGATGGATGTTTATAAAAAAAAGATTTTTGGTTGTTGGTGATGCAACAGAGATAGATGGTTAATCACCAATATATATGAGTGAAGGGGTGTTAAGTTTAAGATCAAGAATAACAATAATCTCTTCATCCTAAGAAAGGGAAGTGGCTTCTCGAAAAGTACTTAAAGAAACTATAAGATGATGAGAATCATGATAAATGATTAAGATGGTTGATGAGCGGCGATGTACCCCTACACCCAACCAGACGAATCACTAAGGAATTACACATGATCTGGTTGAATTCTATGGACCTATAGTTATCTTGTACACTAGTTTCTCTAGGAAGTGAAATAGCATTAAGAATGTTCATTGTCTTCACAACTACAATTGTCAGGCTCAAGGGTATGGTTTAAGTGTAATTGAGGTATATGAATTTTTGTCATTTTATATTTGTATGGATGTAATCACCTACAACAAGAATAAAGATACAGTAGATTGAAAACTAATGTCTATTACCTAGCTAGCCTAACACAAGTAACCACCCACTTTCTTAAACACATATATCACTACTAGGCTACCAAATGTTAAGCGTTGTTGGGTTACCAAGTACTATATGAATGCTCGAAGTGGTCATGCTCATGTTCATTAACTATTGGAAATAAATTGCTTAATCAAATGCATTAAAGTAAAGAATAGGAAAGTAAAATGCATTAAAGGAAATATTAATCTATTTTCAATCCTACAAGGATTGTCAAAAGAGTTCATTTTATTCCTATCACATTGCTACACTTAGGTCCATTAGTGCTCAAACAAAGAACTGTACACACTTTAGACTCCCTCTGCGGGCACTCAAAAAATATTCTAACTCTGAGAAAAATAAATTGCAAGAGCTTTGCTACCTTGCTTGAAAACTAAAACTAAAACTGACTACCAAAACTAGAGCCTAGGCCCAGTATTTATAGACTTGGGGGATATACCTCGATGTCAGAGCATACAGCAAAACATGTTTCATCATACCCCTATGACTGAATGAAAACTCATCCTCAAGTGTAGAAGAGGAGGAACAAGTTCTTTACAACACAATATATTGGGTAGGTATGGGATTATTAATTGACATTACAACTAACTCAGATGAAATAGACATACAAACTTTGAGTGCCCAAGTATATGGAATTACAATTTTTACAACATTAGGTGTTCATGATAAGAGAAGTGAACACCTTGGATAACATTAACATCCAACACCTCTTAGCATCAAAAGAATGAGAGGGAGGGAGAGGGAAAAGATCCAGTAATCACGAATGGTCCTCATTGTGTGGTACTACTGCATCATCCTTGGTGGAGATAGTCCCACTTCCAGTTCATGCTTCCCACTGCAATCACAACAGGATCATGAATTAGTATGTAATGTGTAACACATAGTGGTTAAATGCCTTGTCTTGTCAGTGGTTACACTCGACTAAGTTATGATTGTGGTAGATTAGCTTCTTTGATAGTGTTAGCAAGGAGGCTAACAAATAGGGTAAAATAGATAAGTAGTCCAAAAAATTCAAAAAAGTTCAACACAAGGAAATAATTGAAGAGGGTATAAGAATTCACAATAATAAAAAGAAAGGCTCACTGAAAATTGTTGTGAAGATGTGTACAATTGGATTCATTGATGGGGTAGACAAAAAAGAATTTGATTGTAAGAGTATCTAAGGGTAAAGAACTTAACTAACCCAACCAAAAGATATGCAAGTGGGTCCTCCCCAAAGCAAGCACAGGCCTTTTTGCCCTTGCATTACTTCAAACTAAAGAGTCTGCAGGCTCCATGGATGATCAATGGTTATAGCAGGTTAAGTACAAAAACCCAGAAGTAGCTAACTAAGAATTTTGACATATCAAACCAAGACACTAAACCCAAACATGAAACTGGTAGTGAGGTGAGATATGGAAAGCATCAATAGATGAGAGAGAGAGAGTGGAATGAAGTTTCTAATTAAGGTCACATGAAGTCCCTTGTGGATTGTGTGGTTAAATGACTTGATAGGATCCATCCTTAGTCCAGACCAAAACCAACCACGTTCAATGACTTTGCATCAACATTCTAAGACCAATCCATCCCCTGAGACATAAGAGTGCTTCCACAGAACAACCACCATTCCTTATTAGAGAAGAAGTAGGAAGTGATGAAGGGCCTTAGTTAAAGGAGACAAATCCCATAACTAGTGCTTATAGCCCATTTATATGGTCTAAGGGGTGTGCTTTGAATTCCCATTTTTTTTAAATGAAAACCACACCGTGTAAAGACATACGCATTTATTTGAATCCTCATCTCTCTCTTCTTCTTCTTTTGCCTTGCTGAGAACCACACCATGCAAGGACATGTGCATTTATTTTGTCCAAGGGGTGTGCTTTAAATTATCATCATTTTTTTTAATGAGAACCACACCATGCAAGGACTTATTCAACTTTCTTTTATTGGATGACATGGAATGGTAAGAAATTCATGAAAACACACATGCACCTACGCAAATAGAAAAGCACAAAGAATATTGAATCCCCTTAAAGCCACATCCTATTCAGACATTTGGATCCTTTCCAATTCCAAAAACTATCAAAGTCACAAATTTATTATAATTTTATTAATGAAAAAGGAACTACATGTTTCCAAAATAAGGAAAACCATAAAGTGTGTGGATGGGTGGATGTTGTGGACTCACTACCTATTTCATGAAAAAGAAACCATGTCCTAATTATCCATAATGAAATTCAAAGCTAGAAATCAGACACCAACAATCAAGTAACAAAAATAGTACATACCAGCATCAAGTAACATATTACCAACGTATTGAACACTTATTAACAAAAAGTTAGAAAATCAAACCAAATAAAAGAAAATATAAAGGAAAGTGTCAAAGGTTCAAGAAATATCAAATGTACTAATGATGGTGTAAAACAAAAATTAGAAAATATTAATAACATAAAAATAAAAAGATGTAAAATAAAAAATATGTAAAATAAAAAGTTGTACATAAAAAATGTGTAAAACAAAAAAGTTAAAAAACTAAGGAGCCACTTAAATGATTAGCATGGTTGGTCATCTCCCCCATGATTAATTTGAGAGGAGGAGATTTGAAATATGGAGCATGGTTGTTCATCTGATGAGGTGCTTGTTGTATTGGTTGGCCTGTGCTCATACAAAGGTTTGATTTGTTGAATGTTGACTAGCTGTTTCTTGTTTAGGCTCTCAGGTTTATAGATCATCATGATCCCTGAAGGAAAAGTTTCATAAATGATGTAAGGTCCTTCCCACAATGTCTGGAACTTAGTTCATTGAGGTATGTGTGTGGGGTTCTAATAGATAACCTTATCTCCTGGTTGGAATTTGACTTTTGTAATTTTTAGGTGATGACTCTTTTTGTTGTAGGCCTTGTGCAACTCATTAGATGATAAGGCTACTACTCGATTTTCATCTAGCAGGTTGAGATTCAAGGATCTTTTCTTTTGGGCTAGACTTAAATCAAGGTCAAGGTCACAAGCTGTTGAAAGTGTGCAGAGTTTATATTGAATAGGAAGTGTTAGTAGTTTGCCATACACAAGTTCATAGGAAAAGTAGCCTATAGGAAGTTTCCAAGTTGAGTGGTAGGCCCAAAGGACATCATTCAATTTTATGCTCTAGTCCTTCCTAAACTTGCTAACAATTCTTGTTAGTATCTTTGTGATTTCCTGATTACTAACCTTAGCTTGACCATTAGCTTGGGGGTGGTAGGGTGTTGTGGGTTTGTGTTCAACCCCCAAGTGTTGCATGAGCTTTTGAAAAGTAGTGCTTGTAAAATGAGTTTCATTATCAGAAATTAATGCACATGGCACACCAAACCTGTTTACAACATTCTGTTATACAAATCAAGCAACAGTAGAGGATGTACAGTCGATGATGGATGCTACTTCTACCCATTATGTACAATAGTCAATAGTAACTATGATGTACACCATTCCATTTAACATGGGTGTGATGGGACCCATGAAGTCAATGCCCCAAATGTCGAATGGTTCTAATGGTTGAATCCATTGTTGAGGTCCCTCCATTCGAGTAGTCATTCCACCATCTCGTTGGCATTGTTCACAAGAGCGGATGAAGAGTGTTGGTTAGTAGTACCTTGCCATCAAGATTTTAATGGTCATGCATCTCCTAACATAGTGTCCTCCATAAGGGCCTTCATGAGTGTCTTAGATAACATGCAAATGATCAACATTAGGGACACACCAACAAACCAAGTCATCGATGCACACCTTATAGAGATGTCCATTAATCTCCATGAAGTGCTTTATCTGGTGAAGAAACTACTGTTTCTTCCAATGGTCCAATCCTTGTGGCATCTCCTGAGTGAGAAGATAAGTGAGAATGTTATCATACCATTTTGGCTCATTGGGGATTTGTTTAGTTATCACTCCAACAAAGAGAAGTTCATCAGGAAATGAATCAGATAATGGGCTTTCTTCCTCTCTGTCATCCCATCACAACCAAAATAAGTGATCAGTGACCACATTCTCAATGCCCTTTCGATCTACCATTGTAAGATCAAATTCCTGCAAGATCACTAGCCACTGTATAACATGAGGGCTCACTATTGGCTTGTTCATCAAGAAGCAGATGACACTATGATCAATGTGCACAAACACCTTATATCCAAGCACATAGTGCCTAAAATTTTCTGGAGCGAACATCACACCTCAATTCTTTCTCTATAGTGGTGTGGTTTAGTTGTGCACCCACAATGCTTTGGCTAGTGTAGTGAATGTAGTATGGACATTTCTTATCATATAACTGCATCAACACCACCCCCAAAGCATAATTCGATGCATCTGTCATGATATGAAATAGTCTAAACCAATCAGGTGCTTGTAGAATTGGAGTTTCTATGAGCTTTTCTTTCAGTTGCTGGAATGTTTTTTCACATTCTTGGGTTTAGACAAAAGGTGCATCTTTCTTTGTTAGCTCCACCAATGGCTTTGCGATCTTAGAAAAATTCTCTATGAATCACCGGTCATAGCAAGTGTGTCCAAGGAATGACCAAACAGCTTTAACTATTTCTGGCTAGCGGTTCATTCCTTGGATGATCCTTATTTTTTTAGGGTCCACCTCAATTTCTGCTTGTGAGATTTTGTGCCCTAATACAATGCCCTCCTAAACCATGAGATGACTCTTCTACCAACTGAGCCACAAGTTAGTTTCAACACATCATTTTAGCACTTGCTTAAGGCTATCCATGGCTTGCTCGAATGTAGCTCCATATGTGGAGAAGTCATCCATGAAGACTTCTACACCACTACCAATCTAGTGTTGAACGATGCTCAACACCAAGCATTGAAATGTGGTAGGAGCATTGCATAAACCAAATGACATCTTATGATATGCAAAAGATCCCCAGGGACTCATGAACATTGTCTTTGCTTAGTCCTCTAGTGTAATTTGAATTTGGTTATAGCCACTATAACCATCTAGGAAGCTGTAGTAGCAATGCCCTGATATTGTATTGAGCACTTGGTCAATAAATGACAACGAAAAATGATCCTTGAATGTTGCCATATTCAACAGCTTGAAATCAATGTAGACTCACCACTTGCCACCTTTCTATGGCACAATTATGAGTGGGCTAACCTACTCACTATCTACAAAGGGATAAATGAACCCTGCCTTGAGGAGTTGCTCAATTTCCTCTTTGACGATTTGCTTCAATTTGGGGTTCAATCGCCTCTATGGCTATCATTTTGGCTTCATGGTCAGGTCGGTGTAGATGCGATGCTAGCATATCCTAGAATCAATCCTTGTGAGTTCAGGATATGACCAAGCAAAAGCTACTAACCATCTTTTAACTACCTTCAACAACATCTCTTTCTATTCTAAAGCAAGTCTTGCATTAATTATAACTGGCTTCTTATTTTTCAAAAATACATCTTCCATTCCAGTCAGTAACATTTTCAGTTCAAGGGGTTTTCACTTAAATTTATCAAGAATTTCCAACTCTTCCCAGTGGGTATCATCATTTGTATCTTTAGAGAGTTGGTGATGAACATGCTCGAGTTCATCCATGCTCGTGACATACTCACATGTTAGGCTCTTGGCTAGTTCCATGCAAAGTGTGTTGCTTTTTGAATCAGGAGACAACCCATAGGTGTCCTCTTGTTTTGTGGCTGTTGCATATAGAGACATTTGAATTTCTACTTCTAGCGCACACTACTTGCATATAGAGATAGATGCTTACTTGATGGCCCAAAGTTTATGCACACAATTGTACCTGCTATCGCTATATGCGATGCATGAAACTCTCTTTTTCTCAATCTTTCCAAATGCATTTTCTTTAGATATCTCCAGGGAAAGATCTCTGATGCCCATTCTTGCATCAACAGTGCTTAGCTATGCCCTTTCCATAATGATTGAGAAGTCCCCTTTGTAGTTCTCCATTTTCATTACCAGGAAGTTAGCAAGATAAGACCACTCACAGACAATGGTCACGATGTCTTCTACCAATTCCAATGAAAAAATGATGGACTGGTCTACCAATTCTAATCTAACATTGCTCTACTTAAGAGAAGGCAGGTTCCAAGCAGTGTACATCTCATGAGAAATAAAATTAATGCTAGAATCTAAATTGAGAAGAGCTTTGCACTGTTGATTCCCAGCAATCTGCAAATAAATCAAAGGGCTTCTAGGATCGGCTAATTTTCTAGGAAGGTTTCCTACACAGATCCAATTAGACATAGTGTGAGTGAGCATTATAGTATGGATCCTTGGTAGAGTTTGGTTTGAAGGAGGTTCAAAGGAATTTGATATGGAGGAAGAGGCAGGAGCAAGGTTGTTAACCGCATGTGTAGATGAAGGCTTAGGTGGACTATGGGGTTGAAAGAAAGGTCTTTTCTTTGATCAAGCATTGGACCCCTCTGATTGATGATTGGGTTGCAAATTAATAGCCCTCGTCGCATTGCGTTGTTGCAGTTGAGTTGGCAGTTCATCCTGCATAGGAGGAGTAGGTGGTAGCTATGCAACTAGAGGAGGAGTGTGTGTAAGGATAGGAGGTGGTATTCCTTTTTTCATGTGGAGAAGGAGTTCGATAGTAATTAGAAGGATGGTAGTAAGGCTAAATATTAGAAACATGACTAGAAGAGTCACGTGGAAACATGGGTTGCTGAATGTGGTAACCATATGGATCAGGTTGCCGGTAAGGGTATTGTTGCCTTGGCAGTGCAAGTGCCCATGATTGTGGTTGCTACCATTATTGGTATTGTTCATATGGTTGCAGTAGAGCTCTACTTGGATAATACAGTTGTTGCTAGCAGAACTACCTAAGATTACCTTGAGGATAAGGCAACCTTTTGGATGTTTGCCTTTGTGTAAGTCATGGATGTAAGGCATACACCCCAAACTCCTGAAGATGTGACACAACATGGCAACATCCCTTAGGATGTTCATACTAGTAGACATCACATATACAATCATCATCTTATTCATTATCCATAACCTCTTCTATTGTAGAAATTTTGCCCTTACTTTTGTAATATGCACGTTTAGCTTCCTTGTGCCTTTTACGCTCATGGTTGCTACCTTGTTCTCTAGACTCTTCAGCGATTTTGAGAATAGCTTGAAATATGCTATCCATGGAGTCCCTTAACTAATCAACCTTGGTCATAAGTTCATATTGGAATTGTTGAAGTGGCAAGGCTTTCTTATGCACGCTCTTGTCAAATACAAATTCATCCTCACTATTGTAGAATCGAACCTCCTGCTTGTAAATGGAAGGATCGTGGTTGTACTCCTCTACATTTTCTCTTTTTATAGCTTGTCTTCCTCTTTGGCTACCTACTTTATTAACCTTTGTACCTAATGGGTAGTTAGTTCTGACAATCACCCTTGGGCATAAACACCAAGGATTTTCCTCATTTCATTATGAAGCCCATCTACAATGTGATGAAGTTGAGCCAATTGAGAATAACCATGGCTAAGGCATTTGTGCATCAAGGCATAGTATTAGCCAATGGCAGTATCCAAGGGTTCATGTGTTCAGTGTTTTCATCCTTGAATTTGCTTTCTTAAGTTGGACACCCTAACGTAAGTTGAATACTGATCATTGAACAACTCAAGCATGGTACTCCATCGTCGAATAGATTTCGGCTCTAAGGACTGGTACTAGTTCTCTACTTCTTTGATGAGTGTCCTTGGGAACAACTTCATTTTTTGCCACTCATTCTCTATGTTTTGCAAGGCATGTGCATCTTGGAAAGCTTGAAGATGATTCTACAGATCAAAGTTATATCTCCCTTCAAATCAAGGAATATTATTCATGTATAACTATTTGATCTGACTATCTTTCACATGCCTTGTTGGGATCATGACTACCTCTACGATGTTAAGCATACTTCAAGTAGTAAATAGAGGCTCATCGAGGCCTTGATCATGGTGCCTATGATGCCCTCTACCACCCCTTTGTTCATGGTGATGTGCCTCTCTTAAATCTCTGCACCCTTGATCTTGTCTGTCCCGACAGTCCCTTTGGTTATCTTAGTCCCATCAATCATTTCGTTCATTTCGATCACCTCCATCACGATCTCACCTTCTATGATCATGATTAGAGCTAGAAGAAGAAGAAGAAAATGAAGGGGAAGAGGAAGGAGAACCAACACCATCATGGTGCCTACTATTGCCTCTTCAGCAATTGTGACCACAGTCACAATCTTGCTTTTTGTCAACATCCCTATCTTGATTTGCCCCTTCAAATCCTTCATTGTTATTAGATCCTTTGTTACCAGAATCAGGATTGTAAACTATGGTGTGTAAATTTTGGTTTTGACCTCCATCACTGAAGTCAAAAAGAGGGGCATCTTTGAGTAGAAAATCCCCAGAGAAGGATTCCCCACTAGCTTGTTGGTACAATAGGAACAAAGAATCATTAAGTCATTTTCCCTTCAAATATTCATAGTGCTACCCTAGCTACCGATCTCGTAGGTATTGTACTATGGTGGGATGATAATCCTTAGCATCAAGATCCTTGATAATATACTTCCTAAGATGGTCTTAAAGACCACATTGTGCAAGCATTTGATAAAGTATTGCAAGAGCAGCGTGATTGGGCAGCAACATAATGTTGCCATCCATGTCACACCACTGCAACTGTTCATCTTGGTGTAGGATAAAAGTGAAATTTGGCACATACTCATTAGGATGAGTATATGTAATTCAATAGTGTTGATGCTTTGATGGATGAACATTATCAGGCTTGGACAAAGAAGTGCTCCTATGAGAAGAAGACATTTTCGGTTAGCAAAACAAAAATCATAGTATGCTTTGAGAATTTGTTGTAGTGATTGTAAAATAAGATATGACTCTCAGATTCATTCCAATGATTTAAATACTTTCACTAGGTCCTAGATAGCACACAAAACAACAAAAAGATCCTTGACAGTGGTGCCAATGATGAGTGACAAGGTGCCCCTACGCCCAACCATACAAATCACTAAGGCGTTACGGATGACTTGGTTGAATTTCGTGGACCTATAGTTATCTCGTACACTAGTTTTTCTAGGAAATGAAATGGCGTTAAGAACATTCGTTGTCTTCCCAACTACACTTGTGAGGCTCAAGGGTATGGTTTAAGTGTATTTGAGGTATATGAATTTTTGTTCTTTTATATTTTTATGGATGTAATTTTCTACAATAAGAATAAAGATAGAGTAGATGGAAAACTAATGTCTATTGCCTAGCTAGCCTAATACTAGTAACCATCCCCTTTTCTTGAACACATATGACACTACTAGGCTACCAAACATTAAGCGTTGTTGGGTTACCAAGTACTATATGAATGCTCAAAGTGGTCGTGCTTGTGTTCATTAACTACTAAAAATAAATTGCTTAATCAAATGCATTAAAGTAAAGAACAGGAAAGTAAAATGCATTAAAGGAAATATTAATCTATTTTCAGTGCTGCAAGGTGATGAGACGTGATATGCACAAGCCGCGATATCGCGGTCCACCACCAAATCTATAAATAAGAGGTGGCACTCCCCTTATTTCCCATCCTAGACTTAAAGTAGGGAAACTCTGGCAGTTTGATCACTCCAGAGATAGAATATTTTCCATGTGCCCGTAGTAGGAGTCCCCAAGTGAATGGATCTTTATTGGAGCAGCTTTGTACTTGAACGCAAGTTGTGTACGGTAATAAAGATGAGCTTTGTGGATAAACCTTGTAGTGCATGGAATAGAATTTATTACATGTTATTTATTATCTGCATTAGCGCGACATGAGTACGACTTCNTACGATAAGTGGGAACGGATGCTGACGCTAGTTAATTTAGACTTAGTCCTTAGTTAGAGTTAGTTAGCTCTCCCAACCCTTCACCTCGATAGCATAGGAGAAAAACATTTAAAAACCATAAAAATCATATACCTCGAACTTACTTAACCATACGCCATGACAACTAGAAGTAAGTCTGGGAAGATAACGAATGATTAACCCCAAGTGTTCCATGGGGCGTGTAGGCATTTAGTCTATGGAGTTCGACCAGATCGCGTGTGCTACGCTCGTTTCATATGGTTGACTATAGGGGTACCTCACCACTCATCATTGGCACTGTTGTCGGGGACTAAGTGTTTGTGCGTCATATAGAGCATAAGGATATCATTCACATCGTTGTGAGCCTTAATGAACCTTTGGGTTAATCAAGATAAAAATTTATATAACGGTAAATTAGCACACCGATAACAATGCCTTCTTCTCATAAGAGCAACTCACCACCTAAGGACCATACACGAGATAGTCGGCAACATAAAACACATAGCCGAAAGCAGCCAAGTCCTAAATAATACAAGATAGTTTATACTCATCCCGATGAGTATATTCCAGAATTTACTTTTATCCTCCATCAAGACGAGTAGCTACGATGGAGAGATTTGCAAGGTAACATTGCGTTACCCCTAGATCGATCAGTCTCTCGCATGATTTTCCGTGCCTTGGCACAAATTGGCATGTAAGAACTATATGCTGAATACGTTGTGGAAGATTTTAACATGAGGGATTATTATCCCACAGATGCCCAACGTATGAGGGACTTAAGGCAGGAGAGTCAACATGCACTATTGAAGGGCAAGGTCCTGCACGCCCTTAGCAAAATAGGAGATGAGGAACCCCTTATCATGGGTTCTTTAGCAAATGATGTTCCCCCTCCTAATGATGGTGAGGAGGTTGGGTATCAGAATCTGTGATCAACGATACATATCCCTAGTTCTAATGCCCGTGAACACTAACTATTCATAGAGGGAACAACCACTTATGCTAAGGATGGGCACTTAGATCGTCACCACGATTGGGGCCGTAGCAGCTAAAGAGAAGACAAGAAACATCGTCATGACAATGGTTTCCCTTCTTCTTCTCCTTCATCCCATCACTCACCCTCTCCTTCCACATCTGGGCA
>MNCI01008146.1:333701-377604 GCA_015680685.1 Gnetum montanum | reverse complement strand
TAGAGGTCTTGTGGGGAGTGGCTGCAAATTTAAATGTTTTCGGTAGGACTTGAGTTTCATCTATAGGGGAAGAACGATTTTGTGAAGGGTTATTTGCATTTTTCTTCCTAGCTAAGGAAGGGCAGGTCGAGATGTGGTGATTAGCTCGATGACAATAGCTACAGGAGTTTGGAAGGTAAAAATAATTAACTTTTTGTGTGAACAATTTTCCTCCAGCCGCTAATGTGAGAGAGGTTTTCTTGTGAGAGATGTCTAGTTCTAAACAGTAGTGACGAAACTGAATTCCATTAACCTCTACTCCGTGATCAGAGATAATGTGACCTAGGGTACTGACAATGTCTCTCTCAAAGGTGGAAAAAATAAGAGGAAGATTAGGTAACTCCACATAACAGGGGATAGTTTTATAGGCTGGGTCAGTGACATCGAAGTCAAATTTCCATGGACGGACGACCAGGGTGGCATTTCGTGCTGGGAAAAAATAGGCTGAAAGGGCTTTCTTGACATGAGAAACATCAGAGAGTTCTACGAGCACAAAGTTTCAGGCATAATATTAGGCATAGGAAACAGTTATGCCGTGAGATTGTAGAATAGATTTGATGTACAAATTGAGATTTACTGATGGGGGAATAAAACCCATAATTTGAATAAAAATAAACCGAGATGAAAATTCTTCAGCTACATTATCAAAAAGATCGTCCGGAATAAAAAAATCAACATTAGTGGAGTTAGGGAAACTTCCCTGCTGAGAAGAACCAGACGGGCCTTGAGATTCATCCATATGACTGCACTGTAGCAAAGATCTTCTCTGCCAACAACGTAGCCCTATGTAGCACTCCTGGATCGGAAGTACCAGTGAACCCGTTGACGCCAAACCACCATTGAACCCATTGATGCCAAAATGCCACAGGTTTGCCCAATGATGTGAAAAAAAAAACTCAGAAGTTTGAACTTAATGGTGGCGATCTCAGATCTGCGACACCCTCGACTCAGATCTGTCAGGCTAGTTCAGCAAAATGAGACCGATTGGCTGCTAGGGAACCACAGTAACGTAGATTTGGGATTGCAGCAACAAGCAACACCCTACTTCAACACAGATTTGCAAGCGTAGCCATGCAGATGTAGAAGGAAAAAATTTCACGAGAAGCTCATTGACAGAATATTAGACAAGGGAATCCCTTTGCAGTATTATGAACAAAATATTATTTAATAGTATGGATCGAACTGGTAGTTAGACCTGTCTCCAAAAAAAAAATGAATATTATTTAATACCACAGATCGAACTGGTAGTTGACCTGTCTTCAAAAAAAATGAATATTATTTAATACTACAGAACTGGTAGTTGACCTGTCTCCAAAAAAAAAAATGAATATCCAAATATGACTTTTGATTAACTTATCCTTTTTTTTTTCGCTGAGAGTCGCTTTCTTACGTAATTTTCAAGCAGCAGAGGGGGCTTCGTAGCAGATCCTGCAACAATGTCTAATAGAACTAGATCCCCGGCACATTCACTCAGATTCTGCGACAAAATAAACTGGACAGCGACATACAGAACACACAGAGAATGCTAACTCACAGGAATTTGCTTGTTGCTTCTTACAGTGATTGCTTGCACTACAATCTCGGCAAGCTTGGACATTCCCGTTCAATCAGGCAAACCAGATGGAGCTTCCGAGCAAAAAATTCCAGAGCCAGGATGGCTTTTTCATCTTCATCCTCCTCTGCAAGTTGCACGGCAGATGAAATACATTTCGTGGATGTTCCGAACAGCGACTGGAAGCTGTCTCTTTGGCGCTATAATCCTTCTCCGCACGCCGAGGTTTGCTTTGCTTTTGTTTGGCATTTGCTTTCATTTCCTTTTTAGCCGGACACTGAAACGTCATTGCATAATCATGCAACTTTGAACAGATTAAGAGGAATCATCCGCTTCTCCTGCTTTCCGGTGTCGCAACCAATGCCATTGCTTACGATCTTGCTCCCGGGGTATCTTCTGTCTCTCCCTTCTCGATTAAAATACAATTGCACCATACGTTGGTTCCGTACTTGATTTCAATTTGTACATGTTTTTTTTTTTTGCTGTTAAGCAGTTATGCGTCTAATAGGAATTTAGAGTGTTGTTGATAGATTTTAGCTTTGTTGTTTCAAATTAGGTAAGTTATTGCTGTAACTTAAGGAATTCGATATCAAATGCATCATATAGTAAATCTAAGCGCCTGGCAAGCAATGACAAACATCTCAGGTTCATAACTGTATCCGTGGATGGAAATTTTAGAAAAAAATAAATATGACACGTGAGGCTGCAGTTACTTTGTTAACATGAAAT
Source organism: Gnetum montanum (assembly GCA_015680685.1). Classification (NCBI taxonomy): domain Eukaryota; kingdom Viridiplantae; phylum Streptophyta; class Gnetopsida; order Gnetales; family Gnetaceae; genus Gnetum; species Gnetum montanum. The sequence continues at coordinate 375,284 of MNCI01008146.1, read as the reverse complement.
TTATGGGGAGGTTGAACGATGATGCGAGTGTACGAACTACCAGTACCTATATAGCTACTGGTCGGCCATTCTCCTGCCATTACGAACCATTCCTTACCCGGCCGCTGCTTAACACCAGCATTATCATTATCCTAATCTTATTCCAACTGCATGAGGTGGGTTATATGAATTCTTTTTTTCTGTCCACTTGTAGACAAGCCAAACTAACATTTGTACCTAAATATTGGATATTTTTGTTTATTCTTTGTTTCTAATAATGAAATAAAAATGAGGATGATTCATAGATTCCATACAATGATCTATACCACCTTTTATTTCCTATTTATTTGAAAACCATTTGTTCCTGCAGATCATTTCTGCAATGGATTGTTTATTTATTTACAACTGAGCAAATTGAAGAATGAATTAGTCATTTCAATCTTTAATTGCACCGTAAGTTCAAATATGTGGAATAAAAGCATAAAATTCAGTTTCCTCTCTATTGTTAAAGCTCTTCCTGCAGATGAGTTAATGAGGATTGAATTGAACAACGTTGAGCTAGTTCCACACCTTGGTAGAAATGATTTTATGGCTTTCTGTGTGCTTTCTATGGTCGGGAGAGACTGTTGAAACCCAAAGCATTATTTTAACAATATTTACCCCCAAGATTCATAGTCAAATTAGCATCACCCATTGAATCTATAACTAAGAGCTTCTACATGAAGAGTCTTATCACTAGGCTAACTTAGTGCTTTATGCATGCCTCCTATGATGTTAGTATGAACATTGCCATTGGATCTTTGAAGCATCAAGAGTGATTTGCAATATCATGTGTTCAAGTCAGTTGCTACAGATACTCAACACTCATATCCTTTCAACATATTACTCTGGATTTCAGTTCCTGGGCCAATTTACTTGTAGTTCAACACCAGGGAATAATTTATTTAGACTCCTCCATTCAATATGGAACATCAAGGGATAATTTATTTAGATGAGATTGTTCAATTCTCCACTTTCATTATGGTACTTGTGTTTTTGCAAATTTTCTCTCATCAATTTCTACCATTTTTCCAGTGCCTCCAATCTTTTCTTTGTTCTTTAATGCAACTTTAGAGTGAATAATCCTACAAAAAAATATACCAACCAGTGATAATAACTTTCAAAACATTTGTCTGGAAAGCACATTATTTCACTGGCAGCCTCCATGCCAGTTAAATAGCATCTGTAGCAACTGTTCTGTAGAAAGCTCTTCGTCCTTATATCATGTTGCACTCCTTGTAGTATGCCTTTGGAACATACATTTTCTGTAGACAAATCCAAGTTTCTCATTTTCTGCACATCCTTCGCTCTTCATGTCATTCAAAGCACCTTTATATTTTTGCTAATTGACCAGTTGAACTCGTAGCCAAATGAGGCTACTGTTAGCTATTAGCAGCGCATATCCCTCCCCCTGTTATTCAATATTCCCAAAGTTTAATCTTCAGATTTATGGAAAGAAGAAATTGTTGACAAATTGTATTAAGGAAGTTCTGTATGGCTGCCTTTTAGTGATTAAACAAATTAAAATATGTCTGCTTGTATTGTATTCAAGGTTATTCAATGCTATTTTTATACAATCATCAGTTATACTAGATGAGGAAGGTCATTCGGTAAACAGTGAAATATTTCTGCATAGGAGTATGAATGAGCAACACAGGTTGAAGTAGATTGTGTCTTGGTGACTGCTTCAAGTCTTTTGTAAACATGCCTTTACATCCACAGACCCTTTTACTGTTACACATTCAGGTTTTGGCTAGTCTTTGTTTAAATTTCATGTCTTACTAGTGGTTGGCCTTGTTAAATTTTGTATGAATAATTTTTGAAGGTGCTCATTCCAAGATTTTTAAAAATGTATGCTATACTTTGTAGCTACTAAATAAGGTGTCATCACACTTGTAATTATATGAGCATTTTGGATGTGTAGAAGAAAATTTTCCATGCATTTTGCAATTAGATGCATTGTAGCTTTCCCTTCATTTTTGTCATAGTGTTTGATCATTAAGCTTGATTTGGTATATATTTTAATTTTCAAGTAAAATAGTGCATATTGTTTCTCTGTTCTTGCAGCTTCTTGCTTAACCTATTTGATGCCTCCTCTGATTTATTTGGCATAATAATAGGTAATGGTTTAAACTTAGGATTATCTAACATTTAATCAAGTCCATATTAAACTAAAATTTTATGTTTAATATCATGTTCTGGAAAATGACTTTCATGTATTACTTTTATTTTTACTTTCTTGATGTTTTGCGTACACATACTCCTTTATTGAATTTATGTTTTTATTGCTGTGCTTCTAGGCATCGTTTGCTCGATACATGTCAAATCAGGGATTTGACACATGGATCTTGGAACTAAGAGGGGCTGGGCTGAGCCACAGGAAAGGGGAGCCAGAAAATCCTAATCTTCTTACTGTGGGTGAAAATGCCATTTCAGAAAAGTTTGTTAGTGAAACCCTGGTTGCGTGCCAAAAATCTCCTCTGATTGACATTCAACCTGAAAATGAAGAAAAATCGGTTGATTTGGTGAAAGTAAATGACAATACAGAACCGAATGAATGGGAAGTCAGATTGTCAGAACTGTTTTTGCAAGTATCTGAAAAATTGGCATCACTTGTCAATGAAAATCAGTATAAGGCTATGTCGACTAGATTAGTTGAACAGATGGCAAAAACCCTTGATGATGCTCAACTTTCAGAACGCTTCAATGAGATCAAGGAAAATTTGTTAAATCTGTGGAAAGACAGACAAAATTCTGTGATTGCTTCACAAATTGTAGAAATTAGTAAGAGAATTCCAAAGATTGTTGAAGAAGGACAACGTTCTGTACCACAGATCTTTGATCTTCAAGAGCGTCTTCTTTCAACAATTGATGATTTTCTGAAACAGGTTGAACTCATAGAAAAATATAACTGGGACTTTGATAACTATTTGGAGGAAGATCTGCCTGCAGCAGTATGCTGACTTGCCGAGTTATTTCTTTAGTTTCTAAGTTATCTGATATTTCTGATTTATTTTAATTTTCTACATATCTCTATTCGACCGTCTGGTTTTATGATTTCTTTGCTGTTTTACTTTTAGATAGATATTCATTGTTAATCTATTCTGTGAAATGTTGTATCAACAGGAGTTGTAAGTGGGATTGTTTCCGTAGTTTAATCAAAGTTGATGTTCTTTTTAAAAATAATATTTAAACTTTAAACAACTAAATGTTGTTTCTTTAATGTTCTTGACAGATGAATTATATACAAAGTCAGAGCGCCCCTAAAGATGGCAAAGTTCTAGCTGTTGGTCACTCTATGGGTGGAATCCTGCTTTATGCACACATATCATCGTGCAATATTTCAGGTTTCCTTCAAATGATATCTTAGAGTCCTTTGTCTTTAAAATGCAATTAGGAAAAGAAAAATAAGAGTCTGCAACTTAATTTCATAGAAAGTAGTTTGTTCACCATGAATACAAACCAAAAGAGAAAATGAAAAATGAGTTTGCACTATAAATTCTACTAACTTCAAACTTGAAAATTTTATTGTTTTAGTTTATGTATTATTACACTTAAACGATCACTCAGCTATTTTTTTAAACAGGTAAAGAGAAAATTTTATTAATAAAATATTAGTTGAATTACAGCTAGGATTTTCTTGGGATTTTAGAGATCAACCAAGAGACAAGATCAAAGCTCCATTACTTAAGCCAATGAAAACAAAGATAGTGATGATGCAGAAAATAAAAAATCATTTTAAAGCATCGATCCATTGCTAGCATTGGAAATAGAAAATAATCAATTCCATTGTCTTGCAAAAATCTTATAAATGAAAAGTGGCACAATTGCTAATTTGTTCACTAGTCAACAAATAAGTTATGGATATGGAATATTGGTTCTTTGTTGGGTATCATGCTGTGTTGTTAACCAATAGGTGTAAGATGCTTTGATGGTTATCGTGCTATGTTGTTTCCATGATAGCTCTATGTATTTACATTGCTTACCTTACTAATGTTAAAATGAAGTGAAATCTTTGTACTTTTTAAAAGTCTTTGTTCAAAAGAACCAAATAGAAGATGTGTCTTGTCTCTTGGAATATTTAAAGTTACTTTTTGTAATGTTAACTTTATGATATAAAGGGAATTCTAGAAGGCTTCAGATATACCTGAAAACATAATTTTAGAAAGTTCCAGAGCTGGTAGAATCCCTTATGAGGGGCTATAAAAGAAGATTGGTGGTATGTGTTTGGAGTGCTTTATGAGACTTGGATGCTTGTTGTACTTGGAGATTGGTTTACCTTGGTTTGCTTTAATACAAGAGATTTGCACTGTTTTCCCCTTTGCATTTCCCATGTAAATTTTAATGTGTTGTTTCTTATTTTTCTCTGTCTGCTTTCTTTCTGCAATTTTATTTCAATGATATTTGTACAAGAATAGCTGTTAGATCTGCAATTAAGAAGCAATGGAGCATATGCAGAACATAGATAAGATGGTAAGTGTAAAGAACTAGGCGTTTGGAAGATTTCGATGGAGGACATTCTCTACAAAAAAGAATGCAATATTGTATTGCAGACAAAGGATGAGGAAAAGGTTACTTCAGGGTTGTTTGATGTAGATTAACTAAAGAAGTAGCTGGAAGAAAAATGAAAAAGACTTGACAGAGAAACACATTCTTTGATAAGGCCATGTTTGAGCAACAAGATTTTTCAGTTGCATGGTTCAGTTTCTTTGATGTATGAACTTTGGCTGATTCTAAAGTAACAGTGTGATCGGGTGATAGGTAAGAATCACTGTTCTAATGTTAATAAGGTTTTTAAAATGAAAATGAAGGAAGGTGCATTGCTGCATATTCATCTAAACAAAACCAATAGTTTGTTTGTATAGTTAAATAGCTTGTAGCATGTGAAGAAAATCCTAGGGTTATTAAAGTTCTTAGTTCTTTGCTAGATACAATGCTGAGTTTGAATATAATTATCTTGAAGTTGTTGGATGCAAGAAAATCTGGGGCTACTGAATTTGTTAGAGATGCCTTGGCTATTCAAATAGGATGATTTTAGACTAGAAATGAACATGGTGGAAGTAGAGGCATGAAGTGTTAGTTTTGTCAAAAGAAGAGCTACCTAAATGATTAGTGGCAAGTATACCCAATCCCCAACCATATGATTTATAGGTGTCATGGTAGACCATGTTGTAATTTATGGATGGACTAGTATTAAGTGTTTAGCCTTGTTATGTGATTGCAGGTTGTCATCTTTCCACCTAGAATTGTTGTGGTGTTTTAATATGTATGGCTAAGCTTAGGTGAGATATATGATCATTGATGTTGTTGTGGCCATCATCCAATCCAAGTAAGCTAAAGAAATACTATTTAATTAACTAAGTCAATAACGACAATATGTAAATCCTAGTTTAGCCTAAAGGCGATGAGCATCCATTCCATAACTTCTTGGCATACTCTTGGATATTTGGGCTAACTGTTAGGATTACCAAACTAGTGCACTGTTGAGCATACCAAGTGTCTAGTTGTTGGGATTACCAAGCTAGCACAAGTTTAGTGTTTGAGATCGATTTGTACTCATTTTATCATTAATTATTGTATGAGGAAATGTAAAATTAGGCTAAGGAAAGTGATAAAATGGTAATGCAAAGTAAATGAAAGAAAGTAAATCTAAGCTAAGTCACAATGCTACAATGAAGACAAATCCATTTCAATCTTTTTGCCATCATGAATACATCCAAGTACAATCCACTTAAATAAAGATGTCGGATAACAACATTTAATTTATGTTGTGGGCACTTGTTGACTGTTACAATGAATCAAGAAAACAAACTGCAAGAGTTTTGCTACATACTGACCAAACAATACCATAAATACAGTTGGTGAGTGGGTATTTATAGGCAAGGACTAACTGGGAGATGTCACATTTACGACATTGCATCATAGCATGTGACGTCATAGCTGACAATTTTATTGTTCATCATACCTCCATGTTTGATTGAAAACTTATTCTCGAGTTACACAAAAGGACTGAGTTTCATGGCAAAATTAGTGGGGTAACATAGACTCCCACTGACTAACATTATGAAAATGCAAGTGCTACATTTACAAAATTATTTGAGTGGTGTACATTTTACAAAAATTAGATGAAAACATGGAATGGTTGACATAAAAAATCAACAAAAATCTTCAGACTGTCAATGATGGATCCTTGTGTTGTTCTTGGCAGCTCCAAAATGTAGCTGCAAGCTTCTATTGTAACTCATTTTTGGGCCTGCCTATTATGAGAATGACCAAGTTGGAGTATCATAGGTTAGCCAACTTCAAGTAATGGGTCAGGTTTTTAATGTGCAAATTTTTCATTTTCAGCTCTACCTACCCAATTGATGTCACCGCATCCAACATGCCCCCCCATGTTGTCATACTCAGCTGTTCCAAAGCGACATTAAGTTTTTCCTTCGTTGTGCAGATTTCATTTTCATTAATTTCTTTTTGCATCCCTACCTGATCTTTGTAGTGATTCTTTATGTTCTCATGTCACTTTGCATCATTTTTCTAGGTTGCTATCTTGATGGCTATCTTTTGCTTGATGAACCTTACCTTCGTGGATAGATTGTTGCTCGCTTTGGCCAACTGTGAGATCTCCAAATTGGCCTTAGCCATTTCTTCTCAAATGTGTTAGAGAGGCACTTCTAATCCATATTTTTTCTAATAGACTCTAGCCTTTGATTTTCTATAGCTAGGTTTTTGTTTTTTTCTTCTAATATGATGATGGTCTTCTTGAGGGCGTATGACTATGCCTTTGCTTGGGAAGTATCCCCTATGGCTGTCTTCTTTTCCCTAGAGAGTTCCTAGACATGGGCAGTGAGTTTTGCCAATTCTTTTATTCTAAACTAGGTTAGATCCTCTAGTCTGTTTTGTCTCATAGGGTCATTTAGTTGAGCTTGAAGTTGGATGATTTCGTCTAATGTTTGACATGCATCAAGCTCTCCTTGTACTTGTTGGGCTTCTAATAGTGCCAACTTGCCCTTCAAGGTGATTAACTTAGATTGAAGGGTAGTGACAATATTAGGAATATCAAAGATGTCAGTGATGGTTTGCCTTGTTTAAACTATTTTGTCTAATGGATCTTAATGCTTCTCTGCACTCATTTGTCAAAGAATGCTTTGACTTGGTCCTACATACATACATATATCTTGTTGGGCTCTAAAGTCTACAATGGATGCTGTAGGAATGTTCAGTGACCCATTGATATGCTTAGCACTCACCTTTGTCACAACTTCTTGTCCTTAGTGAAGAAGGACAACTATTGTGGTGCCATCCCCTTATTTCAACATCACTTAAAAAGGATGTTGCATTACTTGAAATAACATGTCATTCATCCTGGGGCATGATGGATACAACTCTAGTATTTGGGTTCATTGCTGCTTGGGATTGACCTTGTGTAGTGGAAAGGAGGCTACCAAGTTCTTGGCTTCCTTAACTTATTGTTTGTGTGAATCCCTATAGGTGACTCATTGTCAGGAGGTACACACTTGAACCTTCCATAGGTGCTTGCTTGCTAGTGCCTATTGCACTAGTTTGTGCAGTGCTTAGTTTAGCACTTGTGATGTGGGTTGGTGTCATTGTGGTGGGTGTTGAGGTGGTTGTTGCTGCTATGGAAGTAGTGGATCTTGCATTCTCTTCATCAACAGTGATTTCATGATTTGACATAATGTGCTATGGGTGCAATGCACAAGGTGTTATTATTGTCATGAGTGATGCTTCCCATCTTGCATAGTTTTTTTGATGAGGTATGAAAAGGGGAGGGTCTCTGGGACCGAATTATGTTCTTGGAACCTACGCTTAATCTCAAGGACAAGGAGATGAGCTAGATTTGCAAGGAATTTCCCACTGAGAATTGCGCATGCATGTGCTGAAAGGGAAGTGGCTTTGTTCAGATGAATGGTTGGGACAATGTGATTCATCACAATCTTGAAATATATTGTTTTGGCAGTTGCTATGGAGTTGCACGCCTTGTTATTAACATCATAGGTGTGTTGGAACCACTTAGTCTTTGTGGTTGGGCTAGACCTTGTAGAGACTTCTTCGAGTTGGGGCCTTTCATTAGGAATACCCAACACTTTAGCAATGGCCTCAATGGAATAGGAGATCTAAATCTCTCCTATCTTGGTGGTTGTGTCATTTTGCCAACCCCTCCAAAAGAGATATGTTTCCTCCAGGTACCATTCTTCATTTCTGGTCAAGATGGACCAAAGTGGGGTAGGCTTGCAATTGTTCTTCAACTTTGTATGGGGCTCATACCAAAAAGTTAGCAAAGTTTTGCTCAATGAGAATGTTGCCCGCCACCCTCCTGTCCTTAATAGCTTTGACATAGGAGTTAGAAAGGATGACCTTGATCTCATTTGTTGGTACCTCTCCTTGGACAAAGGCTTTATACTATAGTTGTTGCACTGATTTCATTTCAAGCTCTTCAGGCATAGGTTGCTTGACTTGTGATTGCATAGGTTGTGGTTGTTGGCCACGTACAGGTCCACCTCTTGGCCTCTTCTTCCATCCTTGCGATAGTCCTCCACCTCCATGTCCCTTCTTGGGCACCGTTTACAATTACCAATTGACAAGTGTTAGTTTTGATAATTTTTCTTTCCCCTTTCTGATTCTTGGTTAACATTAAATCCTTGAAAAATCTAGCGTTAGAGGCCTAAGGGTTTGCTAAATTGTGTTCCCAAGGTCCTAAGCTAACTAAAACATAAGATTTTTAAATAAATTTTTTATTATTTTTATGTTTAATTACGTTAGCTTCAAAAAATAGGCAGTATGAAAAATTTGCTACCTAGACACCCCCACAACTAATGCACAACATTGGAGCACAACAGTTTTTGAATGGGATGAATCAAAGGTTGTATGGACAAGATATCATGCTTAAAAGGCTTTGAGAATATCAGCGGCAAAAACTCGTCTTAGTTAGAATGAGAAATGAATGTGAAATCAGGAGGGGTTGTGTGGTATATAAAGACTATTTTTATAGATGTGATGTTGCATTTGCAACATTGTAGGCTACTGTGATGTTGCATTTGTGATGTTGTAGATGAAGATTTTGTAATTTAATCTTAGATTTTCTAAGGTTTTTGAACACTAAATTGAATTTTGGAAGATGTGGATACTAGATATTTTACAATTGAAAAGTCATGAAAGTAAGCTCATTAAGTTCCAATGTTAGGGAAAATATTAGGAAAGCCATGCATTTTGTTAAAAAATCACTAAAAATCATAAAAAATCACCAAATTAGAAGGCCTAAGCTCATTTAAAAATTGTGGAAAGTCAAGGGAAGTTTCCCATGACACTCATGGGAAATATTGAGGTGTTTTGTTGGTCTAAAGCCCAAGTTGACAAAAGTTACTCAAGTGGGTCATTCCTATAGTAGGCTTCTGACCATGTTGCCCTTGAACAACTATCACATAAGATATCCATAGGCATCTTAGCAGTTGAATGTCAACTTAAGATCACAAATCAACAAGAACACACATTCGCCCATGTGAGAATGCTCATTCTATACCATACATGTCCAAGGAATTTATAATTGTACAACACAAGTGTCATGAGGTGAATTAGAGTAGGGATAGAAGTAATGGGATATGAGATACGTTACCATGGTAATAGTGGGTCCCATGTATGAGGTATGATTAAAATGACCACTATATCTCTCCGTTGGGATTCTGATCCAAGTCCTACCTCATCCAATGANGATCAAAATGTTAATCATGATGTAGGAATGACAACACGTGGTGAAGTTCATTCTATTTTACCAACCCAATTAAGGAATAATTGCACAATGCAATGAGATCACAACATCCATCCCTCCATTTCCTATAAATAAGAGGTCCCTACCATAGGGGTAATATCATCCTAATCAAATGCACAACTAATAATTAACCCATAATCACTATGCCTTGAAGGAAAAAAGAATGACCAACGGGTACAGACAAGGATGTAACATCAAGGGGATTTATTGATTCCTTGGCACTCCATCCTAGGCCCCATTGGCATCATATGGATATCTAACCAACCCCACTCGTAAATTGCTAACAAAATAATTTTTCAAAACAAATGTTCCCTTGTCATGCCACTACAAAGACATGTGACCTATGTTTAAAAGTCTCTAGCAAGATGACTCAATAATTATTTATTTATTTCGCAAAAAAACATTCTTGGGGTACCACTAGAAAGACATCTAAGCCATGTTTGAAGGCATNTTGATTAGGATGATATTACCCCTATGGTAGGGACCTCTTATTTATAGGAAATGGAGGGATGGATGTTGTGATCTCATTGCATTGTGCAATTATTCCTTAATTGGGTTGGTAAAATAGAATGAACTTCACCACGTGTTGTCATTCCTACATCATGATTAACATTTTGATCAACAAAGAAAACAAATATGCAATTCTAAAATTAAAGACTAAATAAACAATAAAAATAAAAATAAGAAATTATCAAAAATGAGAAAAATTAGCAAGAAATGGAAAACATACTAAGAATAGGAAAATATTTAAAGAAGTAGAAAATTGTTAAAAAATGGCAAAATGATATAAAAATGAAAAATAGACAAAAATTGCAAAACAAAAAATTGTATTAAAAAAAAGAACATGCACTCAATAGTTCCTAATTCAAGATGAAGTATCTCCCTGATGAGTAAGATTTGAGGAGATACAAAAGATGGAACAAGGTTGGGTGATGTCAAATGAGGTGGTGGTGGTTTCATGGGTTTCTTGATATGGTTTAATTTGTTGGATGTTGACCAAGATGAGTTTTTATGGCGAGGCAAGATGATAGAGTTGCAATGCATTAGATTTGTACATTGCATGAATAATGTAAGGTCCCTCCCAAACAGTTTGAAATTTTGTGCATTGTAGCACATGATTAGGGTTATAATAGAGAACCTTATTGCCTGGTTTGAGTTTGAGATGTCTAATTTTTGTGTTATGCTTATTCTTGTGATAGACTTTGTGGACTTTGTTATGCATTAGTGCTGCCATCCTATTTTTGTCTAGCATGTTAAGGTTCATCAATCATTTTTTTTTATGTTAAGTTGAGGTTAAGGTCAAGGTCCCAAGCAATGGTTAGTATACACAATTGTGCTTGGATAGGCAATTTTGGTAGTTTTTAAACACTAACTCGTAAGGGGAATAACCAATAGAAAGTTTCCAAGTTGAGTAGTATGCCTATAGGACATTGTTTAATTTGGTGCTTCATTCCTTTCTATATTTATTAATGGTCCTAGTTAAGATTCATGTTATCTCCCTATTTGAAACTTTAGTTTGCCCATTTGCTTAGTGGTGATAGGGCGTTGTAAATTTGTGCTCAACTGCCAAGCATTGCATCAGTTTCTTCAAGATAGTACCTATAAAAGGAGTCCTGTTATTTGAAATTAAAGATCATGACACACCAACCCTATTCATAATATTTTGCTCAAAGAATTAGGTAATTGTAGTTGCAGTACCATCAATTATTGCACTAGCCTCTATTCACTTTGTGCAATAGTCAACTACAACAATGTTGTAGGCTTTCTCGTTGGACATGGATGAGATGGGATCCATGAAATCAATTTTCACTAGTCAAAATGCTTTAGTGGCTATATCCACTACTGTGTTCCCTCATGTTGATAGTGCTTGCATGACTGGGAGAACCAGTGCACATCTCTTAAGAATGTGGGCTAGAATATCCATCCAAAAGGATTTTGATGGTTGTTCTCCTTCTAGCATAGTGGCTCCCACAAGGCCTATCATGGGCATCTTGGAGAACTCTAAGTTCTCTTTTGATACGCATAATCACACTAGACCATCTATGTAAATTTCATAGAGGTTTCCCCCTATCTACATGTAGTATTTAACTTGGTGCAGAAATTGTTGGTTTCTCCTTTTGTCCCATTTAGAAAGGACTTTTTGCTCTTGTGGTCCATCCTTTGTTGTTCCTTCTTTTATTGGAGTTGTTTCCTAAGGGCCTCCTCCTACTCCTAGTGCAACCTTTCCTCTTGTCTAATGCTTTCCTCAGCCTCTCGAAGCCATTTGTCCAGCTCAACCTTGAACCAGCCCTTGAGCTGCTCATGGATCTTCCTCTCCCTCTTGCGCAGGTGTTGTTCAAGTGGTTTGTCCTAGCGGTCTATTGATTCATATAGCTAAGATGAGGAGGTAGCCTAAGTGCCATTAGGCACAACAAACAATGATGGTTTCCTAGGTTGCTTAGAATTGCGGCCCTTGCAAATCCCATAGCAAACATAAACCCTTGAGAAGTCTGCCAACTATGAATTGTCAACTGCTAGTACTGGGTTAGGCATCCTTGTGGCACACCATAATGCTAAGATAAATTCGAAATGCCAAGATGTAGTATGGTTTTTACTTTGATGCTTATTTCACATTTTCTTTGTATTTGAGATGATCTTGTATTGTGAATAGAAAAAGTTAGATGTTAGTATATCACTGAAAGGATTTGAAATTATTATTTCTTATGGTTCTTCTGCTTAACTGTTTGGCCACTTGAATACTTGATGAACTGTACTTAGTGATATTTCTTTATTGTCCAAGAAAATCAGAAATTGATCAGTAAATAAAAGAAAATCAGATCTGTGCACTGTATCAGAGGAATCTTGCATATGATTTTTACAGTAGATGTTTTCTTTTTATAATTATCTTTTATTTCAAGAAATCAGTATTTGTTGAAACTAGAATATGAATGTAGTGTTTTGTGCAAATTAGATGATACTGATATCTATTTTGGAAACTTGGAATTGATTTCTTTGATTATTATTTCAATGCAAGAATATTAGAACCATTTATTTCATGAGAAAAAATTGTATCCTCTATATCAAAAAAGCTGAGATGCAGAGAAGGTGTTGGAAGAATTGGAATATAATGTTCCATGATAGATCTTCCGCTTTTGGCTCATGTGTATCTTGTATGGGTATTTTAGGCCTTTGTTTTTCTGTTACAGGAAAGGAAGCAACATGGCTACTATAGCCGTCTACTATTGCAAGTTATCTATTTCATGATTACTATGTTTTCTTATAGTTGTACTTTTTGAATGACTGATTGTGTTTTGGCAGTGCATAGCTTAAGATTGCAAAGGGTAATTGGTTGAGTTAATTTGCTTGTAGTTGATCTAGAAAGCTATGGATATGATTCCAAGTTTAATTGTTTTGACATTTGTATTGCACCATGGATGCATATTGAGAAATGTCAGCCGTCATTTTTTTTGAGAAAATGTTCGGGATTATATGACAAAGTAGTTTGAAAAAAGAACTATATAGTCAAGATATATTTTGTACACCATGTGCTTGGGTGGGGCTGGGAAGGGGGGTGGGGGGCGGCGGGGGGGTGGTTGTCCTGGGGGCTGTAACTCCCCCTAAAAGACCCAAAAATTGGCCAGACCATTGGCCCTCAAAAGTCTTTCAAAAACAGAACCCCAACCCAACAACCAACCATGCAAAACTTGGGTCCTTATGAACCGCCCCACACAATCCCAGTAGCCAAGAGACAAGACAAAGGAAGCATAAAAAATGACCTATGGGACCCCTGGCCCCCGAAAGACTAGACCGACTATAAATGTTTAGGCAGATTTAGATAGATGCAGTCATGGATTTCCTAATTGTGGATATCACTCAGCACCTCCCGATGGTGCTTTGAGTTGACAAAGGTGTCTGCCTCCTGGGACTCTTTGAAGGCAACATCTTTCCTAGTGCAGTCATCAGTAGTCCCTCTCCTATCAGGATGGAGTTGAAATGAGAATCTTCAGATGTGTTGGCGAAGAGCCGACCACATGGTGTCTTTATGAATGTTCAGCACCTGGGAGGGGCAACACCTACTTCTTAGCCACATCCTAGCATTGTGTGCATGGGCTCTATCCAGTTGCCTTCACAGCTATTCCACTTCCTCTTGCTCCCACTCCCTGGCAACTTGCTCCAACCTTTCCTTTCCTGCTCTTGTTGCTCCTCCTCCTCGTGTTGCAACTCCTCCCTGATTTGGGTCCTTAGTTCATTAATCAATGCAGCCCTAGTACTCTCTTTGTGGAGCACTTGCTGTTACAACAACTCTTTTTCTTTCTCCTTAAACTGAGCTTCCAACTGAGCTTGCACATGTTGAAACGCCTCCTCACAAGTGCATCATTGCATTCATGTGTTCTGGCCTTCTCTGCCACCTCCTCCACCACATGCAATAGCTCCACCGAAGTATCCCGCCCCACGATTGTGTCGGAACCCCCAAGGTCATTAGCGACTTGCATTGCCATATCTGGTGCATTTGAACCCTCAACAACATGTTGAAGAGAACCCTCCCTTTGTAACGTCGGCCAATGAGAATAAACAACTTTACAAGGCGGCATAGGCCCTAGCGGTGGCCCCAGCAACGCTGCTTGCCACAACGCAAGGATTAATCTTGAGTGTTGACCTCAACACTATTCATGCAATGCCTCCAAAAAAAAAACTTGGGTAGATTTACGCGATGTGCAAGTTGCATACATTTTAATAGTGCAATATGTGTGCTTTGGATTTTGGATGCATTGCCAAATTGGACAAAAAAGTGGTCCACCAACTTTGGCGCCTATCTTGGAAATAGTGGCAATGCTGATTTTGGCACTTGGCCACTACTAGTACGTGGCACAACATTAGTAAAGAACATTTTGGCATCATGCAACCCATGCACTGTCAGCAGCATCGTTTCACCCATAGTTGGGTCCCCAGGTATAGGGCTAGTGCTGCCTTAGTAAGCACAATCTGAGTCCTGCAAAAAATGGTAGCACCCCCACTCCAATTAGTGAAAAACGAATTATCCACTAACGTCAGTTTCCCCTTTAGGTGGGGTAGAATATCATCCCACTCGACTCTCTCCACAAGCTGGTAAAGCTCTTGGTTAGCTTGGTAGGCCGTATAGGACAGCTCGTAAATTGGCATCATACCCATGGCAGCCATCACTTCTTGCCATGAGCAAACAACATGAAGCACAACCTGCACTGGTAGTGGAGCCCGCTACAATCTAAAAATAGCATAATTGCGGATCTTTCATATCACTTCTTGTTAGATTTTTGGGCTGTTGTTTGCATTATATAATTTTTCTACTTTATGTTTTGGTCTTTTTATGATGAACTAATTGTTGTTTGTGCTGGTCTAATGCAAGAGTGGATTTTTGTTGGTTAATTAATGTTTGAAAATTTCAGCCTTGCTTTTCAGACAACATTTTGGGGGTTAGCTAGTGCTCCCTAGAGTGGGATTTACACTTGCTGAGATCAGAAACAAGTTTATCTGAAAATTTTGTTGATGTCTAGGTTTTGGATAGTGGTGCTTCTTTCATATATGTCCAAATTATAGGTATTTCAATTTATATAATGAATGTTCATTAAATATTATTCATGTTGTAGATAACAAATATTTTTAGGATTGTGGTATTGGAACTGTTTGTTTAAAAAACAAGATAGACAACATATTACTATTAGATGTGTTCAACATGTTCAAGAAATTACCAAAAACTTCTTGTCTGTAAGATATTTTTATGAGGTTGGTTGTAGGATTTTGTTCTTTGATGGTACACGGAAAATTAGAAAAGGAACAATAACTCTATTGAGTGGAAAAAAGGAGGGTTTCTTGTATGTTTTGCATACTATTGTTGTCAAGAAATTAGAGGAGGGTGTTGCTACTACTAATGCATTAGAAAATATGAGTTCGAGGCATATACGCTTAGGACATATTGGTAGACAGGGTCAAAGGTATTGCAGTCTAAATCTCTTTTTCCGAGTTCTAGTTTTATAATCCTAGATTTTTGTAGGGATTGTGAACTTAGGAAAATCTAGGCAAAATAATTTTTAAAGAAATGAAGGTCATAGAAATAAGAATAAACTAGATTAAATTTATCCAGGTGTGGTTGGTTCTATTCCTCCTTTGTCTCTTGGTGGTTCACAATATTTTGTTATATTTATTCATGATTAATGCTGTAAAATTTGGGTATACCCAATCAAATCAAAGGATATGGTACTTGGTGTTTTTAAGGGATTTTTTGCATAGGTGGAAACATAGGCATATTGAAAGCAAAAAAGTTTCTTTCAAAAAATGGAGGGGGTAAATCTTATGACTTTTTTCTTAAGCAAATGACAAACCTTGGATCTATAGTGGCTGGGTCATAACAACAATTCATAATAAAAATTTGGGGTGTATGTTCTGAAGATCAGATAATATCATTCATAATTCTAGAGAGATCATGCACCTATAAATCATAACACAAAATAGAATTAGTTTAGGAAATAGAATTATCATTGGTTTTCCAGTGAAAAATCCTTCTATAATGTGTCATTTTACAACTTTTCTTTTGACTTCTATTCTGAAAAGGGAATAATCCTTATGTGTACTACCCTAGAAACACCATAATAGAATGTAGTGGTAGGAAGTTGTAATAGATTATTATTGGAACAAGTTAGGAGCATATTGACTGAAGCAGATTTACTAAAAACATTTTGGGTTAAGGCAGTAAGCATTGCTACATGTCTCAATAACAGGTCACCTCATTCAGCTCTAGATTGGAAAATTCTATAGATTGTATAGAGGGAAAAAGAAATCTCTTAATAAGAACTTGAGAGTTTTTGGAAGTGAAGCATATACATGTGCACAAATTTAATGAGTCCAAGTTGGATGACAAGGCATGGAGATGCATTTTTGGGGGATATGACAACAATCTTGGCCATAGATTTTGGGATCATATGTCTAGACAAGCAAATAGATTTAGACGAGTAATCTTTCTTCTACCCCAAGTAGGCTGCAGATCAAGTAGAGGAAGATTCTAATCCTAATGTTACATAGAATGAGTTCATGAGATCTCCTTCTTATGACAATGACAACATGAAGTTGTTGATGAAGGAAATGCACTAATTTGACAAGGTGTATTAAGTGATAATGAAGAGGAAGAACAAGAAGAGCATGTAATAGGAAGCAAAGACTTGGTTGAATCTAAAGACATTAAGTTCAAAACGATCTTTTGCATTGGGTAAGGAGGTCTACATGTGGAACAAAGCCACCTAACAGGTATTCTCCTTTGAATTATGCTTCTTTTGTGGATGTTTTCATAGGATTCTCTAAAATCAACCTGGTAATCTTTTTCAACCTGATAGAGTTCTTTGAGAGATTAATTGATAGGTGTTAAAGAGGAAGGGTATTTGTACTAGTTACATAAAGGCTATAAAAAACATGTATGGTAGAGCAACAACTCAAGTTCACACCATCCGTGGAGAGACTATAGACTTTTCTATGAAGGTAAAACTACACCAAGGATTTGCTCTAACCCTTATTTGTTTGTTATTATTATAGATGAGCTAACTAAAGACATGCAACATGATATCCCTTGGTATATGCTTTTTGTTGATAATATTGTTTTCATGGATAAATTTGAACAAGTTTTGGCTGCAAAAATGGAGACTTGGAGAAACATCCTAGAATTAGAGGGGTTGAAGATTAGTATGAGTAAAATGGAATATGTGGAGTGTGTTTGTAATAGAAAAGTGAGTAATGAAGACATGAAGATTAAAATTAAAAATCAAGAAGTTACTTAGTGTAAGCAATTTAGATGTTTAGGATCAATTGTTCAAATGGACAACGATGTTAATCATGATGTGACAAACAAAATTGAAGCATGATGGATGAAATGACAAAAAGCTAGTGGTGTGCTTTGTGATAGAAGAATCCCTATTAAGTTGAAGGGAATTTTTTATAAAATTGCTATTAGATGTGTGATCTTTTATGTGATGGAATGTTGGTCTATTAAAAAGGATCAGGTTCAACATGCATATGTGGCAAAGATGTACATGTGAAGGAGGATGCTAGACATGACAAAGAAAAATCAACTCCCCTTTTACTAGGGGAAATTTAGGAGTAGCACCTATAGATGAGAAGATTAAGGAAAGTCATCTTTAGATGGTTTGATCATGTTCTAAGAAGATTAGAAAATGCACTTATTGGAATAGGTTTCTTTATTAAAATTGAAGAAAAATGACAAAGAGGTAGACCTATACATACATTGTTAGCAAGCATAAAGAAAAACATCTAAAATTTGGGTATTAATGCTCATTTGATTTTTAATAGAAGTGAATAACAAAAAAAAGTATGGTATGTAGGGATGCATCCTCGAGAAAAAATTTGTGTTTGGGACACCTTGGGGATGTGGATGCATCCCAAAATGCGTTGGGATGTAGGTGGGGCATGGTGCATACTTGGAATCCCAAAACATAATTTATACACTACCTACAATTGTTTCTTTCTTCCAAAATGTATTCAAAATGCTCTGTCATCCAAACTGCAATGCAAACCTTAGAAATATCTCACAAATCATAGTCTTCAACAAATTTATCCATAATTTTGAGTACTCCAAATGATAGTTGAATATAGACAAAACTATTCCTTGCCACATCCCCATTGCATCTCCACAGTGTTCCCAGAAAACTGTTCTGGCTCCATGTCCCTGCATCCCGGAGACTTATGAAGCATGCAAAAAAGAAGTCATATAGCCAACCCCTTGTAGTTGGGATAAGGTTAGAATGATGATGATGATGATGATGATAATGATTGTTTTCAAGGCTGGGGGATCTTGTCTAGAACATTATCCCAAAATATATTTGAGTATGCCATTTTCTAGTTTTTTTTTTAGAATTTAGGAATTCAAATCTCAGCAGGTCTCTATTCACTCATAAAAAATAAAAAATTAAGAGGTCTCACTTCATATAAATAAAGAGATCACTCTTCAAAAATAAAAATGTTATAGAAACAAAGGGAATCACTTCTTGTACAATTTTAAAAGCATGCTGAAGATAACTATAAAAGATACACAAGCCATAGGGGAAGAAACTGTAAGAGGTGTGGGCTGAGGAGCATTAGATGTCTTGCATATTGGGACTAGCTAAGATATTGGAATGATCTGCAAGATGTCGCTTGTGATAGCTCTGATGTTAAGGTGGAGAGAGGGCCAACTTCATTTATTGCCTATGGGTCAAGAAAGGGGGCATTGTAGCCATTGCCCTTAGCTGTAGCCCATTATGTGCCTTTCTCTAGCCAAAGGCCATCCTAATAGCGGTGCTGGAGGAGATGTGCTAAACCTTGTAAACTTATATTTGTAGTAAGCCTTTGTAGCAAGACTTGAGTATATTTGTAGGAAGGCCTTGTAGCACCCGATTCAAGTTTGATGTCACGTTCATCTACAACAGAATGAATCATGTAGGCTGCGGTTGATGATTCAGCATGTATCAATACAATTTGATGATTAGCATGGCTACCTAGAGAACCTTATATTGATGGTATACCTGTTTTTTTTGTTTAATTTAAGTTATGATATATTTGATAACTTGGTTTAAGTTAATCCTTATGCTTTTATCTGGTTCATTATCAAAGATGATTGCTTGCGCAGACAATTAATTTTTTTTGAACAGGAAGAAACTGGAACCTTATAAATTTATACGTAACAAATAACGTATGAATTTAAAAGTTCTTGGTGACTTTAAAACAATAGGAACTAATTTATAAATTAAATTGTTCCTTTTAAAAATATCGATACTGTTATACAAGTTTAATAATAATGGTACTATATATTGCTTCTCCAGCATCCCTTCATGCACACATTTGCAGAGTTGTTCAATCTATATGCATTATTAGATATTATGATTTTCATTCTCATTATTAATTGGTTTTGTAGTTTATTTCTTTTTTTATGGAATATGTTTGAATTTATATTTACAAAATCTCTTCTCAGGAAAGCAAAATGGACTAGCAGCTATAGTTACAATGGGATCTTCCTTGGATTACACTTGCTCAAGATCATCATTGAAGGCATTGATACCTCTTGTAAGTTTTATTTTACATGCTATTCCTCTCGTATACGTCTTTTTATTTATATTTGTTATTTGTCTTATGTTTATTGATGCCTAGAATTTTTTTTATTTGCAATGATTTTGGTGTTATAATTAAATCTTTTTGGAAGCAAGGAAATCCTAGTTTTATTGTGGCTGGGTTGTAGTTTGAGTTTGCTTACTCCTCAGTTCAAATTACATTAAGAAAACAAGATACCAAATTTAAGAACCAAGTAAGATTTTTATAACCATAGAAGAAAATCAGCTTTGTTGCCAACACATCTTCATAATTCCCAAATCTTTCCATATATGTAAAGCTTTAAACTATATAGAAACAGTTGAGCTATGTTTCTGTTGAAATATAAACTCATTTTGTGACTTCTAAGTGTTATTGTAATGCAGGATAAAATAGCTTTTCACATTAATTTCTTCAGTTGATTTACTCCAACAATGTTCCATTGTTTTACTAAATCATTAAAATATACATTGAAAGGCTTCCTGCTTTTAAAAGTTTATGCTTGGTGATCCCATACTGATTGAGCAAACAAACAAGATATTAAAACGTTATCAATATCCTCAAAAACCCCATATCTAGGATTTTTATCATGGCCAATAATGCCTCGAGATTATAACCAAAAAAGAGTGGGCAAATCATGAGATACAACCTTGTTCGTAAATAATTTGAGTCATGGTGTTAAAGCTCTACAATGCCATTTAACATAAATTCACAATTGTTGGGATAACAATGTTGATAAAATGATTTTGTTGTGTAATTGGCTTCATTAATGCTTACCCATTGAATGTGCCATTCCTTATGCTTTCCATGCCTCTCTAAAAAAGATGCATTAATGATTCTTGGGGCTAACTGAAATGGCACATCATTATACAAATATTTTGCTTTTACAACTTGAATCCAAAGCTTATTTTCATTTTCAATTTGCCAAAGCTTACCTGGAAGCACAAGATTTTGTAATTGTTTTAGATCCCATCTACTATCAAACCATGCTTTACAAATATTTTTTTAGGACCTAGTATGACAGCTTCAAGACAATGAAGTGGACTAGAGAAAAGAACACTCTGAATTTTCCAAAATAGAGATAATGCTTTTGGTGCCTTATATAACGGAAAAAGATACAAAGACATAGACCGAATAACTGATCTCACCAACTGGAGTCTACTTGCACATTACAGATGATGCTATCATGAAAACCAATGATGGAATAATCAACAATACACTGCCCCGTCACTTGTTTTTAATGATTTTTAATCATCCAATATACCTTATAAGGATTAGAGTAAGGAATAGTATCAAGATGGAAAGACTTCATAACTTTGGAAGAGATCACATTTTCTTGGGCTCCACCATCAATAAGTACATTAAAAGAATAACCCTTAACATTACAATGAATTCTAAATAAACTTTTCTCAAGGCATCTTCCTTTACATTCAGATTACCCACAAAAGTACAGATATTTAGCTCACTATGCTCAATAATTTTGTTCAAAGGTTTAGTATCACATATCTTCCTTGGGCTTTCAGGTTTGTCTTCTTCTTCTTGGAATGTTTGAACTTCTTGCCCTTGGATGAACTCTTCCTAAGCTTGTTAGATTTCCATCGCATATGGCCAATTGAAGGTGATTTAGAATCTCTTTCCTTTCTTTGATTATCTTCAATTTCCTCCTTGGCTTGCTTCCTTGACTTTTGAGTTGCTTAATTCTCATTCCTTTTCCTTTGATCCTATTCTTTCTTGAAACCAAATTTAGTTTCATTTCAACCTTCAAAGCAAGATCAAGTTTATAAAATGCTAACTCTTGCTGGTATTGCATCCTTAGACCATCAATAAAATTAGAAGCTTTCTCATATTCAGACCAACTAACATTAGCTTTACTCAAAGCATTACAAAACTCAATGTCAAAATCTTTTACCTGGCTTTCTCCTTGCATAATAAATTTGAGTTTCTTGTTGGCTTCATGTGGAATGAGGACTTCTCAAATTTCTGCTTCAACATAAACTGCATAAGTAGCCAACTTTCAATAGGTCTACCATATTCTTTAAAGCACTTGATGCTTTCTCTATCCCACCATTTAGCAGCCAAACCCTTTAAGCTTACTCTCAATAATATGGATCTTAGATTCATTAGTAATTTGCTCAACAAGGAAATATTTATTTACAACCCTTAACCATGATTTTTTAAAAAATTTGTACCTTCAATACCATTGAAAATAAGAATGTCAGCATGAGGAACTCTTAAACAAGTTCTCAAAATTATGGCAATCTTATCCTCATTAGTCTCTTTTAAATTAGTATGAATGGAAGGTGACTTGTAGGTACAAAAGGATTTTCTTTTTTCTTAATCTCCACATCAGGTCTTCTAGGTTCCTCTTCAATCTCCTTTTTTTTTTTTTGAGAAAATTTGGGAGTATATTAGAAACAGCAAGATTATGCATACAACGTTCGTAGTTCAAAATAGGAGCTAGGGGATTGGACCCCTCCACCCCCCCTCCTCGGAACCCCCAACAACCACAAAATGGGGTTAAAGAAACCCCCCCACCTCATCTTAGCACCACTCGAAAACTTGGGCTTAGGGGAACAAAAAGATAACCCCCACCAAACATGAAAGACCAGCCTAGGTGTTCCTCCCTTGCCTCAATGCTTTGCCAAAGCTGACTCAACCAGGGACCAACGATTCAAAAACCAAAACAAAGCATCTGACAGGCAAGACTAAAAACTCGTACCAAAAAATAAAATCTCCTCCACCCCCAACCACCCACCACCTATAATCGGTTGGGGAGCCTAGTGCAGGCACAATGGGCCCATTCTTGGGCATGCATGACATCTAGCACATCCCTATGCTTTTCTGAATCAATGAATGTGGTAGCCTCTTGGAAGGATTTGAATGCCTTTTCCTTTTGAGCCTGTTCCTTAAGTGTTCCTTTACCATCAGGGTGCAAATTGAAACCTTTTAATCTGATATGTTTTCTGAGTGCTTGCCACATAGTGTTGCACCCAATGTCCAACACCTTGTAAGCGCAATGCCCCTGCCTCAACCAACAACGTGTAGCTTGTTCATGGGCATGATCCAGCTCTCGTTGGATTTGCGTGGCCTCTTCCTCCTCCCTAGTGTGTTGCTCTTGCTCCTCCTCCTCATGCAATTCTTGAAGCCACACCTCTTTCTCAAGTTGCTCCCTCACATTCTCACTTAGCTCAGCTTCCAACGCCTCTCTAGCCGCAGCCTCTGCAAGCATGTGCTGCTGCCTCTCTTCCGAACTGCCTCCTCCAGCTGGCTTTGGATGTTAGTCTCCTGCTCCATCCAATGCTGCAATTGGGCCTCCCTTTCTGCTTCATGTGCCTCCGCAATGACTTGAGCCAGAAGAGCCTCCACCCTCGTAGAATGAGAAACCGTCTTCCTATCCTCATGAGAGCCCTCCAGTTGAGTCTCTAGTGGCTCGGTT
The DNA here is from genome assembly GCA_015680685.1 of Gnetum montanum. Taxonomy (NCBI): domain Eukaryota; kingdom Viridiplantae; phylum Streptophyta; class Gnetopsida; order Gnetales; family Gnetaceae; genus Gnetum; species Gnetum montanum. The sequence goes on along the minus strand of MNCI01008146.1, from coordinate 351,972 downwards.
GTAGTGGTCATCCCCAATTCCAGCCTTAGGCTACCACCACCTAGAAGCTTGGCCTCATCCTCTTCAAAGTCTTGATCTTTATTAGCCATCAACTTTAGAATGACTTCTTGCATTTCAGCTATAAAAAATTTAGAAGTATCCTTGCACTGATCAAGCTCTTGGGCACTCTTCTTCTTTGGAGCCATTGCTTCAACAAGCCTAAAATCAAGTTGTCAAAGCAACAAAGATAATAACAACAAAGAAATACTCAAATCTGGATAAAATTCTGAAATGCTCACAACAATATTCCGTTAATTTGAGATAGTTGGCCCTATGCTTTAGCACAAAATCACGAATCAGAAATAATGCACTTCAAATCCTAACCTCTTTATCATAAACGCTATATGATCCAACCAATATCAAATCAAATTACTACCAATTTTATCATTTCAAACCCCAATATGCATGGGAAAACAAGCAGACCAAATTCTTCAAAAACTCTTAGAATGCTTCAAAAGCTTGTAAATAGATGATGAAAAAACCTCAAAATAAGATGTAGATGCCTCCAAAACCAATGCTGTAACACCAAGATGAATTTTTTTATTTTTTATTTTATTTTGGGGTTTTGAGGTTGCCTTGGGGGTTGGGGGTTGTTGGTCTCTGCCTCACCAAGCCTCAAGTTCATAATTTTCCAACATTTCCAAGTTGAATTGACTTGGAGAAAACAAGAATAAGAAGAATTGGAGTAATTCTCCCTCAATTATATTGAATTCAATAAAGAAATACAACAATAATGGAGGAGCAATGCTCAACTCGCAATTCCAAGAACCTGGAGACACACATCAACTCCAACATTTTACATTCATAAGACTCACAATGAGATTCTCTCACAATGAAGATACAGACAAAGGAGAATCAGGGCACTCTCTTGGCTTCTCTTCATGCTCCCTCTTCTCTCTTCTCTTTGCTTCATCTTCTAATTCTTTCAAGATTCATCCTCACTCTCATTTTATAGCTTTTTGGAATGAGAATTAGGGCTGAAGTGATGTCCTCATCATACACCATTGTTAGTTAATGGATTCTTTTTAGATGGTTTTGTAGGATTTGTTTTCATTGTATAAGTGGCTTCTTTGGAATGTTCTACGTTGTTGATATTGTTTAAAAAGTATAAGTTCCATATATTTTTAGATTAGAGTTTGTAATATTACTTTGCCTATACAAGGATTGGATCCCTTCGACATTGTATATGAACACCTTATTTGGATTCCACATGCTACTAAAGCATCAAAAACATATATAATGCATCAAAAACATATAAAGTATTCTACATACTCATTATTTAAAAATAACACAATAATGATGTACGTAATATTCTTGATTCATAGGTCAAGTTCCTTCCACTTGATTCATTGATCAAGTTCCTTAGCAATGTATGCATACATATATATTTTAAAAGAATCATTGATGCTGAGAAAAATATACCGGTTTCAGGTATGACGTAAAGAATTTCTTTGTCTTTTCATTCCAAATCTGATTGCTCGATAGCAAGCATTCACAAAGTAGCAACTAGAGATAACAGATCCAAAACCTGTATGAACACACAACAAAGCATGTGCGTGAGATATCACACTAATATATAGAGTTCACAAAGCAACATTCTGATTAGTTTAAGAATTCATGCCAATGCACATAGGTCATGCAGTACATTAACAATCAAAGTGTATTAGCTGTCTCATAAGCAATACACACTTCAGCTTCATCTCTGCCAAACATTCTTTCATTCCTTCCATTAATAAATGCTAAATCAGTGGACAGTACATCCTTAGTATATGCATCCGCAGTAATGCACACCACAGATCAGAACAAGTCAAGATTAATCATAAAGAAGAATCATAGGTTATCGAACCAACAACGCATCTTTCAACCAGTCACAAACATGTCAGCTTCTAAGCGAACAATGAATTTGTCAGAATCTAACCATTGCCACATGCATCAAATTGTAATTTCATGCTAGCATTACTCATGGCCCAGATAATTTATAAACCATTCAAACAATACTTAGCATGTATACATTACATAACATGGAACCAATGCATACGAGAAGTTCTGTTCAGCATACAAGTTATGAGCACATCAGTGATATTTAAATCCACACAATTATGAAATTGAAACTGAAACGTTTTTTATTATGTCCACAGACCCTTAGGATCTGTTAGACAGAAGAAATATAGAAAGTATGTGTAGCAAATACTTATCAATAAAGTTACCAAGTTTCCTTGGTGCTATTTTGAAAAGGTTAATCAAACTATTATGAGTAAGTTGTCGTCTGTGGTGACTTTGCTCTAGAATAGGACATTCTAGGAATATGTGATGCTCATCTTCAATTGCTCTTTGATTGCCTAAATGGCATGTTTGCTCTGGACTCATCTACCTATTTCAATTCTGAAGTAATGGGAGCCCAATCTTACTCGGCTGATTTGACATTGGAGGTGGTAGGATATAGGGGCAGATAAATAAATAACTTTTTTGTTGATGCCTCCTCAAATGCTATCTAGATAGAATTGTTTCTTTTTTATTGAGTAATAAAATCATAGATCTACAAATCAACACTAACCATACACATCATCACAACAAACTGCACTCACAAGTGCTGCCCCAAATACCAAGATGGAAAATTTAGAATATGTTGGTTGTTAGAAGTCACCAGCGTGTAGATCATAGGGTGTAGCTAGTTGCCTTGTATGAGAAGTTAATAGATTTTAATATTTTGATTTTTAAACATGTCATGCAGCTAGGAGCCAACCCCATTTTGGTGGGACAAGGCTAGGATGATGATGATGATGATTCAGCATATCTAGGGAAATGTTGCTACTTATGATTGCTGGTTGTACTACATCAAAAGGAGGGACACTTGCCAACTTTCTTGTCTTTAAATGGTACATTTTTCATCAAGTTTGATGATAATTTTAGGCATGCTAAGAGATCTAATTACTTACTGAAATTGTTTGAGGAAGCAGTAAATTTTGTTGGGGTAGCAAATATTGTGCAGCTGATTACAGATAATGTCACAATTATGTGAAAAAGAGAGGAGCTGATGAAGAAGTACCTCTTCATCAATGTCGAGCTCATTATAGTGATTTATGACTTGAGGACTTTCAAAGATTGACACCATTGTAGAGGTGGGCAACATATTTCTGACTATTTTGTAATTTTTTAAGCTTAATTTTTACACTTCTTAGTTTTTTTAATAGTTAATCATCCAATTTTTCTAGCCCCACTAGTAGCCTACACCACAATACATCAAATGATATTTTCAGCGACAACGGTAGCCTGTACTGAAGTACATCAAATGACAAATACTAAACATAATTTAAAAGTGTAAAAAATAAACTTACGAAATAAAAATAAAAAGTTGAGAAATTAGAAATTCCCTACCTCTGCAATGGTATCTATCTTGGACATATCTTCAATCAGCAAATCATAACAATGAGCTGCACAAGGTGTTCACTAGATAGATGGGTATTTTTCATCGGCTTCTCATCTGTGTGCACCTAAATGAGGACATTATCTCTAATAATTGACACATATACTCCCCCTAGAAAATTTACCATTTTGTTAAACAATGTCAGGAGGTAGTCAGATCTCTTAACATGTTTAAAAACATCAACAAACATGTAGGAGTGTACCATAAAAAGGACACAAGAAAGTTCATCAGTGTCTTTCCTCTTGATTTAGTCTATTCATCCATCATTATTGGTGAACCATATTTTTCCCAAACATGAAACATTATATTTTTCAGTCTAATAAAAAATTTGCAACATAAATTGAGAGAGAACATAATGATTTTTTTTTTAAATTTTAAAACAAATTAAAACTTCTAACCATAAACTTCAACTTAAAATATAACTGTCTAAGATAGCTTGACAAGGTCATTCACATTAACAACAATAAATCCTTCAGGTTCGCTTCAGATGACAATTTGATTAACCAAAAAAGATCATAGTATTAGAAGAAAACACTTTCACAGAGAAATAACATCAACTAAAGGCAGGTCCTTTCATAGTGAAGCCCATAAAAATATTCAGAAATTAAATCATTAAATTGGTGCTATGTTCCTACAAACATCAGAGTGCAACTTGAAATATCGTGTGGATATCAAACAGCACTAACCTACATGACAATTGAATAAACCTTTTATTACCCAAACTAGGTCTCCTACCCACTTGCTGAGTCTGTACTTGCCAGAATTTTGGAAAAAAAAAATAGTATAGAAAAGGATTAGACCCTAGTCCTAGTATAGGTTATAATTTCATTTCCCTTCCTAAGGTCATGGTTGAATCCAAGGTTAGTGTCAACAGAAAATGGTCTTCTATTCGCAAAAACTCACAAAAGGAAAAAACCTCTAATTTGTAGAGTGGCAAACTAAATCTAGACTCAAGAAAATAACAAATCAAATTAGCTTAAACTTATCATCAACCGAGAAATGATTCAGTTGCTACCTGGTTTAATTGTTCTGGCATGAAAATTTTGGTCACATCAAAATTTCCCCAAAACCTTTCAAGCTTCTTTTGGGAGTTTGTTGCCTAGGCAACGTCCCACATGGGTACAGTAACACAGAAATGTCCCAATGAAATAGGGCGTGAGCTGCTGTGAATGAAATCATACAAATAGATGCAAGACGTGATAAGAAGACACATTTGCAGAATTGAAGTGAATAATTTTCTTATAGTAATGAAACATATAGAATTTATTCCATTAAAACAGAAGTATCATTTTTACAAGGACAGAATTAAACAAACATTTTAAGGTAATGATATAGTTATTTCTTGAAAGGAAAATCACCAAACATTACAGAAACAGAAATTTGCAGGAATGAAATTAAAATGTATTTATTACATGCTTATAAAACAAAACGTAAAGTGACAGATAAACACACACCGGAATGTAAAACACAAAACAAAAGACAAGATTTAGCTGTTAATTCAGTGCGAAGGCTTGTGGATGTTCTCCACTAAGACCTGCAAATATCTAAATAGCTTGCCAACTTTCACCCTGAGAGCATAGCATCTTCAATAAGGTTTGGGCAGCGTAACTTGTTCTCAATGGGCATTCCCTTGAGGAAGTGCTCATAATAATAAACCTCCAAATTAATATCCTCAACTGTCACCTGACAGTTTCTTAAGGACTCTACAAAGGAAAGGAAATCTGACTTTGGATTCACCTCATTGTTAGACTTCAAATTCAGGGATACAGGCTCAGAGTTTTTATGAGTTATAAAGAAAGGGACATCAGTGGGGAGATGGGGCCTAGATGTCTTAACCCTTGATGAGCGTCTCTGTTCCGAGGTGTCCTTTTCCTGCTCTTGCCACTCAAGCCACCATCCTTTGTCAAAAAGTTTTCTTTGTTTTTGGCTGGGTGCTTCCTCAGCTTCGTGGCTGTTTACATTCAATGTTCCTTCTGTCAGTATTCCTGGATGTCACTTCAGCTTCTTGCAAGAACAAAACAAAAACCATCAGTGTCAAGGCCCTCTTTAAAATCAACGAATGTTGCAGAGTCTAACATTGGTGTGGTTTGCTACTTTGGCTCTATGGAGGAATCTTGCAAAATTTCAGTGGAATTTTAAATAGAACAATGTTGTTTAGTCAAAACTTTAGAAGAGTAATGTGGATGGTAGTTTATATTTGGCATTGATGGACGTTTTTGTTTTGCTTTGTTTATTCTTTTGTAAGTGGAATTATCTATTTCATGACCTAACCACTATACATCTAGCAATGTCTGTTTGATTAAAAAAAAAGTTCTCTTTAAAATTGAAAATCTTAGGGAGATGTTAAGCTCTACTTTGTTGGAGGATAGATGAGTGGGAATGAGAGTGATAGCAAGGGCAAGTCAGGTACGTAGGGAGGCCACTGCACACGGAGCAAGGATAGGGCACACTTAGGTGGTTTAGGTGCCATAGGTGGAAACTTGGATGTTGGTGATATGATGGGCGATGTGCCAGTGTCGAAGGGGGTTGTGGTTTTCAGGGTGGGGGGTGCATGGGATGTGTTGGTGAGGCGTCAGGTTTCAGGGTGGGGGTTCCTGGAGGAGCCCACTTTGTTTGGGGCCCCGAGGTGGGAGATATTGAGGGATGTGTTCAGTAGGAGGGCTCTATGAGGTTGAGGATTGTGAGTGTCCCCAATGAGGGGATCTAGACTTTGGAGTGTAGTCTCATTAGGCAGTTTATTTGGGTGGGAACAAGCCCTAAGCTAGAGGTGGTCTACAAATGGGTGGCGACATAGTGGGCTTTCTGTCTAGTGGTGGTGCACAGCCTCCTTGGGAACTTCAAACAACAACTGATAGGGATAGGGTTCTTTTGGGAGGGCCTTGGTTTTTTGGGGCTTGAGGGTTGGCCTTAACCCAGTGGTGCCTTGGGGTGCATCGGGATGTCGATTTGTTCTCTCGAGCCCCAATATGGATTTGAGTGTCTAGGATCCCTTGGGAGATGTGGACTTTGACCTTCTTGTAGGCATTTGCAAGATTCTTTGGGGAGTTTATCTCATTTGATAAACCACAATGTCTCTAGAAAGGATGGGTTACACGTGCTTCTATGTTTGGTGGTCCCTTGTGCTAAAAGATTTAGTTCAGGAGGTTGTCCTTGACCTTTCAATAGGGGAGGAGAGGGTTCATGTGGAGTATGAGAACATGGTGGTTGATGCTTTCGTTGGACAATGCCCCCCACAAGGACCTTGTGGGGTGTGGGGAAAGGGAGGTCATGCGATAGCAGACTGTTAGGTGACCTTCAATGCTAGGGGGTTAGAAAACCACTGGGGATGTTTGGATGGTTATTACCTGTTGGGGGGGACAACCTTGGAATCTTGTGTAGGGGGTGTTGCTACGCCCTTCTGGGAAGGGTGTGCTTGTAGGTCCTCGGGAGAAGGTGTCTAAGGTGGCTCATCAATAGAAGGAGGGCCTTGCCATGAGCAAGTGGGGTTGGGGAAGTTGCCTCCCAACCTAGAGGAGAAGGTGGGCCCGACCTTGCCTGTTGTGCAGAATAGGGTAGGTTCTAGGATGGAAGGGCAAGAGGTAGCAACACCAGGGTTTCCTGCTCAAGCAAGCTCTCAGCCTCCTTGGGGGTCTCTGGTTGCTCTAGGGGGGGATTCCCCCTTGGGGAGTTGGGTGTTTGTCCTTCAAGGAAGCCCCATGCCATCAATGTCATAAATTATTGGGGGTCGCACAACACTAGAAGGGGGTTTTCTGGTCCCCCCAGATTTGGCCAAGGTCGGACGACTGCTAGTCACTATGTCTTGGTCAAAGAAGACATAGACAAAGGTTGACTTGGGGGGTCCAAAAGACCATCTAGGAAGTCTACAAAAAGCGCTCTTCAGGGAGACCATGAGAATCCTCTCATGGAACTGTAGGGAGCAAGTTACCCCCTACAAGCACAATACCCTCAAGGAAATGGTTTGAAGGAAACATTGTGATATTGTTTGTTTACGAGAGACTAAGTTGCAACAACACGAATGTCACTGGTTGTGCTGGCCAAGTTGGCACATGCGTTTCGTGGGTTGTTGAGGGAGAGTTGGGGGACTAGCATCTCTGTCTCATTGGCCTTTTGACATGGTGGATGCTTCTATGTGGAGCATCACTATGCTTCTCCATCAACTGGGTATTTGGGTCATGCATTTCTATGGCTCACAACAATGGGAGGAATGGCTTCGTGAGTTGCAAAGGATTGCTCCCCTGATCTCCAATTGTCGAAAGTGGATCCTAGTTAAGGATTTCAACCAAAGATTGTACGCCTAGGAGAAGTTAGAGATTGTATGCCTAGGAGAAGTTTGACGATGGAACACAAGAGCCCCTAAGGCTTAGCTTTTCTTATGTTTTCTTGAAACATATGGGTTGGTGGATATGGATGTCAGGGATTGCTAGTTCAAGTGGAGTAATTCCAGAAAAGGTAGAGATTGAGTGTTGACCAGGATTGATAGTGTGTGGGTGGGGTCAGGCTTACTCCTGGATTGGGGGGTGGTTGTTTTGGGTAAGGAGTGTTTGGCTTCTGACCATAGGCCATTGTTATGCCAAGTTGGTCCCCCGGAGTTGGCGGGGCCGGCCCCTTTTAGATTTGAACAATTTTGGTTGACTAAGTTGTGGTTGAAGTCGTTAGTGGAAGAGATTTGGAAAGAATACCCTTCAGCTTTTGACCCCTGAGATTTCCCAAAGTAGGGTCTAACCCTGCTCAAGCAAAACATTAGAGAGTTGAAGTATGAGGATAAGTACTCTTTTTGGTCCTGCTAGGGGGAGTTACTGAGACAATTAGTGGTGATACAAGAGGGGCAAGAATTGAGTCACAAGCTAGAGGAGACTGAGGGGGAGGTGCTGGTGGTGCTCTAGAATTTGGACAAGGAAGAGGAAACCTATTGGAGGCAGTGGGGCAAGGCGTGTTGGCTTCAGGAGGGGGATTGAAATACTTGTTTCTTTTTCGCAGCTGCTTGCTTTGCATGGATCTCCAAACAGATTAATTGCATCACGGTGGTTGGCAATAAGGTGGAGGGGAGACAAGAGATTGCTTAGGCAATGGTGGATTATTGGTCGGAAGTTTGGTAGCAAAAGAAGACGATGCCTCTCAGTATTGATATTGGCCAAATTCTGAATGAGGATGATAATCGACGGTTGCTGGTCCCCTTTAGTAGGGAGGAGTTTGATGCAGCTCTTGCTTCCATGAAAGGTTTTGGTTTTTTTGGGGAAGGTTAGGTGGGAAATTAATTGTTCACAATTTGTTCTTATTCCAAAAACGGCTAATCCTTCGACTCCTGCTCATTTTTGACCAATTGGGGTGTGTAACACCCTAGTTTGCCTATTCACAAAAGTGTTGGTGGTCCTCATGGGCCCCCTAATGCCATGGGTGGGGGAGCAACATGTAGGTTTTGTCAAGGGGAGGTACATCCAGGACTAGATTATTTTGGTGCAAGAGGTGGTGCATTCTTTGCCGGAAACTAGGTATCCAGGTATGTGCCTAAATCTTGATATTACGAAGGCTTATGACATTGTTTTTTGGCACGCACTCTAGGAAATAATGCTGAGAAAAGGGTTCCACCCCCACTTCATTGACCTTTGTCTAAATATTTAGGCGCTTGGAGCTTTTTCTCTAGATTTGGAGGGAAGGCTTTGGGGGTTTGCCTCCACGGCAAGGGGGTTACGTCAGGGGGACCCCTTGTCACCATAATTTTTTTTATTCTATTGATGGACACTATGTGCACATACTATACTGTTGAGGGGGTTAGAGGTCTGGATATAGGGGCTGTGCATTGCCTAGTGGGACATTACGTTGATGAGACCATCTTGTTTTCTTAGGCAGCGGTGTCCCAGGCACTTGCAATAAATAAGGTGCTTAACAAATGGGCAAGGAGCTAGGATTGGAAATTAATCGATGTAAATCAACAGTTTATCTCCTAAACATGGATGCTAGAGTTTGGGATTGGATTGTGTAGTTGTTGGGGATTTTACTTGGGTCTATGGCCGATCATTATCTTGGGCTTCCTTTGTACGATTGGCATCAGAGGAATGTGTGGGGAGGCCTGCTTCGAAGGATTCAAGATAGGATTGGCCATTGGATAGCTCGGTTTTTGTCTTTTTGGGGGGAGGGGGGGCACTCTTGGGTAAGTCGGTGTTGTCCACCATTGCTTGCCACATGGCTTTGGTGGCCTTTCCTCTTGTAGCTATCATTAAGCAGGTTGATCGACTTTTTCAGAACTTTACCTGGTTGGGGGGTAAAGGGAGTAGTTGGATGCATTTGGTTGAGTGGGATATGGTTGCTAGACCGAAGAATGTTGGGGGGCTTGACATCCTTTTGTCTTGGGACGTAGTTGCCATGGGGCATCAGGTGCTCCTAAATTGGCTAGTGTGGCAGGATTCTCCCCATGCTCAATGGATTATGCTCATGCATTGGAAGTACCAGCCTTGTGGATGTTCCACCACCATCGGTGCATGTTGTTGTTGTGGGATTCGTTTGTGGAGGGAGGTGCATTTGGCCATGGGGGTGACGCTCACCTTTGAGTTGCCTTGTGAGGATTACCAGGAGAACCTAGTGCTGTGGAGATTGGTGACGAGGGTGGGGTGGGTGGACATGTTGGCCTTGCTGCGGGGAAACCCCGACCTCAAGGATGGGGCATTTTACACAAATTGGTTGGGAGATTATACATTGTTTTTGGGGGATGCACATTGACCTCTTGGAGGAGGCCATTGTGTGCAATTTGCGGGTGTTGGCTTTGGGGGAGGAAGTCTCTCTGTGGGGGAGGGGGTTGCAGGATGCACATAAGTTTTTTCTAGGATCCAAAATAGGGGGAGTGGCCAGGTGCCGAAGTCAGCATTGGAACCACTATGGCAGGATGCAGCGGTTCTGATGGACCGCTTCTTTGTACACTTCGGTAATGCTTGGATGTTGCTGGGGGTACACTTCACTCTCATGTGTTGCTTGTGCAAGGGGTACTCGGTCAGTTTGCCTCATTTTTTCCTTGCCATTCTACGCTAGCAATGGTGGGTTACCCATTTGAGTCTTATATTAGCTCTGTGGAGGGCGGCAGGAGAGAGGGGGGGGGGGGGGGGGGGGGGTATGTAGCCATAGGGGTCCCCTATATGGGCTGTGTATAGTCAAAGGTGGTCATGCTGCGTTTTTCCTATGGTGGTGGAACTTACCTTGGGGTTGGAGGGTTCTAGTGAGTTAGAGGGGGAGGGGGGTTTATAGTTGGAGGGAGTTTTGGGGGTTGACTTAGGGGATGACTCGGGGGTTGGGCTCTTGCACCTCTTTGAACAAAGGGGGGATAGGTTGGCTGCGATGTTTCTAGAGGAGGCGGCGGATGTGGGGGCTGAGGATTGGGTTTCCCACTAGCGACATTGGTGCTTGAGGTGGTGGCGTGGGCAAGGGAGGAGGAATAGGTGCTTTGGGAGGCCAAGTGGTGTTGCAGGGAGGAGGAGTTCTAGCGGCTGTTGACACATTTTGACATATTTTGACACATTGGGAATATGTTGGGGGTTGAGGGGAGAGGCCTCGCCTCATTTTTGGGGTTGTTTCACTTTCTTGTAACCTTCCTGTAAATTTGCTTTCTGATTAATGTATCCTGAATTTTTCCCCAAAAAGAAAATCATGGGGAGATGAAATGTTTAAGATTGCCCAAACACTTTCATCACATGAATAATTTAACTTATAGAACTAAATAAAATTGAATGCTCTTGGCACTAATTAATATTACATGCAGCTTGATGATGTTATACTAAATTTATCATAGAAAAAGATTGACATATTTAGTCCACAGTAAAGGTATTGTAAACTTGTAGTTAGTTTTTCATTGTTTAATCCGTTACTAATTATACAAACTGTTTAACCAGTGTTATTTATTACCCATACAAATAGGTTATGTTTGTTCATAGATTCAATATAGTTTCTCAGTTTATGAAGCATGGCTTTACTTTCACTTTAATTTTTAAGATAAGGAAAACATAAGCATCATTGAGGATGTCCCCAAAATAACTTAGGACCTATTCCTTCGACTACATCTAAATCTCCTTAGGTAACGTACACCAAAATTTTAGCCAATTCACAATACCTATGTCTTCAAGATTTTGGTTTTTAAAAATCCTTTGGCCTCCTATAGACAAAGTTGTATTCAACAAACAACAATCAAATCATTTTTGATTTGATTACTTAAACTAGCACATGACATGGTATAGGGCATGGTATGTAACATAACGTAACTTTTCTCACATGTTTTATGGTTTGCTTCATACTCTCTGTTTTTAGAAAAGGTTTGAGTGAATTACATTACAAGAAAATTACAAAGTTTTACAAGAAAGAACAAAGGGGGTGAGAAACCTCTGGAGTCGAAAGGGGGAGAACCACTAGATACAACTGCCAACAGAAAATGAAGGCTAGGATAACACGATGGTTATAAATATGGGCCATTGATTGGCCTGCGTTTGGTCACATCCAACACCTAGAAAACCACAAAACCTGAGATAAAACCCATTGCGATAGTGATAAACAACACGTCATATTGGGAAAGGAAGATTCTTGCAGGAGCAATATGGCATTTCTTGCCTGTGAACAACATCAACAATATTCCTGTTAGCTTTAGGTGAGAGGAACTCAGCAACCTGTTGGAAAATCTCATACTCCTCTTGCTTTTGGTCTTGAAAAGGTGAGAGTAAGTCATGTAGCCGTACCAAATTCCGAAGCACGGCTTTAGTGAAACTTAATGGCTTCCTCCCCGTCTTTAACAATTATGTCTTCTTATACCCGATGTTTACATTATTACTGTTCCAATACTTCTTGCAGTAGCTTACCTCTTGTTCCAAAATATATTGATCTTTATCCTGCGTGATCTCGAATCTAGTTTTCATACTCTCAACAAACAATTCAATTTGTTGAGTGTGACTTGGAAATTTCAGGATTTGGTCTTCGACCAATCCAACTCTCCTTTTTACCCCTAGTGAGGTAGGGAATTGGTTAAAACGAAATTACAACTACATCCATATCACCGAAATAGACATACACATTCACCCCTATTCCAACTATAGATTAAAAAATCCATACTTCGTAGCATTGGTAGATAAACGGTTTAAAACATTTAGAGACACAATTGTAACTCAAGCAAAAGGAAGACTTGAAACAGATGCCCTAGTTGCAACATTGCTGAACTTTACCTTGTCATTACCAGATCTAAACCTCTATAAATCCTTAATGTTAATAGTCTATAATACTATAGAAATGAATTACAGAAGGATCTATGCTATGATAGGAACGAGGTTAGTGTTTAGGTTATTTTCAAATGTTAGTATTAAAACTCTTATGCCCTTTGGAAAATAATCAATATCTGTAGGATCAACTAATATCGAATATGGAACAGAAATAGACACAGGGGGTTTGTCTATTAGCACAGTTTACCCACAAATTGATGAGTCAGTTGAAAAATTCTATGAATTTATCCTGTCATCATTTAGGTCTGAAATAGGGAAGAGACTCGACCAAATACACCTTAAAATCCCTAGATTCTCTGAAAAGGACCCACTCTACAAGCCAGCGACCAAAGTTTTTACCAACTACCTTCCCTAGATGAAGAAAAATGAACAATAGGTCTCTATCTCAGAAACTCAGGCCTCTACCTTTAGAAACTCCTGAAAAAGAAAAGGATGATCAAGATACTGAAGCAACACTAGTAAGCAAAATATAGGATTTGAAATCTCTTGTCCCTGGACCAACAGACCCTATCCAAAATGACACTGAATATTGACAAATCAAACAAGGAATAGAAGATCTTGAGAGCCAAAAAGAAAAACTTTCTATTTCAAAGATCAACAAGATCATATCTATTGAAAAGAAAACTGAATGGCAATAACAAAAGACTAGTCCAAATTAGGGAAGACATCTTATCTAAATGGGTTGAGTTCCTAGAAACCCAACCAGAAGATCTTGATGAATGGGCTGATCTAGAAGTCCAATATCACCAGGCAAGTTAGCTAAAGAAACACAAGGACAAACTTTGCACCAATTCAAACCTCCACCTATAGAAGAATCTGTACTACGACAAGCTTGTATCCAACAACTTAAAGAGTATTTAGAAAAAGCTAAGAATGGACTAGCAGAAGTAGAGAGAATATAATTAAACTTCCAACAAGAACAATATCATAAAGAAACCCAATCCATGCTGGTTACAACACATTTTTTTTTTGTGGAGAAAGTAGTTGGGATTATATTACTGAGAAACACAAATTATGGTACAAGAGATTACAAATGGTGGGCCATCAGGAATGGCCCCCCCATGGTAGGGAAGGATCCCCACATTATACAGCACATATTCATAAATGCTCTATTACTTGATTACCAATCTGTACCGTTTGGATCAAAATAGATGGGAATAAGCCATATTTATTAGATGCCTTAATTGATTCAGGTGCAGAACTATAGCCAAATGGCACACAATTCTAACTGACTCATGGGAAGGTAATAGAACTATTGTTATTTGATTTAATACCCAAAAAGTCAAAAGGCATTACAAAGCCTCAATTCCTATAATACTTAATGGAAAACTACTTAGAATAGAAGTCATTCATTGTGAAATGAATAGTTATGAATTATTAATAGGAATAGATAACTTAGAAAAACTAGGTACATACACAATAGCATTAGATTATATTGAGATAGCAAATGTTAGATTACCAATACAAACCTCTTATTGTAGTAGAATTGCTATCAAAATAAAAAATGCGAAAAGACAAAATTTTCAATGGATAGTTAACTCTATAAATAAACTAGCTCCTAGTATAGAAGAAATAACAAATAGAATAAAATTGCTAGCATTTGACGATCCAACCATCTTTAGACATAAAAAACAGTTTTGGTGCAATATTGAGCTCAAAAAGAACATAAAATTAAAATCTAAAGCACACCATATTGGTATGCCCCCTTTACTAAAGGAAGAATGCCTCAAACAATCCAAAATCTTTTAGATAAGAAACTAATATGACCAAGCGATAGTTCATTCGCATGTGCGGCCTTATATGTTAATAAAACAGCTGAACAGGTGAGAGGGAAAAAACCATTTGGTAGTAAATTATAAACCTTTGAATGATTTGATAACGCTAGTGTGACACCCAATTCCTAATGAAGATGACTCATTTTTTTTGGAATAAGGTCGAGTTGCATTAATTCCAAAAAAGGAGTTGTACATGAGTATAGCCTGAGTTAGGGTTGCTGACCCCACGTCCAGCGGACCTTGCCACCACAGAAGCCCACACTTTTTAATTTTTGCTTTGCCTCCTCCCAAAGGCAAACCCACCTCGTACCCACAACACATTTACCAGTCCCTTTTCTTTTCAAGTCCACGCCCCCCCCCCCCCCCCACGCACGCTGCGGCCNAAGCTCACGTTATCCAGGCCTTCCCATTCTGTTTTGTATGGGGATTTTGCCCCTGTGTCGTTCTTGTATACTCCTTTGTGGTTTGCAATTGAGGGCTGCTATCTACCTTGGTTCGAGCTTCAGAGGTGCCTGTGCTAAGGGCCAAGCATTGCTGGTTTTCTTGAATGAGCTTGCCTACTCAGTTCGATGCTCCGAGATTATACCTTCCATCCATCTTAGCGTCTGTATTTGCATTCGTGTGGTCTTTTGTTGCACCTCTCTTTGCATATTAGCCCATTGTTGTTGCCACCGCTCCCTTTCTTCTTGTCAAGCCTGTTCAGCTGCTCTATTGCATTCCATTGTGATGTCCCATCCATGCCTATGCTGCAATTGTCTCCCCTCTGTTTTGAGCTCCTGGCTTTGTGGTTCTCCTGTCCTTGTTGCTGTCTCAGCGTGCTTTCCCTCTCCTGGGAGCTCATCCAGGCTGTATGTTGTGTGCCCCACCTTCTGGAATAGACAATCTTGGGTTGTAATGACCGGATTGGCATTCTTGCATGCTAGAGCACCATAATCACCTTGGGGTGCTGCTTGGGACATTGACGATGCAGAGAATATGAGAAAAATCTAGGGATGTTAATGGGTGTCCCATGCCTCGTGTTTGAGAAATGCGAAGTGAACACCCACCAGTTTTTGGGGGTAACTAAATTGGATGAAATACTGAACAACAGCTTCCCTCCATACTCGAAGTGCTAGCTATTGAATATGCCCGCTAGCTGTCTTGGGGATGTCCCCCTGGAAGAATTCAGCCGCATCCGATTGCACATGAACAACTTCCCTCAGCCTATATACCCAAAACTTCCCTCAGCCTGTATATCCAAAACTTCCCTCAGCCTGTATACCCAAAACTTCCACCAGCATAGGCATTGAAATAGTGATTCTTTTGCCCCGGAAAGTAGTTTCAGTACCGTGCCAATTCTTGTAGAACTGAGCCGTGGGTAATCCTTGCTCCCCTTCTAGGTTGTGGAGCAATCATCCTAGCCCATTCTTTGAACCAGAGGCCATAACTCGACGTGGTTCTTGAATTTAGAGACTGAGGGCTCGAAGAGGAGTCTATGTCCCATAGCCACAGAAGCCTCGTTCTAGAACCGTTGAATGCCCTTGGCCATTGTCGTTGGTGTCGGCAGCTCTGTGCCCTTGAATATTTGCGAGTTTCGGTGCTTACACAATAGCCACAAAGCTACCAGGGTAGGAGAGTCCCCGTGGCATTCAAATGCCATTAGACAGGTAGCACGCCAAAAAACCCTTGTGAAAGGGTAGCTATATATAAGGTGTTGGAGTGTTTCAGTGTCTATACGACACAAGGGACAGGTGTGCTCCACCTGTAGCCCATGTTCGCGTAACGTGACATGTACTGGGAGCACTTGATGCATAATCAGCCACCCAAATGCCTTGACTTTTTCTAGAAGGTGGCCATTCCAAAGTTTCTCTAGGCAAGAGTAGACAGGTATCGATGTTTAATGATTTCCTGCGGGTGCTGATTTAAGAGGCCCAGAGACTCAACCCAGTGAACGTGCTTGCACAAGGTTTGCCAAAGGTGTGAGTGGCCAGCGTTTGCCTCCCATTGCTGATATTTGTTGTTAAGCAGTTATACCCACAGGGCTTGGGTTTTGTCCTGATTCAGACATCTACGGAGGAGCTGTTGTAGCCCCATCGTGATCTCATCATTAAATGTTAAGAGGCCTACTCCACCAGTTGACCTAGGCCATGCTGTGATGTCCCATGATACCAAGTGCATATGTTTGCCCCCTTTCCCTCCTGACAATATGAACTCATGAATAATGCCATCAACTTTCTTTTTCGCTCCCATGGGCAGCTTGGCCATGGAGGCAGTGAATCAGGCCATGGCCATTAGGATGGTAGATGTTAAAATCATCTTCCCCTTGCATGAGAGGAATCGATTGTGCCAATGGGAAGTCTTTGTTTGGAGTTGCTCTAGTAGCCCCCCGCCAAGCCTTTGTACGCTGCCAATGAAAAATGGGCATGCCCATATACTTGTCCTCAGTGCGCCCTAGCAAGATGCCCAACGTTTGTATAATTTTTGCTTCCACTGCGGGCATGGTTTGCACCATGTAAATGGTTGACTTGGCCGGGTTGATTATGAGGCCCACCTCCTTCCGCAATCGTTCTAACACCCTCAACAAGGCCTTTGCTTGGGGCATTGCCTCCCAGGTAACCACCAATGTATTGTCAGCAAAGTGGGTGGCCAAGCAGTGCACCCCGTCAATATTCAACCCTTGCAGCACCCCTTCCTCCACACAGTAGGATTTGAGAAGGTCCATGACCAAAAGGAATAATAGAGGCGATAACGGGTCTCCTTGCCTTAGCCCCTGCCTAGTGCCCTGGAAGCCCCATAGCTGCCCATCAATGCCCAAGGAGTATTTGCTGTCCCATTGGATTTGGATGCATAGGTTGATGAATTTGGCATTGAACCCCTTTGCCAGCATAACCACACGGAGCACAGCCCAGTTGACCGAGTCATACCCCTTAGTAATATTCAGCTTAACACATAGTCTAGGGAACTAAGCAGTTCGGAGCGAATGTAGAATCTCCTATAGCAGAAGGACCTGGTCCTGCAAGAAACGGCCTTTGACAAACCTGGCCTGATGCTCATCGATCAGCCTAGGCATGAGGGGGGCCACCCGGTTAACCAACATCTGTGAAAAAATCTAAAGGAGTGTGTTGCATACACCAATGGGCCTGAAGTACCCAAGAGATGTTGGGTTCAGGACTTTCGGAAGAAGGACAACTCGAGAGCAGTTAATCTCCTTACGCACCTGTTGCCAAGTGAGCATGCTATTGAACGCGTCCAGTAGGTTCTCAAACTCCTAAAAGAATTCCATAGGCCACCCATCCAGACCCAGGGCTTTATTCGCTAGCATAGCTTTCATGGCCGTATGGAGCTCTGCCCTTGAAAATGGTCGTAGCAGTTGTTGGTTCTCGGCAGAGGTTAAGATGCAAGGCATTGGAACCGAGATGGGCTCAGTGTGCCACCATTAGCAAATGTCCTCCTAGTACTGTTGCAGTTGAGAGAGCCCTTGCCTCCCACATGGCCCTCCTCCAGGATCTAAACCCTGCAGAAGATGACTCATTTTAACGCTATGTAATACCTGTATTTATTAAAAGTTTGACTTCAAAGCTGGGTTTTGGCAGATATAGATCATTGCCAAAGATAGATGGGAAATTACGTTTACAATTCTAGGAGCACTATATGAATGGAATGTTCTTCTATTTGGAATCAAGATGACACCATCTATATTTTTTTTTTTCAAGAAAGAGGTCAGGATTATATTAAAAGAGTTAAAGTATGTTACAAAAGATTACATGCAATTACAAGCGGTAGGCCATACGGGAAGGTCCTACCGAGAGGGG
>MNCI01008146.1:301426-329471 GCA_015680685.1 Gnetum montanum | reverse complement strand
GGGGTTTGCGATGGAGGAGAAGGAGGTACGTGGTTGAGGGGAGTGAGGTGGAGGGGGGGATGGTCGGGGGGCATGGGGGGGCGTACGCTGGACGTGGGGGGGAGGGGGGGCGGACGGGGGCGCATGCGACCTTTGCGGCCCATGGTGACCTAGGTGCCCCCCTCGAACAACTGTCGTGCCGGGGCTTTCGGCCTCGCCTTGCGGATGTGACAGTCTACCTCACGATGTCCGGGCTTTCCGCACCACCCGCACCCCTCAGGCCGACCGGCCTGGTTGTTTGTGTCACGCGTCGGGGTGGGGGTCCGCCCCAAGGTTCTCGAAGGCGACCTGGAGGGTTTCCTCCCCCCCAGGGAGCTCCAACACGACCTCCCGGACGAGGTCAGTCTCCGACACGCTGCGCCAGACGCAGAATCGTGCGAAGCCCATTCTCTCCATTGACCGCGTGATGCGGTCGAAGGCGATGAAGTCACCGAAAAATCCTGCCATTTTTGTCAGGAACTTGAGGTTCCAGAGCTCCCAGGGAATGTCGGCCACCCGCACCCAGACCGGGGCCTGGGTGAACAAGTCTGCCTCTCGGTGGGCCCCAAGGTGCCATGGGGTCAAGGCGAGTCCCCGAGCCCCGTAGAACCATGGGCCACCAAGCAGCACAGAGTCCCGAGCCTGTAGGGAGGGGAGGACGAAGAGGAGTAGGTCCTCGGACAGGCTCCGAACATCGACATCCCCAACATGCCATTGCTCCTTCGTCCATCGACGGATAAGGTCCAGGCGTGGGCGGGATCCTCGGGAGATGAAACGGCCGATGAGGCTCCTCTCCATTGTTCGGACGCCCTCAGCCAGGGGGTGGTGGACCCACAGTCGCAAGGTGTGGTCGCTGCGGGAGTGGGCCGCAATGGCGCCAGTCCCCAACCCATTGGGTCTATCCTCAACGGAAGGGGCCATAGCGGTAGCGGCGCCCGTGCCCGCGTCAGCAGCATTCGTGCTGTCAACTGTGGCTGTTGTTGTAGGGTCTGTCGTTCCCGCGATGGTTGTTGCGGTAGTTGTTGTTGCTGCTGCTGCGGCTGCACCTGTTGCTCCTGTGGCGTCGGTTGCTACGGCGGTTGTGGTGCCGGGTGCGCCGGTTGTTGCTGCGGTTGTGGCGCCGGTTGCTGCTGCGGTTGTTGTGCCGGGTGCGCTGAGTGCAGAAGCCATTATTGACGGGGTGCGCTGAGTGCAGAAGCCATTATTGACACCATCTATATTTCAAAGACAAATGGATCTTATATTTAGAGATTATAATTTTATTCTGGCATACATACATTATATTTTAGTTATGAGCAGATCCTGTGAACAACACCCAGAACATCTCAATATTTTCAAAAAACTGGTTGATACAAATGGTCTTGTCCTTTCACTGACAAAAATGATTATAGCAAAAGAACAAATTGAATTTCTCAGATTAATAACTTTTGATGGAGAAGTTGAACTTCAAGATCATATTCTGATTGACATTTAAAAATTTCCAGATATCATGATAGATATAACACAGCTACAAAGATTTTTAGAATGCCTAAATATATCTGGATTCTGTTCCAAATTAGCAGCAGACCGAAAGAAGTTAAATAAACTACTGAGTAATTCTCTTCCATGGTCGGATGTCCACACTCAGGTAGTCAAACGAATAAAATCCAAGTGTTCAAATTTGCCTAAATTGAGGTTAACTACAGACGGCCATAAAATCTTAGAAACAGATGCCTATAATGAGTTTTGGGGAGCCACAGTTAAAGAGAGAAAAGACTAACATTGAGCGCATATGTAGATTTGCATCTAGAAGCTTTAATCCACTCAATGCAATTATCGTATCTCTTATAAAGAGTTATTGGCCATTGTGAAAGGCATTGAGAAATTCCAAATTTTCTTACAAAATGAAAAATTTACTGTCAGAAGTGATCTTAAAGGTTTTGACAAGTACTTTTCTGCTAAAACGCTAAACAAGGTCTCTCATAGACTTATTAGATGGTCTTTACTTTTAGCAAATTTCAATTTTAATTGTGAATATATATAAAAGGAAAACAAAATAATTTTGCTGATTTCTTAACAGAAGAGTTTCAGCTGTCCCAGTAAATATCTGATTACAGTTTTGCTAATAAAGGAGGGATGGAATTGAAAATCCTCTAAGTTTATTAGGTTTGCAGGTTCCAACGAACCAGAAATTCCCCAACTGGAGATCCAAGAATTTCAACAACAGTGGATGACTGATTATGAATGGTTTATTAATGATCGTATGCAGGTATCCTCTTCATCAAAAGAATGACAAATTTCCTTAAAAGCCCCTGATCCAAATTCACAAGTACTTACCGGCACCTATATTGAGCTTCATGATCTCTTTATACTCCCAAATGACTGGCCTCATTTTGAAAACTGGCCAAGATACCAGCCGTCACCTTATTACATGTATCGTATTCAATTAAATCCCTGGATAAGTCCTAATCAAAATTTCTGGAACTGGTTGTCTATGTTTGGCCATAACCCTATTTGCTTCCACTCATCCCATCCCCAACATTTAGCTGTAAGAGCTAACGAACCTCTTGCTGATAATCTATCTTATGGAAACCCTGAAGCAAGAGGAACATATTTTCGGAGATATTCTAAACCTTCAGAATTTTATTTAATATCTTGCTTTAATAAAAGAAGGGACTGGGATTCTCCATCTAGGTATTCTTATTATAATGAGATTATTCATCTAACTGACATGACATCCGATACATCTGTGGTCTGCACCAAATCATGCCCAAGACTTTACAGCAGATAGAACTTGATCCAGAAGTACATCTTAAAAGGTTAGGAGGCCATGGGACTGTCAGGAAAATATGCGGAAGTACAACTGCATCAGCATCCGTCACTGTGTGGGACTCACCTTCTGAAGATGATTATGTTGATTCTGATAGAAATTATGATTCCCCTGGGGACTAGTAATGTAATAAGTATGTCTCTAGTCAGCAAGCATAATATTTGTAGTGTTTGTACTGTGTAGTGGGAAATGAGTCATAAACCTTATTGTGATACTATTACCGATAAGGTCTGGATTGTCTAGACCTGAAGTCCTTGAAGGCTATAAAAGGACCTAATATAAATCCTAAGAGGCATCGACAAGAGAGATCCTAGGTGAAGCATTTTGCTCCTTAGAAGCATTCCTCGTTGAGCATCCCTTAGGACTTATGTAAAGGTGTTCTAGTGAGAATAAAGAAGAGTGCATTATCTTGCCTGCTCCTGCTTGTATGCTTTCTTTTGAACAATTATGTACTCTGAGAAGTTGCTTCCCCGGGTGTCTAAGTGTGTGAGAAGTTTGTTTGATGAACTTGCAAAGGTTATTCCATGGCGTATCTCTGTTGATACCCATGACTACATACAGACACTTATGAGCTTGGAATGAAAGCTGAGTGTTGGACTCATGAGCCCTATTTTGTCATTTCCGTAGGGCCTCCTCCTCCAGATGCTCTTTGACATGCCTAATGGCCTCCTCTTTCTCCTGGATCTCCTATTCTTGAACTTCCCTCCTCAACTCCTCTCTGATCTCTTCTCATTGGTGGTCCTCAAGCCTGCTTCGAATTGTGGCCTCCTGTAGTATTTGCTGTCTTTGATTTTCCTGTTCTTGTTTCCATTGTCATTGTTCCTCTTCCTTGTGGGCTTTCTCCTTCAAGTCTTTTTGCTTCTGTTCCTCAGCTTGCAAGCAATGTTCAATCTCAAGTGGCTTGGTTCAGGTCTGCAGTAAATCTCTTTTCAAATTCCCTTCTCAAAGCTACCTCCTTCTCCTATAGCCATTGTTACATGATACATTGCAATTTGCTTTCCAGTTGCTACTTGATTTCCATAGACGTAGGTATCAATTGGACTGATGAAGTGGTGGAGGTATCATTGTGGGGGTTATTCTCTCTCTACGAACAAGAGGCCCTATCCTAAGAAACTCGACCCTTGGAGTAAACCCTCCCAAAGGAGCATTTACTACATTGCTTAGTGGATGGTGGAACTTGCAAAGCCTTAGCAGCCTGGTAGAGGGCCAAAATTAATCCGAATGTTTGCCTCTTCTTTTTTTGTTGTAGCACGACCAGAAAGAATTTGGGGAGGTTCACTAGTTTGTGTAGTTAAGTTAGTAGACAAATGCAAAATAGACACAATGAACCTTCCACACATTCCTAGATTGTACAAAGAAACAATTAATGAGTTCGACTGCATCTTGTTAGAGAAGTTGCTAGCATGGTATTTGTTTCTGTCCACTAGTAGTTGATGAGTCGTCCAGTGGCCTTTTGTAAGTCAATTGTAAGCCCTAGACTTGGGAAGTATTTCATGCCCTATGTTTTTGGTTTTCATGCGCACGGTTGAGGTTCTTACCTCCCAGGTTTGCATCCTAGCCTTCCATTTCACACTTGTAGGTTTGGCACATGTTTTAGGCTTTCGAAGATGTTTCCAACTTTGTTTAGAAACCTTAGTAACCTTCCTACATGTTCCTTGGTGTTCTGACTCTTATATGGAATTGGGAAAACAAAGTGTGCATGACAGAGGTGCATTGATTACCTTGCATTAGTGCAAGGGCATTGGTGCACCTCCCTTGTAGGCATGGTTTGGCCCCTTTTGCTTGCCTATCACCTTTTGGTGTGATCCTAGGATGCCTAGATTGTGCTGATGGGCCTTTGTCGATGCCTAGGCACTAGCGAACCTTTGCTATTGTGTTGCAAAAACTATAAATACCTGGGATGAGCTCTCACACTTAACAACGTCATTTTAGCATTTGGCTTTTGGTGTCTAGTTTTGTGTGAAAAGCTCTTCCTCCTTGGGTAAGTTGATTCCGTTCCTTATCTTATGTGTGTTTTGAGTCTTTGCTTTCATAAGTGCGGCTAGACTTTGTTAGAGTGCTACCTTGCTTGTGTAAATTGGAACCATCTGGTCGATGCAGAGTCCAATGTTTGTGGGGTGAATAAAGTTTATGGTTTTCCCTTATTCTACCATTGATGCCTTAAACACAAACACTACAAAACATAAACCATTAGCAACACCACAAATATTTATTTAATTATTGTTTTCTTAAGCTACGATGATTCATCCTTACCCAAGGAGGTCATGACTGTATGGCATGGTGTTGGGCCATTGATGTTGTAACTAAGAGCCATTTATTGCATTTTGTGTGTGGTGTTGCATTTGTCCCTAGGAGGGATTGCAACAAGAACATTGCACTTGTCCCCAAGAAGGATTGTGATGCATATGTGTTTATTATTGTTTTGTTTCTTACATTCATAAAATTTATAAAAACTATAAAACATAAAATTATAAATATTTCTCACACTGTGGCAACATGGGTTTTCAGTTGTATTATATGTATTATAATATCTTTTATATTTATTGGATGCAACGATATACACAATTGTTCTTGGTAATCCACTCAACATTGTCTTCAAAGCTTACGACCAGATCACATTGTGATTTGTATGATAAATCCCATTGGCCCAAAACTGGCAGAACCCCTATTAATAGTATTGGGAATGTGCCTTAGGAAGAAAGGCATAGCATCTTGAAGACCATGACATGATTGCAAAACAACCTTCCTAGCATCAGGTACAGCGAGATACTCAACAATGGCTTCTTTAGATAAAAGAATATGTACCTCTTTGAAAGTGGTGTGCTCATTCTTCTAGCCAGTGAAGAAGGAAGCATTTTGAAGGTCTGATTCCTCCTTGAGCAAAGGCAGCAGGTCTGCCCAGCCCACTTGATGCCCCATCCTCCATAGCTCTTGATTTTTCTGAAAATGTTCATAATCTAGTTCAAAAGTTGGCATTACCCCTACATTGCAAAAACCTACTTCTACAGGGAACTTGCATGAACGACAAGAAGGCAGGCTTGGGGAATATGAGGGCTTTTTGAAGATGACCATGTATTGGGTCTTCTAGATAGACCACAATAGTGTGTCCACAAGGGCATCATTGTGCAACAAGATGGAGGGGTCCAAACCATTAGCCTGCTAGATAAGAGTGGCAAAGGAGTAGAACTAAAAGAGATGAGATTGTGTTGCAATGGCATTTGTGCTACACAAAGGGAAATCGACGTTAACCCTAAGATTGCAATATTGGAGAAAGGCCTTGGTCAAAGCCTAGTTGGCAATAAACCATAAAAACATGTTGATTTTTTCTGGGAACCTCCCTTTTTAAATCATGCACTATCCTTGGGTCATGTTGTACTTCCTTTTTGAAATATCCTTCCATCCTGTAACTCCTAATGGGGCAAACTGTTGAAAGATATGGAATTGTTATAGATGTTCCACCAAAAAATTGAATCATTAGGAGAGGAGTCCTAGAGCCTATAGTTCCTCCTAATGATGTTGATATACATAACCAAGTTTGCATCAACATCAATAATCCATTTGATAAGATTATGATGGCCCAACATAACTAAATCCTAAAACCATAAAATACCCAATCCTCTTGCAAATTTTGGCCTTCCCAACATTTCTAGCAAACAAGATGGATTTTGTGAACTCCTTTTCCATCACATTAGATGAATTGTTTGATGATTTGATTAATTTTGCTAATGACTTCTTGTTGCCAGATGACCACTGATGCCACATATTTGGACATGGTTGATAGGACTCTAGAAGCCAAAAGAACCTTTCCTTTGTTGATTAAGAATTGTGAGGTCCAATGTTCAGGTCTATTTTGGATTTTTTTTTTTGATGAATTTAGACTATGTGACATTTCCAATGCCTAAACATCTACAGATTTTTCCATTCATCCTAGCATTAGTTTTAATGAAGTAAGCAGTTAATTTTGCCCAGTTAATGTTTAGGCCTAATTCTTGACTCATATGAGCCAACACCCTTTTGATACCCTCTACTTGGGGAACAATTGCCTTTGTTGTGAGGATAGTATTGTCAATGTAGTGGTTAGCAATACAGGTAACGCCACCTATGTCTAGACCTTTGGCACCCTTGGACCTGCAATATGAATTCATAGTGTCTATGGCCAAAATATATAGATATGGGGAGAGGGGGTACCCTTGTTTGAGGCCATGTTTGGGGGGTTGGGGGAGGGGGGAGGATGTGGTGCGAGGAAGGGAAATCCCCATTATGTACTATTAATATTAAAGGAAAAGGCTCATGTATACTGCACTCGCAAACATAAATTAACAAATCTAGGATGAAAACCTTTTTGTAGCATTATTTCTCAAAGAGGGTTCTAGTTAACTATATCATATGCCTTGGCAATATCCAATATAAGAAACATACTTGGGAACTAGGCTTTGTGAGCTGAGTGTATGGGTTTATGTAAAAGAAGAATATGGTTCTAGATGAACCTGCCTTTAACAAAACCAACCTATTGTAATCCCACTAGAGATGGCATGAGTGGTTGCATTTTTTGAACTAGTACCTTTGTGAAAATTCTAAAACTTGTGTTATAGACATTGATGGGTCTAGAGTTAGAAGGTCTAGAAGGATTGTTAATCTTAGGAATCAAAAAAATTCTAGAATAATTGATTTCTCTTGATTTGGCCCCAACTAAGCATAAGATTAAAAGAGTCTACAATATTGTCTCCAGTTAGATCAAAAAACTTCTTGAAGAAGTCGATTTACCACCCATTTGGCATTGAGGCTTTAGCTTGCTTCATAGTGATAATGGCATCTGAGACTTCCATTTTAAAGATAGGGGTAAGTAATTGATTATTGTCTTTATGATTTAAAACCTTTTGAACCGAAATTCTTTTCCCAACATTGTTGCATTACCCTAGCAATCTTTTCTAGATCTAAAATTAGATTATCCCCCTCTTGTAGCACATGAATGGCCTTAGCACCCCTAGATGCACTAGTAGTAGCAAAAAAGACCTTCATGTTACTATCCCCATCCTTTAGCCACCTAGCCCTAGATCACTCTCACCAATAAGCCTCTTCCTCTTTAGAAAGCTTCTATAGTTTTTGCCAACATTGTAAATTCCTTAATTAATTCTTGCCCTTGTTCTTGCAACATCTAAATTTACTATAGCTTTCAAACTTGATCCTCTTTTAGATATTTAAAAGAGTATTTGTCATGTTTGGCTCAATCTCTTATTCTTTGCTTAATGTGGTTTAAACCTTGCCTAAGAAAATCTCATGGATCTTGATGATTTGGGTAAGAGGTCCAGGTATCTAGAATTAACTACCTCAACCACGATTCCTTGAGCCAAGTGCATTTAAAATGAAAGGATGTGGGACCACTTTAAGTTCAATGGTGTCCTTGAAAGAACAAAGTAATGACCTGTGGACTAATGCCCTCCATTCCATGGCCATAATAGAATTATGTTTATCAATTACCATTGAGGAACTAACCTAGACAGAATCAATCCTGGACATCACTCGATTTGCTCCCTTTCTTCTATTACTCCATGTGATTGGCATCCTTAGATCTCTAAGTCCACGAGGTTAAAGTCCTTCAAAAACCTTAGGAATTCCTAGCTTCCCTATGGTTCCATGGATTCTCCCCTAGTTTTCTCCCATTCATACAATCTTTGATTAAAATCTCCTACTAAAATCCATGCTTTGTGATTGGGAACCTTTATTAACACTGGATGGAGCTCATGAAGGTGATCAACCCAGGTTTGGAGGCCATAGAAGTTCATTAGCCAAACACCATGTGTCAGTAAATGAAGAGTTAGGCTCCAAGTTGAAGTGTAAATGAGATCTGCTTGCATTTTGATGAGTGTTGCCAATCCCTTTGCTTGACCTTTGCAATCAACAAAGTAAGAGAACCGCCCAAGCCATAACAAAAGCCCTCTACATGGATTGGAGCTATATCTCTTGGAGGCAAACTATATCACAATTTCCGTGTTCTATCAAATCCTTGAGGATATTTCTTTTGTAGGGAGTACCTTGGCCTTGATAATTCCATGAAAGTATCTTGATGGTTTCTTGGTCAACCTTTTTTTTTTTTTTTTGTAGACTTCCTTCAAGGTTCCTTGAATGCCTAAGTCTAAATCTTGTGTTTTCTTCTTGATTCTAATATCCTGAAGCCTTAGCCTACCAATCTTCTTAGTTTTGGGACATACCTTGAAACCGTTTTGGTGTTTCTTTAGGATCTATTGGCGAGCTGGTTCTAGAGGTAGGGTGGAAGAACCCCTAAGGGGTGTGACCCACCTACCAAATGGAGGAAGCTCTCCTCTTGAAGAAATCTATTCCCTAGAACTATGGACCACTACATTTTCATTCTAATCATTCAAATTCTAAGCAGGAATCATATCCTCCAGCTAGGTATTCTTCTTTCGGCTAGGGTTTCAAGTGGCGTGCGAGCTCTATTTGCTCTAAGAAATAATTGTGGCAGGAAACAAATTTTGACATGGGAGATCAGAAGGAAACTTTCACAGTAGTGTCTAACTTGTATTATTATATGGGTGTGTTGCCTAGAGACCTTCTCTTTCCACACATAATTGGAAAAAATTAGAGCATGTTCAAAAACAATTTCTTGTATGTGAATTTCAAGTGAAAATGCAGACTTTTTATGATATCTTACTTTTAGAAGCAAATTTGCTTTCTCTTAAAGTTAACGCCCATTGTTAATTTATTGCTTATACTCAGAAGGTAAGTCATATGGAGGAAGTTAATTATGCTAAAGGAGATAATGAATGCTACACAAGAAAATGGATGGTTGTGTCAAGGAAAATTATGGCTTTAATCATGAAATATTGTAATAAAGGATCTTGCTTTAAACTAAAGGCTCTTCTGGAAAACTATAAAAGATAAAGTCTTGGCTAAAGTTTGGTTGAACATGTTAAGGAAAAGCCATTTTTATTTATATTCTATTAGAGGAAGTTTGTTATCTAGTACTCAAAATTATCTATTCTCAGGTATTCCTATTCATTTAAGGGCCAAATTGCTAGAGCAAGAATGAGCTCTAATCATCTCCTTATTGAGACAGGTTGTTGGATCAATCTACCAAGAGAAGGGTGTATTTGTAGACTGTGCAAACAAAGCATAGAAGATGAAGGACAATTTTTTTTTTTATTTTGCCCATCTTTGGCTCATATTTGAATGAATTATACTATTAATTGTAATATACCCTATATACTTGGGGCATTACATCAATGATGTTTTCAACTTTCTTCAAAAATATGTTGAGGCTTTGTAACTGTCCAACAAATCCTTTGTGATTTCTTAGACATAATAAAAATTTCTAGTAAGAGAAAACCCATCTGTCAAAACCATGGACATTGAATACTCATTTCAGATTGGATCATAGATCATGTTTTCATTCCTGAGATTTGGGATCATAGATTGATTGGTATTATGATTGGGAATTGAGATATTATAAAACTTTAAAAAATATTGATAGTTTTACCATTTTTGAACTCTAGAGACATATCCGTCGAACCTCGGCGCGCTTTCACCCGGATGTGGGGGATTCGTCGGCGGACCGGAGTAGGCGGGAGTATGCTATGCAGGGTATCCAGTAGGCGGCAAATTTCATGGACACCGAGGATCACCGCAACACTTTGGATCTGCTCCATGAGCTGGAACGCCCGCACTACGCTTGCCGTCAGTTGTCGACTCACCCCTAGGGGATCAGGAATGGGGCCCGCCCCCCCTCCTCCTGACGACTCTGTTTCCTTTTGCCCCCACAACGGCCCCCCCCCCGGCAGGCCATTTCTGATGACCCTCGAATTGTATACTCCTGTACTATAATTTTTCAGTAATACACTCCCAAACATTTTCTCAAAGAAATATATGCAATTAAGAAGTCAAAAATTGAAAAACCATAAAAAAACAATATATTCAACTTCAAAATAGATATTTCTAAACATATTAGCAACTATAGGTTTCTTCTTTGTCCTACATTGTTGCTAGATCACTAACTAAAGTCCTCAACTTGAATACTTGGCGATGGGTTGATGCTGTTGAAAACTTGGAACTATGGCACTAACACTATGGTGAGTTATGTAGCAAGCTAGAATGTGAGGTATTCACCATCAACGAAAATGAGTGATCTAAAGAATGTGTCAAAATAAGCTACTGAAGTGATTCAAAATCAACTTTGTAGAAATGAGTTGATTTGATGAATGTGTTGGAACTTGGAATGTGTTGTTGAGCTCCAAAAGAATGTGTTATCGGCTCAAGAATGCGCTGTGCTCCCAAAGAATGCACTGTTGTCTGCTCAGGGGTGCATTGTTGTCTGCTGAAGATCGTGCAATCAAAGTGTTTAAAGCTTGAAACCACTAATGGCATATCCAGAATGTTTGATGTTCACATTCTTTCCGTATTGTTTCTTTTCTATGTTTAATAATATTTAAAGTTTAATTTTAAAACATAAAAAAACTGTTAATTTTTTTTGGTGTCATCAGCAGTTTTATTTTTAAAAAATTTAATATCATATTTTAAAGTGCTAATTCACCTGAGAATTGTCAGAAATTACAATTCCAAATCATGATTTTTGATTTCAGATCACAATTCCATGTTGGATTGTGATCCAGAACCAATCCAGATCACAATTTTTCAGAATTGTGATCTGGAACCATCTGGATCGTGATCAAGATCTGATCTTCATAACTATGGTTTGCTTGTATTAAAATTGTGTACAGGGTCCAAAACTTAGCTATGAAACCAATGCACACATGTTGCGTAAAGGAGGTCCTAATGCTTAATTTGCCATACATCTTTCAGCCATCTAACAACGTGATTTCTTTGTATTTTTCTTCACATACTCTTGCAATTGTATTGCTCTAAATACAGTGGGTTTCCAATTTAGGGACTTTCTCATACTTGCAACATTTTTAAGTCATTTTTGTTTTTAAATATAACAAATTTCTCTTTCCATTTTACTTGAAATTTAAGTGTTCCATTTAATGCAATGAGCTTAGGTTTTCACTGTTTCATGAATACCCCCTCACTAAAATATATTTTATGATTTTTGGCTATCAACGTGTTGACATGATCTTTTGTTTTTATTTCTTTCAATGTTACTTATGCTCTGTGTTTGATTGAGCTAAATGTTTAGCATGCAGAGTTACAGCATGTCTTAATATTGTTTTCTACATACAACTATTTTGTGCTTTCTCAAAATACAGGCAGATCCGGCACAGGCTCTTAATGTCCCCGTTCTTCCATTAGGGACGCTAATGGCTGCAGTGTATCCTCTTGCATCACGGCCTCCATATGCTTTAGCATGGCTGACGCCTCAGGTTTCTGCTCGGGATATGATGCATCCAGAATTGTTTAAG
This sequence comes from Gnetum montanum, assembly GCA_015680685.1. Taxonomy (NCBI): domain Eukaryota; kingdom Viridiplantae; phylum Streptophyta; class Gnetopsida; order Gnetales; family Gnetaceae; genus Gnetum; species Gnetum montanum. The sequence goes on along the minus strand of MNCI01008146.1, from coordinate 317,273 downwards.
AAGCTTGTCCAAAACAATTTCTGTAAGTACACATTCCTGTAACAGTCCCTGGAGCCTGGAATAACATGTTATTTTTGTCTTAACTAAGAATTGGGTTCAATATGCTATGTTAATCTGATAACTTAAAGTGTGAGAAAGCCACCGTCATTTGGAAAAAAATTGTGCTGATGAACAAAAGCAACTGGCAGTAGCACACCATAGAACTTGTAGCAAAGCCAGTAACAAAGTTAGCTGTAAAGCAAGGGGATTTTGTCATAAAATTAGAGACAGTCCATCCAGATTTAAGGCAGCTAACAACAGGGACAAATTTGGTTACAAGGAAAGGGGATCTGGTGGCAAAATAAGAGACATTTATGAAAATCTAGGCTGTAAGAACCCTCTTGCTTGGGCACCGTGTTTCTTATATTGATGTCTGGTTTTTTGTGTATTTCTTGCGTGAGGTTTGGTTTTGTATGTGTGTTTCTCTACTATATTTTATCACGTGTTTGATTACGTATATGCTTTTCGCTTGTTGTATTCAATGATTTCTTTAATAAAATTTGCTTTGAATTGTTTGCAAATGCATTCTACTACACCTTGGATCTTGCATGAATATAAACATTTTACATGTGGTTTTGCCAGACAGGTTTGATATGAGAAAGTACAAATGAATTATTTCTACTGTTAATAAACTATTTGGGCTAGAATGAAGAGTTCAATAGGAGCATTGAAAGGATAAGAATATCTATGATTTGCATATTCGATTAGATTGTGGCATAAAATGCAATTAGAGCAACCTGACAAATGGATGCAATTCAAGAAGGCATAAACTCGACTTTAGATGATATTATGACAAGGTTCAAGGTATAGGAAAAATCCATGAACTCGGTGATTGAGGCTCTAAACGAAGAACAAGAAAGAAAAGTTAAAAAAAAAAATCTTAGGTTTATGGATATTCCTAACAAGGAGGGAGAGGATTTGCTAAAATAAATCCTAAGTATTAAAGAAATAATGCATATTTGAAAATGCTAAAATAATTATTTTGATACCTTTCATGAGAATATAGGAACTACTAAGAAAGGAGGGAAGTCATATGAACAAAGAGTTTTAGTTTTAGATAAAAAATTTTGCAGCAATGGAGGCTCTATTTATTGGGGCTAGTTTACGAGAACAGTCCAAGAGATGCAGTTTGGGTGCATAGTATCAAGCATGGGAATAACAAACTATGTCTATGCCTTTGAAGTGAGAAAATCTCTTATGAATATCATAAATGGTAAAGTGCTAGGATTGAATGGTATTTTTCTTCAATAGAGGTTTGGAAGTTTATGGGAAATAAATCAATCACTTGGTTGAAAAATTTATTCAATGAGATTTTGGACAAGCTGAAAATGCCAAATGGTTGAAAGAGAAGGAATTCAGTACTTATCTACAAGGATAAGTGTGACATTTAAAACTGTGGTAACTATAAATAAATGAAGCTTATGAGTCACACCATAAAGCTATGGGAAAGAATTTTAGAGCAATGTTTAAGACAAGAAATAAAGAAGTGTCTCTACCATGTCTTTACATCCATGCATGGCAGCATGCATCATGCATATACCATAGCCCATCGCGAAGGTTTGGCTTTGCAAAAAACTCCAAGTATATGTCCATACCCATAGGTAAAATGAGACTTAAACCTTCAACTTCTCACTTGATAATGGAATTGCATACCACTATTCTTTTGCTTGGATGAGATTAAAATTGTTTTTTGTTTTATTAAAACTGAAATTGAAAATTTTTACTTTAATGGATCTATTGGACTAGTTTCAAAATTTCTTTAATAGAATATTTTCATAAAAATTATAACTAAGTGCTTCCTAATAGAATCCAATCTGTGACCTAGGGTTACCAAGCCAAGACTCTTACTACTAAGCTAAGACCTCATTGTTACTAGACTTGTGATTTTATATGGTGTGGAATGTTGACTAATCAAGAAGTATCATGTTTAATGTGTGTATGCAGCTAAGATGTGAATGCTCATGTAACTGTTGGGTGTCACTAGATTCAAGATTCAAGATTCTCTTGCTAGTTTAAAGCACAAACCAATCCCAATAGGCCACATGCTAAGATATACAATCATTATGCAAAAATTGTTAAAATTAAACTAGTCCAGTAGAATCTTATTTCAATTTCAGTTTGGGAAAGATTGAGGGTATCATTTGTAGATGAAAATATTAAGGAAAGCTGTCTTAGATGGTTTGGTCATATGCAGAGAGGACCAGAAATTGCACTTAATTGATGTAGAAGGAAAAGAAACAAAGAGGTAGATTGAATTATACTCGATATGTTAGACTTAGTAAAGGTATCCAAGATTTGGGAATCAAAATCAATTTGGCTTTTAACTAAAGTGAATGGTAGAAAAGAATTCACACAACTGACCCCATGTAGTTGGGATAAGGCTAAAATGATAATGATGATGACGATGAATGCATATTCCAAAACAACTAATGAAGGTGCATCTAGCTAGTTGTAAAGCTGAGTACTTAAGGCTCATCATAATATATTTTGAAAGTTTAATAATCATCATCCTTCTAGCCTGTCCCAACTACATGGGTTGGCTAAAAGAATTCTCTTCTGCCATTCACTTCTCTTAAGAGCTGAATGAGCATTAATACACAAATATTGTAAGTCTTTTGTTATACTTGCAAACTGTAACACCCATTCATAGGGAGCAAGAGCTAGCACCCAAAGCCCCCTAAAAAGAAAGCTAGTTGAAAGAAGAAAATGCCTAGGTGGATTTTTTTCTACAACCATCACTCTAACATTATTCTATAAAATTAAAACAAGATCAATAACGCCTAGATCTAGCCCAAAAACAGGCCAATCAATATTAATTTAAGAATTAAGAGATAATTTTAAAAAGAAATAGGCATAGTAAAATATCTGTGCAAGATTCATTAGAAACTTTTTATTATTCAACCTAAAAAGCAATCTTTAAGAGTATAATTCAAGATTCAGATCCAAGATTTATGCATTCAAAAGGGGAGGGTTTATCAACTGAATTCCAGCCAAAATCCAAGAATTCAACAATTCACAATTATCGATGGGCCCAAGGATACTCTTGCTTTCTGCTGGCAGTACCAATCCTCATATTAGGGATCCATAGCCCCTGTTGGCAATCCTTTGCCAAAAATGGCCCAAATCATTATGGGTGTTTCTGAATCATTACAAAAACAACTCTCATCCAAATCATTTAGGTATGCGAGTGCAGAGAACAGGCGGAGAGATCCACAAAATAAGTCTAAGCTTACAACAACAATCTTGATATTCTCATACAAGCATTGTGAAGGTGGTTAGACAAGCAAGAAGAGAAAAGTTTGAGAAAATCAGCCCTTGCTAGCCATTATCAAACATAACAAAGATGGATCATTTTACCTCCTTGCTTAGATATCTTGCTTACTAGGAGGAATCATCCAAATATTGGATTGCTATGCCGCACTTGTTTTCTTTCTCTTTGCTATCTCTTGTAGCAATGACAGTCTTCTCTTTCTTTGCAGCCACACTCCTTGTTGATGTATCCTTCTTTTTTTTTTTTGTGTTTTGCAAAGCTACTTTTGCCTTGTGTGTGTCCCTTTTTTTCCTCTCCTCCTCTTCCTATTTGTAGGTGGAATAAGGGATAATGAATGGTTTCTTGTTGGGACTGTTCGTATTCTTTTCTTTGGTTTCTTGTAACTAACTTGTTGAGGACTGTTTGTATTCTTTTCTTTGGTTTCTTCTAACTAACTTGTTGGGAACTGTTCACATTCTTTTCTTTGGTTTCTTGTAGCTGACTAGTTGGGGACTGTTCGTATTCTTTTCTTTCTTTTTAAATATATATATATCTCTCTCTTTTGAGCAATGGATCATGAGTTCAATTCTCTTCATGATCACTATAATAAAATCAATAAAGTATGTATATTCATAGGTTGCAGGTTGAATTCCTAAATCAACAATTTTTGATATTTTAGAATTCAGATTTTGCTAGATCTCAGGTTCAATTCCTCTTGAACATTCCAACGTAATATCTATCTCTTTATCATTCGGAATTGTCATAAGATGCAAGGAAAGAGTTTTCAAATAGATTCATGATAAGGGCAGTTCAAGATACATAATCAAATAAGGCACCTTCTTTTTTAGGTCATCAATGATGTGAATTTTTCCATCGTCTTACGAGCCTTGAAAGGTCATCACGTGACCTTTCTACAGCAATGGAGAGGGTACTTATATTCTACTATTTAAACTAAAAAGAACAATGCATTACATTTAGATAAAATAAAATATAAAGCTACAGTATTTGCACAAAGTATCCCTGATTCATGGGCTAGGTTTCTCCAACTTGATTCATAGGTCAAGTTCCTCAATATGAGCATTCATTTGCATCTCAACATACCTGTTTTAGCTCTTGAGGCACACCTTAGAGCATTGTCCTCTGTTTCTCAACATCTTTGTTGAAATAGAATGGAAAATATTTTGTTTTCCCATATAGCATTTATTATTATTATTCTAAAAGATTCCCATATTTTAAATCATATTTCTTATGCATAAAGTATTTAAACATTTAATCATAATACATATAAAAAAAATCTGGTCAACAAATTTATTACTATTCCAATTAGCCATTTCCACCACAGTCCAAACAAAGCAGACACACAAATTGTCAACAAAACATGCACACAAACACACAAAAAGACAATTACAATCATTAATGCAAAAACTCAAGGATAAGTGGTTTGTTACGCAAACCATGTATGTTTAGATCTATCTTTCTATTGTTTTCCTTCAATTTTAATAAAATAACCTTTTCTAACAAGTGCATTCTCTGGTTTTCTTAGCATGTGATCAAATTATAGTAAGTTTACCTCCTTAAAAATAGTATGAAAGAACAAGGGAAGCTTTGAAAGACAAAAGCTATGAATGAATGAAGATTTGGCTCACAAAGAGCTTGTAAAGAAGAACAAATGACAGAAAGTAAATGATGCTTTAAGAGAAGTGCAAAATAGAATTTTTAAACAATAAGAACATGGGAATGATTAAGGAAAATGACCTTAGTGCATACAAGAAGTTGAATCATTGTGTTGTGGTTTCTTTAACATTGATGAGGAGGAAGCTAGCGCAGGAGGAAGAAACTCGGAGACAGAGACAACAGGCGGAGCAGGTGGAGCGGGACCAGCTTCTGGAGGAGGAAGAGCAGAGGCAGCGACAGCTGGACCGTGCCCACGAACATAATACCAAACAATGGTTACGTGGGGGACGATGCCCGTACCTTACGTTAGGAATCAGCTGTGAGAGCTCATGGGGAGAACTTCGTAGATATATCCGCCGAACCTCGGCGCATTGCCACCCCGATGCCGACACCTCCCATGAGGACATAAACAGACGACAGGCGGCCATTCAGGGTATTCAGCAGGCGGCCAACTTCATGGATACGGAGGAACACTGGAATACTCTCGATATTCTACACGAGCTGGTGCGCCCCGACTGTGCTTGCAGGCAGCTTCCTACGAACCCCTAAGGGTTGGGTGGACCTTGCGTGCTGGGGGGTGCTGGTTTCTCCTTCGCGGACTGCCCCCCCCGGTTTCCCGTTGCGTTTCGTCGCTCTTGTGGTGCTTTTTGCTTACTGCTCGTGGCTTTTTGCCCCTCGGCCGTTCGGCCTGGGTGAGATGCTGTGAGCGGTCGGGGGATCCTTCCCCCTCGGTGCGGCCACCGCTGGTGACCCCCTAGTTGTAATCTCATGTAACATATTTTTGCAATTTTCAGTAATAGAATCCCGAACACTTTCTTAAAAAAAAAGAAAAAAAGAAAAAAAAAACATTGATGAGGACTTAGTAAGTAAGGATACAACTTTACACGGAAGGATTTCTGAAAATTTTTGACATATTTGGCTTTGAAGCTACATGCTAGGTGAAGGTTATGAAGATTTGGCTGCACCTTAGTTTCATAAAGTAACAGTAACAGAAAATAGAATAAAGTAAATAGGATGGGTACCCATAGGCTTAACTTGAACAATAAATCACAGATTAGGAACAGTAGTCATAGTGGAGAAAACTGATGATAACAAATAAGACATTTGTTTGAAAGTACTTCATAATGCAAATGTTGTGTACTTTTCTTTTTGTTATTTTCCACTAACAAGAATATTATAATATGCTATACATGAAACATTAAAAGATTCCTCGTAGTTCTTGAGTGAAAATGTTGAATAACTTAGGATTGTTGGTAAAGTTTTTATTTGTGGAGATTTCCATGCAAAGATGGGTAACAGAAAGGATGAAATTTTGCAGTGGCAAGAGAGCTGAGGATTAGAATATTGAAATTGTGATAGTTCGAAGAGATCTTCACCAGACAATAATGTCAATACAAGGGGGTTTGAACTCCTAGAATGGGAACAACGATTGGATCTTCTTGTTCTAATTGAGATGGAAAGTTTTCATAAATACAGTGTTCACACATTTTCTGGACATGAAGGCTTCTCAAATATTGATTTGTTAGTAACTTATCTAAGTAACTTGCCTTTCGTACAAAATTTTCATGTGGAAGACACATTTTTAGATATCATCACATCTGAATCCAGAATTTTACATGGTATTTACTTTAATAAAGAAACCTGAATTTAACAAAGAGTGTTTACAAGAAAAATAGTTGTCAAAGAAATTCAAAGGGTCATCATTTGGAGGCCCAAGGCTCATCCTACCAAGTGGGTGTCTCAGGAGAGTTGATAGATGAGTAAAGCCTAACCTCTTTTTGAGTGGCTGTGCCTAGGCCTGAACCCAATTCATACAACTTGAGAAAGAAGCTCCTTACCATCACTCCAAATGATGGCCTCTAAAAAGCAATTGTTAAACAATGCAGAAATTAGGAGAATGTGATTAAAAATTGTAAATATGTAATGCAAAGAAAGAAAAGACAATTGTGTGAAAGCAACAAGTCAATATCTTAATGAAGCTAAAACATGAACCATGAAATTTATGTTTGAACAAACCTATTTTAGGTAATGCTCTTTCTTTCATTGATATTTAGGCTTTTTTATTAAAAAATATTTCATCATGAAGGGATACAGATCACACAAATATGAGTTTAAAAATACTATGACTTTCAATTGATGAAGTGAGGTAAGGAATAATTGTTGGACCTTAGCAACTGAATGAGGATCGTGCAAAAAAATAAAAATAAAAAATAAAAAATAAAAAATGTAGATTTCAAATTTTTTTTTTTTTTGGTTTGAAAGATCAAGTTTCTTGTAGGCATTACTTGGCCCGAGTTGTAGGAGGTTGTGATGGTTGTCGTGACCTGATTGCTAGCAGGACGTAAGACACAATCCTTGATTTCTTTGTGAAGAATGAGCTGTGGCAAGGTAGCCACGAGTGCAGCACCACCTAATTGTGAGTATTCTATTCTTGGCAAAAAGGGCACAACCAGTCATGGTTGATGATTTTTAGCTATAGCAGGGATGGTGAGGTGCCTGTGAGGTCAGCATGAGTCACATTGAACATTAGAATACAAAAATGTCAAGCACGAGCAAGGTGTAACTCCAATGTTAGGTCTCTGAATTAGGTTGCAACCTGATTATGAGTGAGGGTGAGGTTACCCTTGTAAAAACAATAACTTGCAGCATGACCTGGGTGCCAAGAATAGGGTAGATGGAAGTTTAAGCCTGCAGGTCACTAGTTTGGTGCTCGCAGCAGGGACTCACGTTGAACTAGTGGTGAGGCATAGCTCCTTTGTCTGAATGAGTTATACTGATATCTTGGGTTCATTGGAAATATCTTTTCAAAATCTACCTACCTGCAAAATTTGATTGTGATAGGAGTAGATTTGATGTTTCAATTAGGGCCTAAAATTTTAACCCAAAAATTGCATGTTGATCTTCCTTGATTAAACTTGAATGATGATGGCACCTTAGTTCTTGACCAAAATGACCTGAATTTGAAATTGTTAAAAGTTTACAATTTGTTAATTGAATGATGATTGACTGATGAAAGCATTTGATTGATCAATTAAGGATTTAATAGTGAACCATGAGAATGATGTAATTTGCCTGACTTCCTCTCTCTTGCTGGCCTTTTGCTGGTTCTCCTCAACTCTAGCCACTTCCTTTTGCTGATCCTTTTGAATCTAGTCCCAGAGAAGCCAAGTATCTATCTGCGTCCTTTACTGTGCCTTATACTTCAGCCACAACTCAATGTCTTTGGTGTCTCTTTGAATTTCTGCCTTTGTGTATTTTTAGCCTTGCACTTCATGCAGGCCTCAACTCACACATAGTGGCCTCAGCCTGGGTTCTAAGCACCAACTGGATCTCCTTCATCAACTCATCCTTAATCATTGCCTCCATAGGATTAAAAGGTACATGTAGCAAAGAAATTTGCCAGTTTCATGGAAATATAAGAGTAGAGCAAAAATTTCCGTTATCTTTGACTATAATAAGGATGTTTATAAGTAAGCTGGAAAAGTATATGGACACAATGCCTTTCATGTAACATTGTTTTAGCTACTAGATTAAGCATAGGCCTTAAAGCTATGTTCATAAACTTGGAGGCCCTTTGTAAAAAATCAGGAATGAAATTGAGTATTGATAAGACAGAAATCTCGATACGTGAATATGGGATAAAAATTATTGCTTTCAACTAAATGGAAAAAGTTTTGAAATTGTGACATTATACAAATATTTGGATTATAAGTTATCGATAATTACAAATGGAGGCAATGTGAAGCTAAGGGGGGATAGAGGCACTATATGCCTTAAGAGGAACATGTAAAAGAGGAAACTATATTATCATGAGTGATTAGAAAATGACCTTTTTTCATAGTTGTAAATCTACATTTCTATACGGATGCAAGTTTTGTGGATTAGCACTATGACAAAAAGGGTGAAGAAAACTCTAAGTTTCCAAAAACAATTTCTATGGAATGAATTACGAATCAAGGACTCAAACCATATGATGTTAAGTTAACAGAGGCAAACATGCTATCATTGGAAGCTGAAATTGCCAATCAGTTTCTTGCATTTTCCCTAAAAAACGGCTAGGAATAAGATTAATTTCTCTGACAAAGTAATAGAAAAGATGAGGTAGCATTTAGTTTCATCAAGGTAGGAAAAGACTAGAAAATTGGGCAATTTAGGATCCACGGACTATTGACAATTGCAACAACATTTAGAAAAGAAATATAATATGTTTAAAAATTCTTGTAAATTAAATGATCCAGCACAGCAGCAGCTTGAGAACCTGATACTGGCATTGTAGGTCTCATAATAGTTTTGTAGCACTTCTAGCAGGGATTCTTTTCTCACAAAGCACATCACTAGCTTTGGTGGAATTTTCTCATCTATGGATGCTACCACCCAACATCCCATGATAAGATTCTGTCTTTCCTAGTGACAGCCAACATCCACATGAGCATTCCCATTTCTACCACATGCACATGTTGAGATTGATGCTTTTTCAGAAGCTAACATTTCACACCATAAATAACAGTTTTGTAAAATTTTCTATTCAACTTAACAGGGATTCTTTTATTGCAAAGCATACCACTAGTTTATTGCCCTTTCATTCATGTTGCTTCAATTTTGTTTGTCATATCATTGTTAATTTCATCATCTGTTTGTACAAGTGATCCCAAGTATTTGAATTCCTTGCTTTGAGTAATTTGTTGGTTTTAATTCAAATATTCTTATCTTCATTATTCACTCTAAGACTAAATATGCATTCCATGTATTTGGTCAAGCCCCAATTTGGGACCTAAACAAGGGGTGAGAATTACAAAACTAACATTGAATCGGACAGAAACAATTATCAAAATGTAGCAATTGGATACCACATGTACATATCATTAATTAATTTTAAAAACTAACTCTGAATCATGTTATGCAGTATATCTCAAATATACATGAGCTTACAACATCAGTCAATAGAGTATCAATGGAAAATTTTTATGTTTATTGAAGTCGTGAAGTGAGAAGTAATGCTAGACTGCTATATAATCTCTGACCTTAATCTCTTCCTTGAAATTTCCCACATTTCAAATTTGAACTTTTCTAAATGCTGTTTGGAATAGGTTGCAAGGATTAGTTAATGTCATTCCTTTGAGTGCTTTATGTTTTGCAACAAGTGTTATTTGCATGTGATTGGCTTTTCTTGCATTGTCGAAGTTTAAATCTATCTTGATGTTCACCTTAGGATGCTAAACATTTCATGTTTGATGTGTTCCATTGCTACACTACCATTAAGCCTTGGAGCTCTAGAAGTATGTGTGACTCAACTGTCTAATTTAAGGAATTAGCAAAAGACAAGAAGCACTACCAGAATAAGGACATACCATTTCCGTAAGATTAGATGCATTCATGATAAAGTGTTGTTTTCCTTCACTAGGTTTGGCTTTTACTTTCATCTAATTGCTTGCGGAGGTAATTTGCAAGCTTCAGCCGAAGTAATCTCGTACTGTTTAAGAGTTGACCATAGTTAGTTTTGCAGTCATACCGTGCTTTCAGTTTTTTCTTTTAAAAGATTCAATTACTCAGGTGCCCACCAACGAAACGCGGTGGCCAAGGACCAAGTGGAAGTTAGAAGGCTTCTAGAGTGAAAGTTTTCCCTAGGTGTTGATTATTAGTCCATGTGAGATATCAAATTTATATCCGCAGTTCATGTGTGACTTGCCTACAGTAGTTCCCAAGTAGTCCACTGCCCACCAAAGGACTATTATTGAGGTGTCATGCTTAGTCAGCTACGAACCTGCCAACAAAAATGTTTGTAGTTTCAGAAGTTTATTAACTATTCTATTAGCTAGCGAAATGATCCCATGTACAAATTGTCACGTATGAGCAAAACTCATGATTATGAATTTCTAGTTTTAGCATTTAGGAAACATCAGTAAGGTAAGATGTGTTTTGCTTGTTTTGGGAGACATAAAGCAACTAGTGTGTCCTTCCTAATATACTAAACTGTTATATATTAGTTTAATGGATGGGGTCCATGCCTCCAGCCACCTGACGTGGTTGTCAGGAGGACAAGCTGCTAGGGCCTACTTTGCAGGCGAGTTGTATCCATTTTTGTACACAATCTCACAGGGCCTATACCTGGACAAAGAGACGATTAATTGAAAAATTAATGCATTTCAAATATCTGAGTACTTTCATTACAAATATATGATATAAAATTGATATGTCATTCTGTTAATTCAACGGAAGTTGAGTAACATGACATTTACATGGTCACATATGATAGGCACAGTTCCTGCCAAAGTAATCATACAGCTAGCAACTGCTTTCCGGCCTCGTGGATTAAGGAATCGTGCTGGGACCATATATTACAGCGACAATTTAGGAAAATGCCAAATTCCTGTTCTTGCCTTAGCAGGAGATGCAGATTTGATTTGTCCTCCTGAAGCAGTTCAGGGTAACACCTGGCTACTTTGCAATTTTTTTTATAATAATAATGACTTGTATATCTTATTTTATAAAAGAATTCATGTTACCTAACTACCCTCTTTACTTAACAGGAACAGCTAGCTTGATTCCTCCAAATTTGGTTACTTATCGAGTTTTTGGTGGAAAGGATGATGTTCATTATGGGCACTATGACCTTGTTGGGGGTCGTCTGGTAATTTATATTATAAATTTTTCTTTTGGCTGAGTTATGTCATTAATTATTATACCTTAGTACGATTATTTTATTACACTGAAATATGCTTTTTTTGCATGCATTGTAGGCTTCTGAAGATGTGTATCCATGTATTATTGAATTCATTACTCATCATGATAAGTTGGCGGGTTGCACTGAATAAACTTTTGAGGAAGACTATAAGAAATTAAAAAGCTGAACATTGCAAAAAAATTCAGTTTCAGTTTCATTATAAAATGAAGAAAATTAGGTATGAATTTTATATCTAATAAATGATGCCATATAATATTCATGTTAACCCACATCAAACACCACTAATTTGATATTGGGATCTTGAACCATAAGCCTTTTGTCTATCAAGGTTATTTGAGGGGATTTGCATTCTCTCTTCTTGACCTTTTTTTAACAGGTAAAAAATATTACTTATGAAATCAAAGAATTAATTTAAAATCATTAGTTTCATATGTGGAGTCATGAAGACACCAAGGGACATATTAAAACTATCAAACAAGTTTACGAATTATTAGAAGTATAAGACATTGCATTCTCTCTTATTGACCTTTTTTTAATAGTACAAAGTACAAGACTTGTGAAGGAAACAATGTTAGATGTGTAAAATAATATAAATAAAAAAGTTTGAAGAAATGTAAAAGACTATATGGGAATCCAAGCTGTAACATGAGATGAATCCATGGGTGTGAACTCACAAATTGATGGGTATCTAAAGAGGAAAGATGTTAACATATTAGACATTAGAATGGTATCACCTGAAAAAGGTTAGAGAAGTTGGAAGGTAATCATGAGTTAGTTTGGACTATAGAGTTTGGATTGAGTCTCTACAATTAAGAATCCATGAAGTACAATGAAAGATAACGTTGTTTAAAGAAAGTAAGTTAGCAAGTAGACATAACCAAAGGTTTAAAACAACTAAGTTATCCTAATAAGCCCAAGAAGGAAAAATGACAAATTAAAAACATTCATGTATGAAGTGTTCACGATAATATTATTTACATTGAACACTTTATACATGAGAAATGTTCATATATTTGTGAAATAATTGTGATGCAATTATGCTTGTAATTATATTAAATCACATTACATTTATTAAATCATCTCTCCAAGATCTTGGTAACTAGAGTTATCCGTAAGACAACCAAATTCAAACATAGTATCATAACATTGTCATTGGAGAAAGCAAGTAATTTGTTAAGGAAGGAAGTTGGAAAATTGAGAAGTTTTGAAGTTAACCATAAAATGTGAAGTGATTAAAAAAATAGTAGAGTATCTCAAAGATAGCTTAGGGTGATTGAAGATTCTAGTAGAAATATAGTAGAAGATTTGAATTATATGTAAATGATGAAGGTGCAAGAGTACATAACGAGTACCCAATCACCAATAGATAATGTATTAAAGGATCTAACTAGTTGCAAAAATAATCTAGTGTTAACTAAGCATCAAATAATATATTATGTAGGTATTGCAACAACTCGAAGATAAAATCACTAGTTTGCAATGAAGTAAAGAAATTAAAGGGTTTTTGAACTTAGAATAGATGATTAAGGTTGTGGAATCAAAACATGAAGTGGAAGAATAAAACACTCAACATTTTAAAACAACAATAATGTTGGACATAGACAAATTTTTAGTCATGGTATCAACAAAGAATCCCAAAGCATAATCTCAACATATCAAGAGATAGCATTTCATGTTGACCTTTTAACTCACAAAAGCCTTTTAGCGAAGTCAATGTAAATTGAGTGGAGATTTTAACTTCATTCATTCCATTTTTATGATGTACCATTCCAAATCATGCATAAAACACACAATCGATTTGAGTTAGAACTTAAAATGTAATAACATGTGAACAATGTTTAGAATATGATGAATAGCGAGCATGTTCAATGCCTAAGCATACAATCTATAGGCATTACAATAGGCCATGTTGTAATCTATGGATGGATTAGCAATAGGTCATTGTCTTCCCACCAAGAGTAGTAGTGGCCTCTATATTTTGTATGGTTTAGTTTAAATGAGGCATATGATTGTTAATGTTTGATCCATGATTATGATAAGTAGAAACATAAAAATATAATTACTTATTTAATTATTAAACATGGAAAAAGAAATCCTAAACTAGCCTATGACAAAAGTGTGTCTCTAACTTCTTGTCATGTTCAAGATGCAAGATGTATACATTGACTATTCAGATTATGAAGCAATATTGCTACAAGGTATCCCAAGCATTATCGTTGCTAGGATTACCAAACAAATACATCTTAATGCTTGAAGCTAGATTACACTCATTTTGCCAATGACTTAAACATGCAATGGAAATGTAAATATTACACTAATTTGCATGAAAAATAAATAATAAAAGTAAATCTAAGCTAAGTTAGAATGTTGCAATAAAAGACAATCCATCTCAATCTTATTGTTGTTCATGAATTATATCTAGGAATAATCCACTCAAATCATAGAATGAATTCCATGCCATAGGCATGAGAAGAGTTTGGCTATAACTATGATAAAAATGGTGCTATTAATATGATAGATGTATTATATTTATAACCATTATGCAGGCTAAGACATTGCATGTGCAACTTTATATTAGAGGTTGAAATGTTGCATCTATGACATTGCAATTGTGACATCATAGTAGATGACAAACAAAATTTTATTGTTCATCATATCTCCATAATTAATTAAAAAGTTGTCATAAAATCATACAAAATAGGATAAAAGTTGTTACAAAATTGTGGGAGTGACATTAACAAACATCGACTATTGACTAACTTGACATTACAAAAACTAGAGTGTCACATTATAAAATTTATTCAGGTGACATTCATTACAAAAAACTACTTGACATAGGCATCAAAATTTACATAAATCTTTTTTAAAATTCCCTTGATGATTTTTCTTGTCATTTATAGTAGTAATGATTTTTTTGGTCTCTCTTACTCCATTGGCTTCCTTTCCTTGATGTTGAATAGGCTAAGGATGGACCAATATTTATTCTCATTGGTTCGTGGATCTGCCATAGTTCAAGCATGTTTGACTAGTTTAAATGTTATCCAAACTTTCCACAGACATGGTAACTATGGAAACATTTTGTTAAATTTAACAAACTAAGTAACAGTTGTCATGCACTCTACCTTGAGTGCCATTACCTAGTCCCTACATGGATAGTTTCCTATTTTCTTTGATCAACATTAATAGCTCCAAGTTGGCCTTCATCATCTATTCATGAATGTGTTGGAGGCTATTGTCAAGTAGCTCTTTTTCTTTCTTCATGTTTTCAACATTTGGTTTACCATTGCAAGACTCTTGCTCTCTTCTTGCAATAGGGCAATGGTCTTTTTTAGTAAATATGACTTTGCTTTGGCCTGTAGATGAATCACGTTTTTTTGCGTGCTTTGATGTCAGGTACTCGACATCGGAGCCTCAACGTTGGGTATCCAATATTAGAGCCTAGATGCGATGTTGGATATTTGATGTCGTAGGGTATATGCCAACCTATAAATATAGCACTTGGGCTCACGATTTCAAGTCAGTTTTTATATTAGTTTTTCAGTCAGAGTAGCGAAGCTCTTGTAGTTTGTCTTTTCTAGAGTTAGAATATTTTCTGAGTACCCACAACAGGAGTCTAAGTGTGTACGAATCTTTGTTCAAACATTGATGTACCTGAGCACAACAATGTGACGGGAACAAAAACAAACTCTTTTGACAATCCTTGCAGCATTGAGAATAGATTAATGTTTCCTTTAATGCACTTTACTTTTATGCATTTTAATACATTCAATTAAGCAATTAATTTCTAGTTGCTAATGAACACAAGCACGACCACTTCAAGCATACATACAGTGCTTGGTAACCTAGCAACGCTTAACGTTTGGTAGCCCAGTAGTGCTATATGTGTTTAAGATGTGTCCAGGAAAGTGGGATGGGTACTTGTGTTAGGCTAGCTAGGCAATAGATGAATTAGATGTTTAAATTACTTTACCTTTCATTCTTGTTGTAGGTGATCAAATTCATAAAACATAAAATGATAAAAATTATGTACCTCAATTATACTTAAACCATACCCTTAAGCTTCACAAGTGTAGTTGGGAAGACAACGAATGTTCTCAATGCCCATTTCACTTCCTACAGGAACTAGTGCATTAGCGACTATAGGTCCACGGAATTCAACTGGATCACGCATAAACCCCTTAGTGATTCATATGGTTGGGCAT
>MNCI01008146.1:281613-296663 GCA_015680685.1 Gnetum montanum | reverse complement strand
CACCTAAATCCTGTTCGAGGACACTCATTGGCGATCACGTCCCAAACGGTCACCAATAATGGGCATTGGTACCACCAAGGCAGCAATACCCTTACAGATAACCTAATCCATATGGGTATTACGTTCAGCAACCCCTGTCTCCATGTGACTCCTCGAGTCACGTTTCTACTTTTCAATCTCACTACCATCCTTCTAATTATTATCGAACTCATTCTCCACATGAAAGAAGGGATTCCACCTCTTATCCTTATCCTTCTCTTGTTCCTATACATCTTCCTCCTCCAGCCACATAACTACCACCTGCTCCATCTATGCAGGGTAAACTACCAGCTCAATTGCAACAACACAACACTGCTAGGGCTATTAATCTACAACCAATTCATCAATGAAGTGGGTCAAAGACTTGATCAAAGAAAAGACCTTTCTTCTAACCACACAGTTTGCCTAAGTTGTCAAATACACCTGCGATTGACAACCCTGTCCCTTCATTTTTCTTTGTATTAAATTCCTTTGAGTCTCCTTCAAACCAAAATCTACCTAGGATCCATACTGTAATGCTTACTCACACTATATTTGATTGGATCCGTGCTAGAAACCTTCCCAGGAAATTACTCGATCCTGGAGGTCCTCATTTATTTGTAGATTGTTGGGAATGAACCATGCAGAGCTCTTCTCAACTCAGGTTCTAGTGTCAATTTAATCTCTCATGAGATGTACACTACATGGAACCTACCTCCTCTCAAGAAGAGCAATATCAAATTAGAATTGGCAGACCAGTCCATCACTGTGCCATTGGGATTGGTGAAAGACATTGTGACCACTGTCTATGGGTGGTCTTATCCTATTGATTTCCTAGGGATCAAGGTGGAGAGCTGCAAAGGGATTTCCAAAGCATCATGGGAAGGACATGACTTAGCACAATTGATGCAAGAATGGGTATTAGAGATTTTCCTAGAAATATCTAAAGAAAATACATTCGAAAAGATCAAGAAGAAGCAGGTTTCATGCATTATGTACAGCGATACAGGGTGCAATTGTGTGTAGAAACTTTGGGCTGTGAAATAAGCATCTATCTTTGCATGTAAGCAGTGTCCACCAGAAGCAGAAATCCAAAGGTGTCTGTACATAGTAGCCACAAAATAGGAGGGCACCCAATGGTTGACCACTAATTCTGAGAGTAGCATAGTTTGCATGGAACCGATTGAGAACCTGACATGCACATATGTCCTAGGAATGGATGAACTAAAGCAAGTTCATCACCAACTCTCCAATGATGCAAATGATGATACTTATTGGAGAGAGTTGGAAATTCCTGAAAGTTTCAAGCAAGAGCCCCTTAAACTAAAAATGTTACTGATCGGAATGGAATATGTGTTTTTAAAAACTGGAAAGCTAGTCATATTCAATGCAAATATTGCTCCAGAGTAGAAAAAGATGCTATTGAATGTGGTTGAAAAATGGTCAGTAGCTTTTTGTTGGTCATATCCTAGACTCACGGGGATTGATCCAAGGATATGCTAGCCATCACATCTACACTGATTCGACCATGAAGCAAAAAAGACAACCATAGAGGTGATTGAATCCTAAATTGAAGTAGATCGTCAAGGAGGAAATCAATCAACTCCTCAAGGTAGGGTTCATTTATCCCATTGCAGATAGTGAGTGGGTTAGTCCACTCGTAATTGTGCCAAAAAAAGGTGGCTAGTGGCAAGTTTGCATCGATTTTTGGTTGTTGAATATGGCAACATTTAAGGACCATTTTTTGTTGCCATTTGTTGATTAGGTGCTAGACACAATATTTGGGCATTGCTACTACAGTTTTCTAAATGGTTATAGTGGCTATAACCAAATTCAAATTACACTAGAGGACCAAGCAAGGACAACTTTCACAAGTCCTTGGGGGACTTTTGCATATCGCAAGATGCCATTTGGTCTATGCAATGCTCCTACTACATTCCAATGCTTGGTCCTGAGCATTTTTCAACAACAAATCAAAAATGGTGTGGAAGTCTTCATGGATGACTTTTCCACTTATGGAGCTACATTTGAGCAAGCCTTGGATTGCCTTGAGCAAGTGCTAAAATGATGTGTTTAAATCAAATTTTGGCTCAATTGGTAAAAAAGGCACTTAATGGTCTAGGAAGGCATTGTATTGGGGCATAGAATATCACAAGTAGAAATTGAGGTAGACCTTGAGAAAATAAGGGTCATCCAAGGAATAACTTGCCAACCAAAAACTATCAACTATGTTTGATCATTTCTTGGACATATTGACTACTATCGACGATTCATAGAAAAATTTTATAAGATCACAAAATTGTTGGTGGAGCTAACAAAGAAAGATGCTTTATTTGTCTGGACCATAGAATGTGAAAAAGCATTCAAATAGCTGAAAAAGAAACTTGTAGAAACTACAATCTTACAAGCACTTGATTAGTCCAAACCATTCTATGTCATGATAGATGCATCAAATTATGCCTTGGGAGCTGTGCTTATGTAAATGGATGACAAGAAACGTCCATATTACATCCACTATGCTAGCTAAAGCATTGTGGGTGCACAACTAAACTTCACCATTATAGAAAAAGAATTAATGGCAGTGGTGTTTGCTCTAGAGAAGTTCAAGCATTATGTGCTTGGCTATAAGGTGTTTGTGCATGCAGACCATAGTGCCATCCACTTCTTTATGAACAAGCCAACGGTGAGCCCCCGTGTCATAATGTGGCGGGTGATCTTGTTGGAATTCGATCTTGTGATGGTAGATTGAAAGTGCATTGAAAATGTGGTTGTTGATCACTTGTCTCGGTTGCAATGGGACAACAAAGAGGAAGAAAATCCACTATCTAATATGTTTCCTGATGAACTCCTCTTTGCTGGGGCTATAACTAAACAATTACTCAATGAGCCTAAATGGTATGATGACATTCTTATCTACCTTCTCACCCAAGAGATGCCACAAGGGTTGGACCACTAGAAGAAACAACAATTTCTTTACTAAGTAAAACACTTCATAGAGATCAATAGACACCTCAATAAGGCATGTGCCAATGGCCTGATTCATTGGTGTGTCCCTAATATCGATTAACTACACATTCTCCAAGATGCTCATGAAGGTCCTTATGGAGGACACTATGCTCACCATTGGCCAACAATTGGTGAGCATAGTACTATTGGCCAACAATTTTTAGGGATGCTCACCATTACGTTCGCTCTTGTGAATGATGCCAATGAGATGGTGGAATGGCTGCTCAAAGAGAGGGATCTCAACAGTGGATTCAACCACTGGAGCCCTTCGACATTTGGGGCATTTATTTCATAGGTCCCATCATGCCCATGTCAAATGGAAAGACATACATCATAGTTGTTGTTGACTATTATACAAAATGGACAAAAGCAATAGCCGTCATCAACTGTACATATTCTATTTTTGCTTAGTTTGTACAAAAAAATGTTGTAAATAGGTTAGGTGTGCGATGTGCTTTAATTTCTAATAATGGAACTCACTTTACATGTACTACTTTTTGGAAGCTCATGCAATGCTTGGGGGTTGAACATAAACTCACAACACCCTATCACCCCCAAGCCAATGGTCAAGTTGAGGTTACCAATAGGGAAATCACAAGGATTCTAATAAGAACTGTTAGCAAATATAGGGAAGACTGAAGCAAAAAACTCAACGATGCCCTTTGGGCCTATCACTCAACATGGAAACTTCCTATAGGCTATTGTCCCTATGTGCTTGTGTATAGAAAATTACCAACACTTCCTATTCAATCTGAGCTTTGTACACTTTCAACAGCTTGTGACCTTAACCTTGACTTAAGTCTAGCACAAAAAGAAAGACTAATGAATCTCAACTTACTAGAAGAAAATCGATTGGTGGCCTTATCATCTAATGAGTTGCATAAGGCATACAACAAAAAGCGTCATAACCTTAAAATCAAAAAAGTCAAATTTCAATCAGGAGATAAGGTTCTGTACTAGAAACCCACACACGTACCTCAATGAACTAAGTTTCAAACATTGTGGGAAGGACCTTACATCATTTATGAAATTTTTCCTTTTGGGGCCATGATGATCTACAAACCTGAGAGCCCAAATAGCTAGTCAACATCCAACAAATCAAACTTTTCCATGAGCATAAGCCAACAAATACAACAAATGCCTCATCGGATGGACAACCACACTCCATATTTCGGATCTCCTCCTTTCAACTTAGTTATGGGGGAGATGGCCACCCATGCTAACCATATAAGTGGCTCCTCAGTTTTTCATCTTTTTGTTTTACACATTCTTTATTTTACATCTTCTTATTTTCATGTTATTAATCTTTTCTAATTTTTATTTTACACTATTGTTAGTACATTTGCTATTTCTTGAATATTTTACACTTTTATATTTTATTTTATTTTATTTTGGTGTGATTTTCTAACTTTTTGTTAATAAGTGCTAGGTGCAGTGGTAATGTGTTAATTGATGGATGTATGTGCTATTTTATTATTTGATTATTGGTATTTAGAGTTTGGCTTTGAATTTCATTATGGATGATTAGGACATGATTTCTTTTTCATGTAACAAGTAGTGAGTCCACACCATCCATCCATTCACAAACTCTATGGTTTTCCTAATTCTAGAAATGTGTAGTCCCTTTTTGATTAACAAAAATTTAACAAATTTGTGACTTTGGTGGTTTCTAGAATTGGAAAGGATTCAAAGGTTTGAACAAGGTGTGATTTTAAGGGGATTTAGTATTCTTTGTGCCTTTCTATTTGCCTGGGTGCATGTGTGTTTTCATGGATTTCTTACCATTCCATGTCAACCAATAAAAGGACATTGAATAAGTCTTTGCATGGTGTGGTTCTCATAAAAAAAAATGATGAAAATTCAAAGCACACCCCTTAGACAAAGTAAACAAGCTACAAGCATTGGATATGAGACTAGAAAGACATGTTACCCATGCCTGAAGGTCCCCTCTAACTCAGGCCCTTCCTCACTTCCTACTTCTCTTTTCTTCTTTAATAAGGAATGGTGGTTGTTCTGTGGGAGCACTCTTGTGTCTCAGGGGGATAGGCTAGTCTTAGAATGGTAATGCAAAGTAACTAAACAAGGTTGGTTTTGGTCTAGACTAATGATGAATCTTATCAAGTCATTTAACCATGAAATCCACAAGGGACTTTATGTGACATTAATCAGGAACTCCATTTCACTCTTTCTCATCCATCTATGCTTTCCATGTCTCACCTCATTACTGGTTTTATGTTCTTGTTCGATGTCCTGGTTTGATGTGTCAGAATTCTTAGGTAGTTTCTTTTGGGTTTTTGTACTTAACCTTTCGTAACCATTAATCATCCATAGAGCCCATGGACTCTTTGGTTTGAAGTTATGCAAAGGCATAAAAGGCTTATGCCTGCTTTGGGGAGGACCCACTTGCATATCTTTTGGTTGGGTTAGTTAAGTTCTTTACCCTTAGACATTCTCACAATCAAATCCCTATGTTTAACCCATCAATGACATCCAATTGTGCACATCTTCACAACATTTTTTAGTAAACTTTTCTTTTTATTGTTGTGAATTCTTACATCCTCTTCAAATGTTTCCTTAATGTAATGGATCGCTTATCTATTTTACCCTATTTGCCAGCCTTCCCACTAACACTCCTAAAGGACAATCTATCACTATCACAACCTAGTCGAGTGTAACCACCGACAAGAAAAGACATTTAATAGCTATGTGTTAAACATTGCATACTAATTCACGATTCTATTGTAATTGCAGCGAGAAGCATGTACTAGAAGTGGGATCATCTTCACCAAGGATGATGCAGCAGTACCACACAATGTAGACCATTTATGATCATTGGATTTTTTCTCTCACTCTTCAATTGCCAAGAGGTGTTGGATGTTAGTTTCATCTCAAGTGTTCACTTCTCTTATCATGAACATCCAATTTTGTAAAGATTGTAACTCCATACACTTGGGCACTTAGAGTTTGTTTGTTCCATCTGAATCAGTTTGTGTGTCATCAATAATCCCATACCTTCCCAATATGTTATAAGGAATTTATTCCTCCTCTTCCTCACTCAAGGACGAGTTTTTATTTAGTTGTGGGGTTATGATGAATCATGTTTTTTCGTGTGCTCCGATGTCAAGTACTTGACATCAGAGCCTCCACATCGGGTATCCATTATTGAAGCCCAAATGTGATGTTGTATTCGATGTCATGGGGTATATGCCAACCTATAAATATAGTGCTTGGGCTCATGATTTCAAGTCAATTTTTATATTAGTTTTTTAATCAGAGTCGCGAAGCTCTTATAGTTTGTCTTCTCCAGAGTTAGAATATTTTCAGAGTGCTCGTAGCAGGAGTCTAAGTGTGTATGGATCTTTATTTAAACACTGATGTACCTGAGCGCAACAGTGTAATGGGTATAAAAATGAACTCTTTTGACAATGCTTGTAGCACTTAGAATAGATTAATGTTTCCTGCAATGTACTTTACTTTCATGCACTTTATTTTAATGCATTTCAATTAAGCAATTAATTTCTAGTTAATGAACACAAGCACAACCTCACTACTAACATCCTCAAGGGTCAATGTACATACATCATTAGAAGGATTGGTTTTAACTATGTCTCACCACACATCACTAAACTCAACTACTTAATGCCATGGTTTGGCTAGTTTCCTAGCCTCACATGAATTTACAAATCAAAATTCAAGGTAGAAAATCTATCCCTTGTTTCCATGGGATAGGTTCCACTAAGGAACACTTCACTACTACATGCAGAGAGGGGTATTTGATAAGATTCCCTACTACACTACTAACAAACTCGATCATTTTATATATTATTTTATTATATTCCAATTTCAAAAGATTTCCAAAATAGCTAAAAGTCCATGATATAGCTAACATTCCACAAAATTCTTTCAAAATTCCACAAAATTCTTACAAAAAGTAAGTAGTCTTGGCATAATAATTAAAGTTGTAAAAGAATAATGAAGAACTAAGAAGTAGAGAGAAAGCATACAAAACCTACAATAGAGTAGCAACATGAACATAAAAATAAAATAATTTTCCTTATTGTGTTGCAAGGTTTTTCAAAATCTTCTTATTGATTTTCTTTCCCATCCAAAACATCTTTAATGTATCTTCACTTTACTCTAAACTAACTTGCCAAAACATACTATGATATGTAGTTGAAAGATAAAATCTATTTATAAATTGAAGAATCACATGCATCATGACACGTAGGCTGAGATGTATATAGAAACAAAAGGAATAAGCTTAAAATAGAAGAAATAGGCTTCAAATGACTTTTGGATGAAGAAACTAGAAGAAAAATGATTTCTATTTCATAATATAGAAAAAACTTGACACATAGAAATGACACTAGGGAAGGCAGTAATGAAAAATATGACTTATACATGTTATAAGTATAAAATATGTTATACTTTATGTTTATTTTATACTTTTTATAATATAAGTCTTTTACACATAAAATTTTCATGCACATATAGTTTCTTTAAAAGCAACTTAACTTTTAACTTAGTTTTTAATTTTTAATTTATTTATTTTTAACATTTTTATAAGTTTATTTCTCATTTTCTTTTTCTCAACTAATACTCCTGAAGTTTAAAGTCTTATAAGAGCTACGTACAAACTCTAATTTAAAATCTCTTTGAACCTACAAAATTCTTAGTAAGTGTACTACATGTCCAAATATCGAAATCATGTTTGAAAATTACTCATCATAGTTGTACAATTCAAATGTTGAGACTTTTGCAAAATTTGTAGCAAACTAAAAATGTCATATCTTGAGAATTGTAACTTTGATTATAGTGAGTCTAGGATCAAAACCAACATTTTTAAACACCCCAAACACTTGGTAAGATCCAATTCTAGGTTAAACACCATCCTAAGGTACTTTTTAAATAAAGCTAATTTATGCAATACTTAATTATTATTAAAAATAAACTTAGAATTCTAGTTTAATAATATAAGTTACAAGGGTATGGTCTGGGTAGGGTTAGGGTCCAAAATGCTCCATGAATAGAGCATTATATAATTACATGTGCATAATAAAGAATAAAATATGCATAGTAAAATTATTGTAAAGGCATAATAATTGGGAAAAAGAAAAAATTCCAAAGGTAATTGGATTTTAATATTTAATTATAAAATATACCACAAGTTAATAATTGACTTGCGATAGTAGCAGAAGTAACTGATACAATACTTTAACAAAATACTCTAGCAAGTAGATTGTATTCACTTATGTAGGACAATAATAACAATAACAATAGTAATAGTATATACAATAGTATAATCCTATAATTTAGTCAATAAAATTAGAATTAAACATATGTATTAAATTAAATAATTAAACCTAGAAAAATTTTAGATTGTAATAAACATGTAAGTGTTTCATGTATTTTACAAAGTTAGCACTTAATTATGCCTTCCCATCAAAATGCTTTATATTAATTGACATTCTTGAACTAAGCCCATAATTGCCTTTAAAAAGACTCTTTTTAATGTTGTAATGAATGCATTATTATAAGAGAATTCAACATGAGATAGGCTAATTATCATACAAGCACATTAAGATTTTTAAAAATAATATGTTTACCACTTTAGTTTTCCCATCAACTTAAGGATGAAAGACACTTGAGAAGTTTAGCTTGGTTCCTAAAATTTTCTACAAAGATTTCCAAAAGTGATTGGTGAGTTTTGAATTCCTATCACTAATAATTGATAATGAAATGTCATGCAACCTAACAACATATTAGAAAAACAAATGTGCAACATGAGAAGCATCACTTACCTTCTTACATGAAATGAAATATGTAATTTTGGTAAACATATTCATAAAAGAAAAGATGGAATTATTACCATTCCTTCTCTTTGGAATTCTTCCAATGAAATTCATTGATACACTCTCCCATGATGATTTAGGTATTGGCAATGGTAAATAATGTCCATTAACTACTTTTTCCTCTTTGAATTTCTAGAATCTAGGACATTTGATCACAAATTTAACATACCTAGTTAAAGTAGCTTCTCCTAACAAGATCAAGGGTCTTATTCCTTTCCATGTAATCTTCAAACCTTCTATAATGCTTTTTAAAAATAGTTTTACCATTAAAATCATAATTGGGAACATATACCTTCCCATCTTTGAAATGTATACCATCTTGGATGTGGTATTCTTTTCACCAATTAACTCTTCCAATGAAAGGATCTTTGAGATCCATCTAAACCTATCCAAAGTTATGATAATCATCATATAAATGAGAAAAATCATCCATACCTTCCACTCGAGGAGAACTAAAATTCAAAACATGCATTAGCAACTACATTACTCTTACCAATCTTTTGCATTAAGAAAAAATTAAATTCTTGCAGTTGTGCCATACACTTCATGTACTTAGTACTTAGCTTTTTTGGAAATTCAAAAAATGTAATGCCTTGCGATCGATCATTAAAAGAAATTTCTTGAGCAAAAAACAATGTCTCCAATATTTTATGATTTGAAGAATAGCATATAATTCTTTCTAATAAATACTATATTTTTGAATTTATTTATTAAGGTTTTTTAAAAAAAATATTGTTGGCCTTCCTTCTTGGCACAAAATGTCTACAGTTGCTAACCCACTAGCTTTCACCTCCATTTGAAAGAGTTTTCCAAAATCTAGAATTGCAAGTACAAGCTTACTTGAAATCTTTTTCTTCAAGAAGGTAAAACTCCTTTGCGTCTCATCCTTCCACTTAAAGATTTGATTCTTCTTCATCAAAGAAATTAGATGATATGAAATGCTATTGAAATTCCTAATAAACCTCCTATGAAATCCAATTAATCCAAAAAATGAACATATATCATCATCATTCTTTGAAGTAGGCCACTCTTTTATGGTCCTCATCTTGGTTGTCTCCATCTTTACATGGTTTTTAAAAATAATATGTTCTAAGTATGTGAAATCATTCTTCATGAAGTTTCATTTCTTGGTGTTGATCACTAATTACATCTTATCCAATCTTTGACACATCATCTTCAAATGATTAATGTTCTCCTCATTAAAGAATACACTAAGATGTCATCAAAGAAAATAATGCAACATTTTCTAATCAACTACTAGAGCACATCATGCATCAATTTCATGAATGTAATAGGGGCATTTATCAACCTAAATGACATCACAAGCCACTCAAACATATCATCCAAACTCTTAAACATTGTTTTCCATTCATCACCTAGCCTCATTCTAATTTGATGATATCCAATATTCAAGTCCATTTAACACTTCTGTATGAATCAAAACAGTAAGAATATCATCCATCCTTGGAATTAGAAAATGGCACCTCATTGTGATCCTATTCACTATCCTTGAGTCAATGCACATCCTTCATTCTTTACTTTTTTTCTTGGAAACTAGCATAGCTAGAATTACATATGGTAAAATGAATTCCTGCAAAAATCCATTTTCAAGTAGGACTTGCACTTTCTTTTGTAATTTTTTATCTGATTTGGTGACATCTAGTATGTCCTTTCATTTGGAATTATAGCCCCTAGTATAAATGCAATTTGGTAATGCCCATTTCTTATTAGTGGCAAATCATCTAATTTTCCTTTGAAGATGATGAAATTTGATTTTTTGGAGTTGCATCAATACATTAGCATTGGCATAGCCTTAGCTTCATCAATGCATCAGTGTTGATGTAAGTTTCATAAATGCTTATATAAATGCATGTACTCACCACATTTATGGTGTCATTTAGTCATTTCCTTAGCAAAAATATGTCAATTTGAATTCATAGAAGTTAGAACTTTTTTACTAAGTGCCCATAATGTGGATTGAATAGATTGTATAGAGTTTTTTTTTTCAAGTGATTAATATACCTAGATACATTTTCATGATGGAAATAAAATTGAGATTTTTTCTATCCATTATGGTACTTGACTTGGTGTTTAATTTCTTTTGTTGCAATTTACTTTAACCATTTCTTTACTTTTGATGCATTTAGTTAATCATTTTCCTTCATTGCATATAAGTAATTCACATGAATATGATTAACTTCAAGCATAAACATACTAACACTTGGTAATCAAAGTGGTGGATCACTTGGTACATCCAATAGAGTAACGCATGGTAGTCCAACAATGAAGAAAACATCAAAGGAGTCCAAGATAACTCTCATAGTTCTACATCTTCATCCTTTTCATCCTCATCATTAAGCTCTCACAAGGGTGAGTGTAACCAAGAGAGGAGGAGAAATGATCATAGACAAGATGGACATAATAGAAAGGATAGTCATAGAGATGGTCACGAAGATGGTAAATGTGAATTAGAGGAAGGGCATCACCATGAATGAAGGTACAATAGAAAAAACTAAGATATGGCTATGATAGAAACCATGAGGACCATGATAATTATAAGGAGCTATTACTTACCACAAGGAGCATGATTTTTAAAAGGTAGTTTACATTCCTACCATGCATTAGAGAGACAATCAAATTAAATGGTTAGGCATGAACAACATCCTAAATTTGAAGGAGGCTATAACATAGATTCATAGCATCACTTACAAGCTTTTCATGATCTTATACCTTACAAAACATTGAAAATGAATGGCAAAAGCTGAAGCTCTTTTTAAGGATACTTATTAAAGAAGTAGAAATTTGGTACTAGTAGTTAGAACTAGAATTAATTAAAAGATGAAGTACAATGAAAGAGTTATTTAATGTTAAGTACTGATGAGACGCGACATGCACTGGGCCGCGATATCGCGTCTTTCCCTTCGATATCGCGTACGCGATATCGCGGTCCGCCGCCATATCTATAATTAAGAGGTGGCACTCCCCTTATTTCCCAATCCTGGCTAGAACTAGCGAAGCTCTGGCAGATTGATCACTCCAGAGTTAGAATTTTTCCCATGTGCCCGCAGTAGGAGTCCTAGAGTGAACGGCTCTTTATTCGAGCAGCTTGTAACCTGAACCCAAGTTGTGTACGGCAATAAAGATGAACTTGATTGGATAAACCTTGCAGTACATGGTTTTATTGTTGTTTATTTACTGCTTTCCTAGTGCGCACAAGTACGACTTGATTACGAGCGTCTACGGACGTGTACGGCTAGTCAAGGAATCGGCTGCTTGTCGCAACGCATGAGTACGACTTGATTACGAGCATTGGCTGCTTGGTAACCCAGTAGCGTATTCCAGGATTCTGCGCTTGGTAATCCCAGTGGTAGTCCAATGTGTACGGCTAGTCAAGGAATCGGCTACTCATTGCTAGGCTAGAACGTGTGATAAGTACGACTTAGTTACGAGCACCCACGGGTGTGTACGGCTAGCTAAGGAATCGGCTGCTTATCACACTTAAGCTAAATAGGTGCCTCAGTACGACCACTTCGAGCACTTGCGTTACGTGTGGTGATCCCAGTAACGATTAGCGTTTGGTAAGCCACAGTTGCATAGTTCAGGGTGTGTCCGGTAAGTGGGAACGGATGCTGACGCTAGTTAATTTAGACTTAGGACATTAGTTAGAGTTAGCTTAGTTTCTCAACCCTTTCCTCTGATAGCATAGAAGATAAACCGAAAAATACCAAAAAAATCACATACCTCAGACTTGCTTAACCATACACCGTGACACTTACAAGCAAGCCTGGGAAGACAACGAACGATTAACCCCAAGTGTTTCTTGTGGTGTTAAGGCATTTAGTCTGCGGAGTTCGACCGGATCGCGCGTGCACGCTCGTATTCGTATGGTTGAGTGTAGGGGTACCTCGCCACTCATCATTGGCGCCGTTGCCGGGGACTAAGTGTTTTTTCGCCAATTTAACATAAGGGATATCACTCACATCGTTGTGAGCTTAAAACGAACCTTAGGGTTAATCAGTTAATCAAGAACAATAAATAACGGTGAAATTAGCACACCAATAGAAATGGCTTCTTCTCACGAAATCAACTCACCTAAGGACAATACAGGAGAAAGTCAGCATCATACGCATAACCGAGATCAACCATGTCCTCAACAATCTAAGGTCACATATACTCATCCCGATGAGTATGTGCCGGATTTTACCTTTGTTTTCCATCAAGATGAGCAACTGCGGTGGAGAGACATGCAAGGTAACATCGTGTTACCCCCAGATCGATCCGCTCCCAACATGCTTTTCCGTGCCTTGGTACAGATTGGCATGCATGAGCTGTTCGCAGAATACGTTTTGGATGACCATGATACAAGGGATTATCAACCCACAAACGCCCAACGTATTCGGGATGCAAGGCAGGAGAGCCAACATTCACTACTGAAGGGCAAGGTTCCCCACGTCATTAGTGAAATAGGAGAAGAGGAACCCCTCACGATGGGTTTCTTAGAAAATGATGTTCCTCCTCCTCACTCTAGTGAAGAGGTTAGGCATCAGGGCCTTAGATCAACGATACATATTCCAGGCTCTGATCCCCGTGAGCACCAGCTGTTCACGGCAGGAACAATCACTCGCACTAATGACGGACTCGTTGATCGTCACAACGATCGGGGCCGAAGCAGCCGAAGAGAAGGCAAGAAACATCACCATGGTGATGGATCCCCTTCTTCTTCTCCTTCATCTCATCATTCACCCTCTCCTTCCACATCTGGGCGCAGCCACCATGAGCATAACGCGGAGAGTAAAGGTAAAAGAGATGAAATGCCTCGACAGGAAGGTCGAGAGGAGTTAGGACAAGGGCAAGGACGTAGGGAGAATAGGGAACCACCACGTAGACATCACAGACGTCATGAAAGAGATGATCATGACGAACCCCTATTCGCAACCCGAAGTATGCTTGATATTAGAGAGGCAGTTAGGATTCCCACAAGGCATTTAAAAGACAGTAGGATCAAGCGTTTGGACATAAATAATATCCCACGTTTTGAAGGGGGATACAACGCTGATCCTCAACATCATTTACAGGCATTCCACGATGCCTGTGCCTTGCAGAACATAGACAATGAGTGGCAGAAACTCAAGTTGTTCCCAAGGACACTCACTAAAGAAGCAGAAAGCTGGTACCGGTCCTTAGAACCGGAAACCATCAGGAGGTGGAGTACGATGCTTGAATTGTTCAACAACAAATATCAAACGTACTCCAGAGTGTCTAACTTGCGTAAGCAGATCCAAGGCTGGAAACAAGGAGCTCATGAATCCTTGGATGCTGCCATGGCCCGTTACTACACATTGCTACATCGTTGCCCGGGCCATGGGTACGCTAAGCGGGATCAACTTCGCCACCTCGTGGATGGGCTACGAAATGAAACGAGAAGAACTCTTGGGACTTATGCCCAAGGGAGACTCTCCCAACTAAGGGCCCATGAAGTTGAAATCTTGTTGGAACAAGTAGCGCAAGAAGAGGGCAAGCTACGTAAACGAGAAAGTACGGAGGAATACAACCGTGATCCCTCCCTTCGCAAGAAGGGAGTGAAATTCTGTGATGAGGAGGATAAGTCACCACTCGAAGAGTTGGTGAATCGGAAAACCATGCTGATCCAAAAGTTAACAACCGAGGTATCGGCTAAGGTAGACCAAATGTGGGATTCTTTAGACTCATGAATAGAAACAGTTTTGAAAATCGTAGAAGATTCTAAGGATGAGCAAAGTAGTGATAAAAGCAAAAACATGCGGAGAAACTTTAACCCTACACATAACAAGGGTAAGGGAAAAATTTCTAACTCCGATGAGGCTGAAAATTCTGATTCAGACGATGATGGTAGATGTGAGATCTGCTATTATGACCATCCTAAGGGATGTTGTCCAATTATCTCACATCTACAGGAGTCTGGGGGTGTATGCATTATATCTAAGACTCAATCAACGGCAAACACCCCAAAGGTTACCTTATCCACAAGGTAACCCAAGGCAGTTCCACCAACCCTTGACGTATTATCCAAGTGGAACACCTTCGCAGCCCATTGGATAACACTAGCAGTGACAATACCCACAGTCATGGGGGATGCCACCGCCAGTACAACAATACCCTTACCGGCAACCTGATCCTTATGGTTATTATGTGCAG
>MNCI01008146.1:251313-265813 GCA_015680685.1 Gnetum montanum | reverse complement strand
CTCTATTTCTAGTTTTCTTGTGGAACTATCTCTTTCTCTGGGGAAAATTAGAAGTAGATTTGCAGAGTTGTGCTCAAATGTTTTTCCAAAATTTTATTTGTTACAAGTAGGTATTATAAGGACCGCATAGACTAGGCAATTGAACAGAATAAGAAATCTCAACAACTCACAGTACTTTGCAAAGTTTGTTGAATCTCTTTAAGATAAGTCATTTATAGTTTTACACACAACCCAATCTTTTCATTTTTTACAACAGCACACATACTCACATTAACTACTGAGTCTATTTGGAGGTATCTGGGCCTTGGTGTTGCCAGAAGACCAGCAAGCACCTAAATCTTGTTCGAGGATACTCATTGGCGGTTGCGTCCCAAACAGTTGCCAATAGTTTGTCCACTGGAAGATGATGTGGAAGGACTCCTTGTGCTTGGAACGAGATTTGAACTAATCTTGTTCTTCCTATAGGAGTTCCTTGTAATCTATTCCTATTTCGAGCTCACTTTTTTGAATGAGCTGGGCAGGTATCTAGTGGTAAGGTTCGGTGAGTTGGATGAAGTCAATGGAGGAGGGGATATACTTCCATCCATTTCAGTGGACAAGCTTATAACCCCATTTCTCTTCCATATTCAAATAGTCTACGAATAGGCCCACTTGGATCTTTGCATAGATAAAGTTATATTATTCATTATTTAGCATAGTATACTTGGGGTCTTAGCCATGCAACCTAAGGGATTGCCTTAGCTTTGGCATAGCAAGATTGGCAGGGTGGTCAATCCTATTTTCTTGTTAGGTAGGAAAGATGGCTAGTGTGTTTGGGATTGATGTTGAAGGTTGCTCGGAACTCATGTGTGTAGATTAAGTTGCAAGAGGGAAGTGCATAGCTTGCTAGTTGTGGAAAACGGCTAACTTTACTGAATGCAAAAATGGTTAACTCTAGAAACTACAAAAAAATGGCTAAGTTTAGAAACTACAGAAAATGGCTAAGTTTGGAGAATATGGTCTCTATGCTGAGAGATAACTACACTATCTACTGAAAGCCTAGAATTTGGATAGATATGGAAATGTAAGCTCTAGGATTGCTACATAGGGTTCCAGGGGAACTGATGATGGGGTCCAGTCTACACCAACCGGTTAGTAGATATTGCCTATGCTAAACTAAGATCCAGCTACTATCGCACGTGTAGTAGGTCGATAGGGGTGTTGGGTCTATGTTAGCCTAAAGACAACAATAGTGATTTAGAGAGCACACGAGACAATCACTAATAGAGCTTGAAGAGGAAAATGGTTTGGCCCTCCTTCTAGCATCAGAAAACTATAGCAACTAAAAAAGTCGACAGTTGGAACACCGAGGAGTGCATGGGTGCATAGTTTGACCCTACATCCATGTGAGGGCCTGTTGGAGGTGGAGATGGGATGCCCTAAATGGTCTTGTTAATCAAACAGGGACTTACCAAATGCAAATGCAAAATAGTGCTAAGTGTTCATGTGGTGTTAATGGTCTCAAAGGTGTCAACAGGGGATGAGTGTAATCTAGGGTTTTAGAACAAAATGGAGGTGCCAATGTGCAAGGATTACCACCTAGGTGTGGTATGCATTAAAATGGAAAAAAATATGAGTAAAATGCTGAAAAATGCAAGTAAAATGTTGAAGAATGCAAGTAAAATGTTGAAAATGCAAAGAAGTAGAGAGAGAGAAATGGAACACCATCCCAAATGGGGTTGAGTGTAGTTAACTCTAGAAGGGGTGAGAAGGTACGTAGTGTACAATATGTGTAGTGGACAATGTAGTCATAATCTTAGGGGTGTTTGACCATGAAGATTGATGTTTCACCATGGTGTTTGTGCCTGTCAGGTTGATAACCATGGTGTGTAGTGAGCTATGGTGTCTTGATGGGCTGCAACTTCGTCAATATGCCTTTGGTTCTCTCCCAAGGGCTCCTTAAGTTTGCCAAGTCTTTGGTTTGCTAATTACTAATGCTTCAAATTTTTCAACCCTAAAAACATTGATGGTGGGGTTATTTATAGGCCTAGGGTTAGCAAACAATGCAAGATGGCTACCATGTGACAGTGGGGATGGTTGGGACTACGCTATCATCCAAGTATGCTTTCCACTGAGGCTAGTAGTGTTGTGCTTTGCTATGCTCTACTGGACTCTACAAAATTGCGAGATTATGACTACACTACCAAGTGCATGTATATGTGCTAAGAGGACTAGAATGTACTTGAAAAAAATGCAACTTTTGATACTACACTTTAGGACTATGCTCTTCATTGTCTTGTGTGGGGTCGAGTGTAGTTACCTTGACAAGGTTAAGGCCATAACCAACTTAGCACCACTGACCAACCTTAAGGAGCTACAAGGGTTGCAAAGTAGACTACAATTTATATGCAGGTTTATGACTTGGTTAATTGATCAGGTATAGCTAATGCAATATCTACTTAAGAAAGGAGTCCACTTCGAGTGGGCAAATCAATGCCAACAAGCATTTGACAACCTTAAGCAAGAGTTGGAACAACTTCCTATGGTTTACCCTCTACAGGGAGATGAACCTTTTTACATCTACCTTGCCACTTCTAACACATCCATCGCCTCTCTACTTTGCCAAAAGTAAGATGATGGCACAAAGGTCCTAGTTTACTACTTGAACCATGAATTAGTAGCCCATGAAGCAAAATATAATGATGTGGAAAAGTACTACCTTGCCTTGATCTTCTCATTGGAGAAGTGGAGGCATTACCTTTTTTCCACAGTCAAGATAATATCATTTGCAAGAACAACATACTCCAAGAAATCACAATGAACATCTATGAAAGTAATCGCATTGCACATTGGAAATCAATAACAATAGAGTTTGACCTACACTATGTTGTGCAAGCCTCAACAAAAGGTTAAGCTATAGCTACACAACTTATGGCTTCATCCATAAATGATCAAGCAACTAGGGACCCAAAATTCCTGAACAAGCATGTTAATAGCATTAGCCAAGTGCTAGATAACTATGAGGCACTCCTACATTTGGATGGAGCTTCAGCCTCTCAAGGAGGTAGTGTTGCTGCCATTATCACATTTCCCTCCAAGGAGATCTGATCCTTTGCATATCGTTTTGCATTCCCTTACACAAACATCATGGGAGAGTACGAAGGTCTCCTTCAAGGTATCCTTGCAACATGCGACCTAGGGATCCAGCACATAGCAATCCAAGGTGACTCACAATTAGTGATCAACTAGGAGACAGAGGTTTACACCTGCAAGGCCCAACATTTATAGCATTAATGTGACCTGGCAAAGCACTTGCTTCAACACTTTGCAATTGCTGATGTACAACATATTCCCAAAATGAAATGCCATGGCTGATGCACTAGCAACATTAGCCTTAAGCATTGTACTAACATGCTCCATGCATTGTCCACCTCAGTGGTAGATTGCACTATGCCTATTATGCAAATCATTGACGTTGCATCCATAGCCACAGTAAGCACAACCCATGAAGGAGAATGGTACGATGACATCAAGTCGTACCTTCTACAGGGTGAGTGTTTACAACATTTAACTATCATCCAAAAAGATGCAATACATAAATGTTCATGGTAGTACATCGTCGTGGGTGATAACAAATTATGTCGCAGATCCTATGATGGCATATTGCTAACCTACGTAAGCAATAGTGAAGCACAAATGATCATTAAACAAGTCCACAAGGGACTGTGAAAAGCTCACATAGCACCTAGGGAAATGATAATGAAAATCAAACTATTAGGGTATTATTGGCCTTACATGAAGCACAATTGCATCTCGAAGGTTAAAACATGTGACATTTGTCAATGACATGACAACCTAATGCATATGCCTTCAACTAAATTGCACATAACACAAATCACAAGGTTGTTTCAACATTCTAGGTTGGACATCATTGGACTCATTACTCCTAAGTCCTCCACAGGGCATAGCTTCATAATAACTGCAACTGAATATTTCACCAAATGGATTGAGGCTATCCCCCTTAGAAAGACAACATCGTAACAAATTTGCAAATTTGTGCTTGATAACATTGTGATCCTTTTTGACTTACCCATGACCATAGTAACAAATAACAGGCCATAATTTAGTAGTTTCAAAACTAAAGCCTTTTGTAAGTGCTTTGGCATCAAACATTTCTTTTCATCATCATACTACCTATAGGAAAATGGCTAAGTGAAAGCCACTAACAAAGTCATTGTCAACCTTCTAAAGAAGATGCTAAACAACAACAAATGATGATGGCATGAGCAACTAGTCTACACACTTTGGGCCTAACACACAGCATGTCGAACAATGATAGGTAAGACACCTTATAGCCTTTTTTATGAGTCTGAAGCAATTTTGCTACTTGAATTGTAGGTCCCATTGCTCTAGGTGATCCTCTCAAACTTCATCAATGAAGCTTAGAGTAATGAATTCAGAACCGTAAATCTTGACTCAATAGAGGAGGAGCACATGCAGATGCTTGATTACATTGAATGGTACCAAGAAAAGCAATAGCAAAAGCACCATCACAACTAGCATCAGCACCTAATCAAGAAAGGGAACCTAGTCCTCAAGGCCATTCATGAACCCATAGACAAATTCTCAGCCAACTAGGAAGGGCCTTTCTTGGTCATTAAGGCCTACAAAAATAGAGCATTCAATCTTGCTGACCAAGATAGAAATAAGTAATCCAGTGAATCATTCATACTTGAAGACATACTACACCTAGCATGCAACACTTCTAATGAATCGTGGTTTGCCAGGCCCCAATATCTAGTACACGATATCGTAGCCTGGATACGATCTCGTATATGTGACATTGTGATTCTTGTGTTAGCCTATAAATATAGCACTCAGGAAAACAGTGAGATTATTAGAAGATTAGAGAGTTAGAAGTTTTTATTTTTTGGTAGCTTAGTTTTTAGTTTCTCTCTTCCAAGCTAGTTGTTCATAGTGCATGCCCATAGTGTGATGTTTATAATTGTACAACACCTTTATTCAAGTGTGATGTACTTGGACATGTGCATGACCAACAATAAAGATTGAGATTACTTCATCATTATAGCATTCACTTAGATTAATTTAATTGTTATAATTATTTAATTATTTAATGTTTTCTTTAATTACATTCCAATTTATTGTTATTTACTTTTCCTATCATTAAGTAGAATGTGTACGCCTTAATCACAAGTATTTAACTACGAATACTTGGCATGCCCAGTAGTAACCCCACAAAGTCCAAGACATGTATGGATGGTTAAGGATGGATACCATCACCATAGGCTAATTTAGGTTTTACTCTTATTATTAATTTAATCAATTTATATTTTTTTTATTGAGAGTAACATAGAGTTAGGACAACATCAGATGTCTCACTTTGGACTAAACCATATGTGACAAAGCTACTACTAGTCTAGGTGGAAATACAGCAAACTGTGATCAACGTATAACTATTTAGGTGCCACAACTAGTCCATCTGCAGAGTTTGATTGGATCGTGCATACATGCTCACATTCGTATGGTTGAGCATAGCGGTACCTTGCTACTCATCATTGGCATTGTTATTGGGGATGGTGCTAGTTATCTAGATTAGTTGTACTACACAATATCGTTGTAAAAGGGTATTAACAATATATCTTTCGAGAAGTATTCAAACACACACCACAAATCAACAACAATGTCTCACTCATGAGGAAATGATTATGAGCCACATGGGGCATCTATTCATTGGAGAACTAACAAATTATACAATAAAGAAGATTGGAGTGATCCATCGTATGAAGGGTTTTTTCATGACCATGGTCATCCTAACAACACTCAAAGGCTACATTTACTTGAGGCAGACAATCTTGAAGGAGATGACATCAATCCTAAACTAGGGGAGGACTCAATGCCTAAGACCTTCTCAGTACTTAGAAATGATAAATCAAGGGACCATGAGGAACATTATAGAAGCCATGGCTATCCTACCAGTTCCTCCTTTTCATATTACCCCTCATCTTCAATGTCTAGTTCTAATGAAGATGAATGTAGGTATAGGGATAGAGCTCCACAAAAGGGTTAGAGTAAAAGCCAAAATCGAACCCCTAGACACACTCAAGGTCATCAACATGAACACAAGCCCCATCATCACCAGCAATCATAGAGATTTTTATCACAACGAGTCTGACAATGATAAACCCCTATTAGTTCCTAAAAGCCTAATGTACATCACAGAGGTCATTAAGATATCTCATAGGCATCACAAGAAGAGTTGACTACCTAAGCTCAACCTAAATAATATTCCAAATTTTGCAGGAGGTTGTGATTTAGATCCATAACATCATTTATAGGCCTTCCATGATGCATGTGTGCTCAACAATGTGGACAGTAGATGGAAAAATCTTAAGCTCTCTCCTAGGACACTAATCGATAAAGCCAAAGTGTGGTATAGATCACTGGAACCAAATTCGATCATACGATGGTCAACCATGCTAGAACTTTTCACTTAAAGATACTAGACCTATGCGCAAGTGTCCACCTTGAGGAGACAAATCCAAGGATGGAAACAAGAACAATAGGAACCCTTGGACATGGTCTTAGATAAATACTATGCCTTACTAAATAAATGTCTAGGTCATAGGTTCTCCGAGAAAGAGAAAACACTCCACATTTTAGATGAGGTTAGTAAAGAAATAAGGATAAACCTTGGAAGCTATGCTTGAGGATGACTATATAAGCTCCAAGTCCACCAGGTCAAAGAACTAATAAAGTGTCTGGCAAAATAAGAGAGAGAATTATCTAAATGGAAGAATGTCAAAGCATTTGAGCATAACCCAACTCTAGAAACAACAAGAGTCTAGAACCACAATGAAGAGGAATCAACCAATTCTGAAAGGATGATACATTCCCAACCTTTTCCAATATAGAAAGAAATAAATGAAATTGAGGCAAAGAATAACAAGATGACCATATGGGCAAATGAGTAAAGTGTGAACTTAAAAGACTCTGTCGGGGAGAGGGTCATCCAAAATAAACTTGGCAATCAAAACAAATAGAGGGCACAGAAATTAGAAATAGTTAAGAAGACTGATCAACAACCCCTTTATATGACCATCCAAAGGGTCATTGCTTGATCTTGTTACATCTATATGAGTAATGGGCATAGAAGCTGCACCCAAAATTCATAGAAAGGTATTGGTTTAGGTGCATCCTTACTCCATAAGGTAATTATGGACAATCCCATAACCCATTGTACTATCCTAAAGGGGGCTACTACCAGCCTCAACACTTTGCTCCACTGTAGTGGCAAAACTCACAGGCATGGGGAAGGCCACCATCTAGCCAGCCACATCCTCCCTATCGACCAAAACCAAATGCCTACTATGTTCAACATCCTATTTCTCCAACCAGTTCTAAATCCTCTACTTCCAATCACCATTATCACTCTCTTGAGTACCATCGACCCATGCCTTCTCCTAAGGGATCACCACCTCATACTTCTCACACTTCTCCTTACCCTTAGTATTCTCATCCTTCACCTCCTTCTACACCACCATCAAATGCATCAGACAGTTCTGCACCACTATGCCAACCAATAGATGTAACTTGCATTGTTGCTATTAAGGAAAGTAGGTTACCTCTGCAACATGGGAAGCATCCCTTCTTTAGGAATGACCATAAGAAGAATAATCACACTTTTGAACCTACTTCACCTTCTAAACCAACCCAAGGAAAACCTGGTGCCACACCTTCCTTAGCCCCATCAACAACCCCTATCATTATACCCAGGCCTCCACTTCACACTCCAACATCCACACGATTGAGTGAATTCACTTATGTGAAGGGACACACAGATTTGTGCATACTGCCATCTAGTCAAGGATGCCATAGTGGGTTAGATTTCCCTCATAATGTACACACATCATCTAACCTACCCCACTATGCTTTCTATAATCAGGTATGTGACCAACAATTTCTCTACCCACCTACCATACCATCAATAGACACCCAGTGGCTAGGGCATGACGAGCCCCTAATGTTTCATACATGCATGGATCCTGTCCATCCACTTATTAATCCTAGCCATGATCAAATGTTTAGTCATGGGGGTCACCCCCATTCTAATTTCTAGGATTATTAAGTTTTTTATGATTTTTTGTCATTTCTATATTTCTTTTATTTTTTCTAATTGTTATTGTCAATTTTTCGTTGTAATCTCAACCATGAGTAAGTTGATCATGTTGCCCATTAAGGTGAGGTTTTTCTCTATGTTGCCTAGTCATAAGGGACTAATTATTTGGACATTGAGACCATGACATCCATCCACCTATTCCATCAATAAGAGGTTCGTGCTCTGGTCACAATGATAATCTTTTTCATCATTCAACTACAAATAACTTGACAATCATTGTGTCTAGAGAGTGAAGTAAAGGACCAAGGTGGAATGATAAGTGTATGACATCAAGGGGATTCATAGATTCTCTTTGGCTACTTCCATATGTTCTATCATGTTGTTGAGGTTGTGACTATATCCTTGTAGATCTAATGAAAAATGGAAGTAAGAGCAACTCCAATGGTACTCACTAAGCTTCTGTGGGTTCCACTAGAAAGACATATACCCATGCTTGAAGGTAGGTGACTTCATAGAGCCAAACATAAATCTAAAAAAAGAAAAGAAGAAAAAAGAAAGAAAGTGATCCATGATGACACTCATCTCCTACTCCTCCCTTGACCAAAATTCCAACTGATGTTACTCCTTGCAACTTTGGTAGGCTTATGGTTGTTTGTTGATGGGATGAAGTGATGCAATGTCATTGAAATGTGGTATGGACTTGGTCTGGAACTTGAAAAGCCAAACACATGGTTACTTAATCACTAATTACACACAAGATTCCATTGTGACCATCATGAGAAACCTCATGTCCCAATTTCTATGATCCCATATGCATCCATCTCATCTCATTGTCCGAGTGTTCCTAAGTTATGGTTGGAATAACGTAGAGTTATTATCTCAACTTGATGGTTTTAGCAAGTGTTCTTTGTTCATAACTATATGTTGCATCCAACTTCTTTAGTGCCTACAGACATTAGAGGTGTGGTTACACAAGGGCATCATAGGCTAGAGCTTGCTTTAGGGAGGACCCACTTGTGTAACTTTTGTAACTTATCCATGTTGCACACAACAAATTATTTTACACCCTCCAACTACTTACCTAAGAAAACTATCCTTTCCCTTATCATTTTAATCAATTTTTCCTCAACAATTACTATAAACCCTTCATCCTAGCCCCTTTTCACAAATTTTCCTATATGATCCCACCATGACATACTTCTAGTACCTCAAAATTAATTTTTTAAATACCCAAAAGCTTCCAATTCAATTTTCAATCCTTCATTACACATTGAGAATTTCTTATTCCCACTGAATCCTTGCATTCAATTAATTTTTATGGGGATGTGATATCGCATCTCCCTTACCTATATATACTCACGGCCCCATCCACTTCAAGTTCATCTTTCTCATTTGACACTAGTGGAGTTGTTGAAATTTTCCTTTATGACTTAGAGCTTTACATCTCCATCTTCCAAGCACAATATCTCACTCCCTAACATTCTAATTTCAATTTCATTTAATCCTAGTTGAACTTGGAGTGTTCCACTTAGTCGTGGGGGAGTACTATAGTGGGAAGTGCGAAGTGCGCATACTTTTTTTGAAATTTTCCATTGTCTGAAGGATGTCATAGGGGTAAAAAAGTCAATGTTTACCAAATAAAACTTCTATGTTTAAATGCCAAGATAATTTTTATTAATCACCTAGGCCACCCAAATGATTGCAAGATCAACAATAACACCTTTTGGAGCCACTTCTCAAAAATACTTCTAACTCTAAAAATCACACTATGCAATTATGAATTGTTAATTAAGGCAATAAGTAAGGTATAAATTGATAAAAAAAATTTCTAGATAGCCTTAATAACAATGATTTTTGTGTGATTATATATGGCCCCAAAAAGAGGAGATCGAGCAGGACCTTCCCAAGGAATAGCTAAATGCCCAAGAGGAGGCAGAGGCTAGGAACCTCACATAGAACATGCAGAGTAGGAGGCCCACTTATTTAGCATTCATTAGGAAACCCCTACAATAGTGCAATTTTTCCATGTAGAAGATGGAAAATTTAGAGCCCCAGAACTAGGGCAACATCTTACGCTATCCCTTAAATGTCTTAAATCCATTCAAGAGAAGACCCCCTTTGCAGCTTTTATCGTGGAGCTCAATTTTGTGCCTTTCACTGAGTTTGCCCCTAAACCAATGAGGACTCAACTTAAGGCATCTCCACTAAGGCCTATTCTCTTAGAAAGTGGTGATTGGTATTTGGGTGAAACATACCAATTCTGGCATGGCAAGGAGGAAGGCACCATTGCCAATGTAGGTGGTGTTTCCATTGATTTTTCTGCAAAGGCCATTGTAGAGGTCCTAAATCTTCCAAATGAAGGATCAAACGTTGCTCATTTGTCCACTCACTCAGATGAAAATGCATGAAAATTATGGTTGAAATGGGCTTACAACAAAGAGAATAAAGTTTATGGAGAATTAACCCTGGAAGAGAGGATCTACTTTAAGATCAGCACTTATCACATTTTCCTCACCAAAGATTTAAATAGATTATCTACTTATGCAGTGCGAAGCAATGTGATTTTGATGGAAAAATTTAATGTGAATCTATCCCATTTATATTTGATAGAGATATTAATGCAATTTGAAGAAAGAAAGATAGCAAGCTTTCCTTTCCTTTCCCTTGTCTAATCAGGAAAATGTGTAGACGTGCTAGAATCTTGAGCTACATGAATGATGTTACTAGAAAATATCAAAACATTTCATATGCTAAATTGCTCAAACCATCAATGCCAAGGAAAGACATTGGTGAGAAATTAGAGCAAGAGGAAGAGTGAATGATTGGGCCCACTGCACCTCAAATGGTAGGACCTAGCCAACAACAAGAAGAGAGGCCCAGTAGGCAACCCATAAGCTAGCAAGTCCAACAATCGCCATTGCCACAATAAGACTATCAATCATCCATCAGTCACCTCTAAACAATCACCGAGATGGTGAGTTGGAGAAGTTGTGATGTTGAAAATCCATTTAGGATCATTGATGATGTCATACAACCCACCGTTTCAGCTAACCCTGCAAGTGGACATATTTCATTGATTTCAGGAGGAGAGTCCCAGTGGTCTCAACAAATCTCTCAGAATGTTGCATCCTTCCAGGTTAGATTAGAAACTAGTGAAAGTGTCATCGTTATGGTCATGTAGCACCAGGATGCAGAAGGCATAGTAGAGGTGGTCGTAAACCACCAAAGAATCGTTTAATGTGCTTGTTGTGCCACCGACAGATTTCACAAGAGCACATGATGCTCAAGTTTTGGTCGGTTCCTCAATGACTCCTACAAAATATGAGGATGCTTTGGATCACTTGCTACAAATAGGACAAGTTATGATGTTCTTGTTTAACATCCCCCAAGATGTCATAATAACACAATTAGACCTCATTTCCACCAAAGGAAAATTGGTCATGGTTGAAGTTAGGGCTGAGCATGCGAAAGCAGAGTTGCAAAGATTACAAAAAAATCTTGTCACCCTACAAGTTGAATGAAGGGATCCTTCCCAATTTATCATAGCTTCAAAACTAAGCAACTAAATAAAGTTTTGGAAGAAAATAAAAAGGTGGCAAGGGAGAAAGAACAGCCTAATTGGGATGCCTCAAAGGCACAAGCTTAAACGTATACACATGCTAAGTCTCTCAAGGCCTTACAAGAGGAGAATAAACTAATTGCTGCTGAAAATATTCAGTTAATAATAATTGAGAAATAGAAGAACATTCTCAAAGAAAGTTTTCAAAAAATGCAAGAATAATTAGTTCAGGTCAACCAAGACATGAGTCACTTAGCCAGGAAGAATAGAACCCTCTCCATGGAGGAGGTCCATGAAATCTGTTCAAAGATGGCCATAGAAATAAGTGCATAGAAAAATAAGGCCAAGAAGCATGAGAAGTTAAAAGAACACTTCTATGATCAGGTGGGAATGTATAAGTAAATCATTGAAAAAGAGATTTGTATGGCTAAGGCTCACATTAATTCTTTCAGTACTCAACACACTAACTGGCGAGCCATGCTAGATACTTATGCCTTTATCCACCAAGAAAAACTAAAAAGTTGGGACCTATAGATTCAGGACTTAATAGAGTACATGGAGTTAGCAAATCCATGATATGCCAACTTGGCCATGTTAATAGTAGGATGCCTGAGAACTGAGCTCGAGAAGCGATTAGCTACCACTTATGTTAAGTATGAGATAGAGTTTTTAGAACATAAGAAAACATTGCAAAAATTAGAAGTTACAAACTCTAAATTAGAACTGGTCAAAGTAAGCTATCACGACTAAAAAAATGTAGTAGCAAACTTGGCTCGATAGCTAACAAATTTCCAGGATTTACGAGACAAAGCTAGAGCATATGAGGAGGAACGATGATAGTTTATTACATGGTATGTTAAAGCAAATTAGATGTTTCCATAGCTGTCGTGTCTATGGGAGGTGCTAGCTCTATCAAACATTAGAACATCAGCATGGATCATGCATGATCCTCAAACAGAAGAAGAGAAACTATAGGAACTTCTCACCCATCAACAATCTAAGAAGCCTACAGAGTTAGACAAAGGGAACCACCAATAGAGGAGCCACCACCTCTGGGAACTACATGAGATCCAACATTTTGTATTTTCGTATTTTATGTTTGTGTCCAAGCTTTTGTGTTTTCCATACTACAACATGGTTAGTCAGTAGTAGTCAATAATTCCATACCTTCATAATGTTTTGTAAGAGACTCATTTCTCATTGTATTAAGTTGAGGATGGGTTTTTATTCAGTCATGTGGATATGATGAATCATGGTTTTTCAGGCCCTATATTGGGCACGTGATATCGGGTACATGATATCGTGGCCTAGATACAATATCGTATTGTGATATCATGATTCCTATGTTAGCCTATAAATATAGCACTCAGGCAAACAATGAGATTATTAGAAGATTAGAGAGTTAGAAGTTTTTATCTTTTGGTAGTTTAGTTTTCAATTTCTTTCTTCCAAGGTAGTTGTTTCCAGTGCATGCCCACAGTGTGATGTTTGTAATTGTACAGCACCTTTGTTCAAGTCTGACATACTTGGACCTGGGCATGATTGAAAATAAAGATCAAGATTACTTCATCATTGCAGCATTCACTTAGATTAATTTCATTATTTTAATTATTTAATGTTTTCTTTAATTACAATCCAATTTATTATTATTTACTTTTCCTATCATTAAGTGAAATGTGTACACCTTAATCCTGAGCGTTTAAGTGCAAATACTTGGCATGCCTAGGAGTAATCCCATTAAGTCCAAGATGTGTACAAATAGCTAAGGATGGATACCATCGCCATAGGCTAATTTAGGTTTTACTCTTATTATTAATTTAGTTAATTTATCTTTTTTGTTATTAGGAGTAACATAGAGTTAGGACAACATCATATGGCTCACTCTAAACTAAATCATATGTGATAAAGCTACTACTAGTCTAGGTGGGAAGATAGCGAATTGCGATCAACATATAACTATCTAGGTGCCACAACTAGTCCATCCATGGAGTTTGACCAAATCATGCATACATACTTGTATTCGTATGGTTGAGTGTAGGGGTACCTCATCACTTATCAAATGCACATCAACAAAACAAGGTAAGCATTTGTCTACTATGATGCTAAACTAGCAAAGCAGCCATCTGCTATGATACTA
This sequence comes from Gnetum montanum, assembly GCA_015680685.1. Lineage (NCBI taxonomy): Eukaryota > Viridiplantae > Streptophyta > Gnetopsida > Gnetales > Gnetaceae > Gnetum > Gnetum montanum. Next base: position 252,001 of record MNCI01008146.1, on the reverse strand, counting down.
AACTAGCATAGCATGTCTGCTATGACATTAAACTAGCATAGAGGTTTGCAAACACACACCATGCATCTGCTATGATGTTAAGCTAGCACAAAGACAACCCATCTACTATGACGTTAAACTGGCATAGTGTGTCTACTACGACATTAAACTGGTATAGCTCATCCGCTACAATGTTAAATTGGCCTACTCACACCACTCATCTGCTATGACATTAAACTAGCACAACACTCATCCACTACGATGTTAAACTAGCATAGCACATCCACTAAGATGTTAAATTAGCACATACATAGTACTCGTCTATCATGAAATTAAATTGGAATAGTATGCATCTACCACAATGCTAAATTGGCATAGAGACAACACATCCGTCATGACATTAAACTAGCATAATAGCTCATTTTCCACAACTCTAAATAGGTACAACTTGTCCTTGGATCATGATGTTAAACTAGCACAGTAGCTCATCAACTATAATGTTAAACTAGCATAGCACGTCCACTATGATGCTAAACTAACACAACATTCATCCGCTACAATGCTAAAGTAACATACAATAGTCCACTAAGACTATAAACCAGCACACCATGGTCTTCTATGACCTTAAACTATCAAGACTATGGTCTACCAAGACCTTAAACTAGGTTCATGGTTAGTCACACATAATTCTACAAGCAAGTAATCAACA
>MNCI01008146.1:217844-249316 GCA_015680685.1 Gnetum montanum | reverse complement strand
TTGTAACCTCTGCTTCTTGAAAATGCCTGCAAGTTTTGATGATGATATGATTTGGAAATTTTAGGCTCTGCAATTTTGATCGTCGTCTTCCAATCGCAGCCGCACTTGCCCTGCTGCGCTCGCCTTCAGCCAAGGGTTTTTCTGGCCTGGTTCTGCGCAGGCTTGTGGCCAGGGTTTCATGCCTTGCTTTGCCACCGCCGTCGCCATCGGCGTTGCAGCCGTCGCAGTCGTGTCGTGTTGGCGCCGTTGCAAACTTAACCCTGCCGAAAACCTTAATGACGGAAAATAGATCCATGAATTCTTCCAAGGACGTCCAAAACTCCCATCAAATGCTGAATTTGCGTCGGCAACGAAAGAACCCTCATCAATTCTGCAATTATTCTTGCCTAATTTCTCCAATTCTATTGCTGAACCCACCAAATCATTAGCGGAATCTGCGAACAGGGCTGTGTTGAGAAAAATTCTGGAAGGTAAAATGGGCATTTAGCCATCCGGAGCACATTCAGACGATGATGTTACGGGTATAATTTTGCTGTTGTGTATGCCTTCCACAGACCCATGCCCAGGAATCCCATGGTTTGTTGTATTGCTAACAACTGTGTGAGTGAGGGTTTTGGGCATTTTGCAAAATCACGAGCCTGCAAAAGAGTGTAACACTAAAACATTTGTATTTTTGGAATATTTTCTACACCGGTAGCGGATGTTTGCTAATGTCTCTGGAATATCTCAACACCAGTTTCTTTGCCCCAACATTACACCCATAACATTCTTGTCATCTCATTCAAACTTTGATTTACACCACAAAGTCTTAACAACCGGGCAATTAAACTTTGATATGCCAATAATAACTTATATAACTTTGATAACTTTTGTAAGTTATTGAAAATTTACCAAAAATAAAACCCATGAGTTTTATTTTTCAAATCAGGAGTCTTACTATTCCATAAAATGGCCAAATGTGCCAACACTATTACCTCATTATAGCCTACCTACATCCATCCCTATGTCCCAATACTCTTGCATTTCCCCACATAGTCAGGATTGCAAACCTCTTTAATGCTCACATGATGTGAACACATGGCACCCTTTGCAAGTCAAACCATAGAACCCAAGGCAGACATAACATAAGTTGTCCCATGGGGAGCCTCTGCTGGCTAGTCAAAGCCTAGGTGGATGTAACATAAGTCATTTTAGGGAGGAAACACCTATCCTATAGATGCAACTTAGTTTCACAAGCATCAAAGCAAAGTCCATCTGGTGGCACATAGTCCACTTGATGAAAAGCACCCCATAGTTAGCATTTAGCAATGCATAGAACTCAAAGAAAGTACACCTCGTAGCAAAAAAAGGCAAAAAGAAAAAAATAATAAAAGAAAAAAATGAGAAAAGGGGGAAAAGCACATCCCCAAAGCAACCCAACAGTGCCACAATTTTGTAATCAGCTCAACCCTGAATCCACACTTACTCTCGCATGAGCACTCTGATGAGAGGTCAACATTTTCAAACATAAGCCACCCTAGTGCCATGGTCACTATTAGTCATGCTGACTCTATAGCCTACATCATGACACCTTGTTTACATCACATCTTCCCTCTTATCCCTATCATATTACCTACACCTTTTACCCCCATCATACTACTATCTACAACACTCTTAAGCATGGTGCAAGGACATCTGGTCAGTACTAACAAGCAATGTTGGTGCTAGACTTGCTATGGTGTTTTGCTATTTTTTATTGATGTCTCTCAGGCCACTCCTCTAGATGTTAACAAAGAGGGTCCAATGAAACACCACCAAATTTGGGCTATAGCATCTTGACTAAAAATTTGCCTAAGTGCCAGCACAAGGCCACTTTCTACAAAGTTTTCTAAGTGTTACCACTATGCTCTCCACTGCCCTAAAGCATAGTCAACCCAATGGAAAGCATGGTGAACTCCAAAATCTAATTCTTTACAATTTTTTCTAAGTATCATCATGAAGCAAGAAGCTGCAAATTTTTCTAAGTGTTGAGACTATGCTCTCCACTGCCCTAGAGCGTAGTCAACTCAGTAGACAATGTAGTTAGCACAAAATGCTAGTTTTGCAAATTTTTCTAAGTGTCAAGCGAGCTACTACAAAATTTTCTAACTACTGAGGCTACACTCTCCATTACCTTAGAGCATAGTCAAGCATAATTAGCATGAAGGCCAAGTTTTTTGCAGATTTCATGCACTACCTTAGTGCTTCCACTCTCCTCTTAGCACATATGCATGCACTTAGTAGTGTAGTCACAGTCTCATAGTCTCACAGAGTCTGGTAGAGCATAGCAAAGCACAACACTGATAGCCTCAGTGGAAAGCGTAGTTTGGTGACAACATAGTCCCAACCATCCCCATTGCCACGTGGCAACCATCTTGCATTTTTTGCTAACCCTAGGCCTATAAATACCCCCACCATCAATGTTTTTAAGGTTGGTAAATTTGAAACATTGGAAATTAGCAAACCAGAGACTTGGCAAAATTAAGGAGTGCTTAGGAGAGAACTAGAGGCATATTGGTGAAGTTGCAAACCACCGCAACACACCAAGACACCATAGCCCACTGCACACCATGGCTGTTGACTTAGCAGGCATAGACACCATAGTGGAACATTAGTCTTTATGGCCATACATCCTTGAGACTATGACTATGCTATCCACTATGCCTATTGTACATTACGTACCTTCTCATCCCTTCTAGAGTTAACTATGCTCAACCCCATTTGGGGTGGTGTTCTATTTCTCTCTCTCTCCTTCTTTGCATTTTCAACATTTTACTTGCATTTTTTAGCATTTTACTAGCATTTTCTAGTATTCTAATTCATAACCATGCTTGGGCAGTGGTCCCCACACATTGGCATCTCCATTTTGTTCTAAAACTTTTGACTACATGCACCCATTGTTGACACTAATGACACCATTAACACCATGCAAACACTTAACACTATTTTGTATTTGCATTTGGTAAGTCCCTATTCAATTGACAAGACCATTTAGGGCACCCCATCTCCATCTCTAGTAGGCCCTCATGAGGATGTCAAACTATTTGTCTGTGGACCCCTTGGCATTCTAGCTGCTAATTTTTTTGGTCACTACATATGCAACAATAGTTTTGGCTCTATCATGGCATTGGAAGACATTGTTATGAGGGATAAAAATGCACCCTATATGTCTCATGTTGGTTCAAATGGTCTAGAAGATCTATTAACTTCCTTGGTATGCATGGGAACCTTCCTTAAGAAGAGGTGCTTCCTAGAATTATGATCAAAGCTACTATCTCTATCATCCATTATGTATGAATAACATGGATATGAGGTTAATTAGCTTCCTTAGTAGGATGGGAAGCTTTCTAAAGAAGAAATTCTTCATATGCTTATGGTTAGAGCTACTAGTTTTATCATCTCACTATGTATGAATAGCATGGATGACATTATTCTACTATAGCTACAACAGTAACTCTTCTTACATTAATGGTAATGGCACTAGTGGAAGAGGAGTGTATAAGTGTTGCAAAGAGTGAGAGGAATAATGTAAGACATATGATAATAATTTAACATATGATATTATGGATCTATAATACTCAAGAAGATAGAAGTAGTGAAAGATCATAAGCAGTTGAACCATTAGGAGAAATAAGTTGTTAGATATAATATTCATATGATTCTAAGTTACAGTAAGGGTATTACTACCTAGGTAGGGACATCCTTCAAGACTGTGAGTTTTTTCAACACTACTAATACTACTCCTAAGGTTAAGAAGGAGCCCCACTTGGATAGTACTAGTATTAGTAGAACTACATATAATTACCTTGTGGATAAGGTCATCTCCTTGACTTCTTCATGAACTTAATATTCAAATGATATGCCCCAAACTTCTAGAAATGTGACATAACAAGGTAATAGCTCTTTGAATGTTCATATTGGTAGATGTTACATCCATCATTTTCTTTTGTATTGGAATTTGTAATCTCTTCTAGTACAACAACTTTACCCTTCTATTAGTATGTGTGTTTCCTATTTCTTTATCCTTCTTCTTTCTCCTAGCACGGTTTCTTATTCTTTCTTGTTTAATTCATTTCTTTATAATGTTTAAAGTAGATGCAAATTTTTCATCCATTAACCCCCACATTTTGTCAACCTTTATTATGATCTCTATAATGGATTTTTGCATAGGCAATTTTTTTTTCTAAATCATTTATTCATGAGGATCCTCTTTCTTATGAAGGGATGAGTTACTATTATACCATTTTTTTCAAAGATCTTTGTCTTCCTCAACCACTTATTTAATAAGCCTTTGAATTCAATGGACCCTTATCTTGGATAATCTTCCTCATACATAGATTCATAGGGTATCTCTAGTTTTTTTATAACCCCATCTATAATATGATGAAGCTACTTCTTCTAAGAAAATTCATGACCTAGTGATTAGTTTAAGAAAGAATAGTGCATGCCTAGGGTTGCATCAAAGGATTCATGATTCCCTTGCCTCTATCCTTGAATTTTTTTCTAAATTTGAATACTCTTGAGTAGGTTTGATACTTTTTCTTAAAGATCTTAAGCATTATTCATCACTAGTGGATTAAGTTAGGCTTTAATAACTAATACTAGCTTTCACTTCTTTGATAAGTGTCTTAAGAAATACATTCAATTTCTATCATCTAATTTTTATGTTTTGTAAAGCACAAGCATCATGGAAGGATTGTAAATAATACTATGAATATGAGTTATAGCCTCCCTTGGATTTTAAAATATTTTTCATATTCAGTCACTACAAGTAACTCTTCTTTTAATGCTTGGTGTCAATTCTTATAATTTGGATCATCCTTCTTATAATAAACAATGGTTCATCACATCATTAAGCAAGTCATAATCATAATCATCATAATCATGATCCCTATATATCCTACCATGGTAGTCTCTTTTTCTTCCTTTGCAATGCCTTTTCTCCTATCTTCTATCATGATCATGATCTCTGTTTCCATCAAGATCACTCATGTAATGATCATCTATTTTTCTCCTACGATGGTCATCAAGTTGTTTATTCTGATCTCTAGTTGGAGCTCTATGTCCTCATCTATGTTTATTCTCATAAAAACTAAATAATGAAGCAAAGCAGGAAGATTGTGAGCTAGGAGAACCACCATGGTGACTTTGTCTCCTTCCCTAATTCTCTCACACCTTTCTTCTAGTTCTCCCAAAGTTTCTAGGCCTTGAGGCCTTCTTGTTTGGGACCTAGTCCATATTCTCTGATTATCTACCAAGGTTGAGCATAGTCTTTGATGTACCAACTTGTTTATGTCAAAGATGAGAGGATAAGAGGTAAAACAATGATAGTGGGACCTTTCAAACTAATGCTTCATGTCCTTCCTTTCTAATTGGAATGTTAGGGGTATCACGTTATTACCCTTGTAAAAATTAGATCTTATCTCTAGCATATAATATTACCTCTAATGGATCACCATTAATTGGTAATGTCTAGACATGTTCTTAAAAAGGAGATAGCTTTCAGTAAGATAACCAAGATAAGAGCTCCAAACTACTACTTGTAACATGAATGGAATTGTTTTGTTAGGTACTAAGACAAGGTTACCTTACAAATCCATCCACTACATCTATTCATCCTAGTATTAAAGTCAATATAGTAAGGGTCTAGATGTACCTATGAGGCCATCACTTGCATTAACATACTCTAGTCATCATGAACAATGGCTTTGTCAATGTCAACTATAAGATTTCCTACTTGGTTTTTACATGATGGTGAATTATCATATTTGTGAAAAGCAACAATAATTATATTCATGTATGTGGCTTAATCAATATCCAATAATCTAAGATATATATTGTTAAAATCTTTAACAATAATTGTATATGATGCAAACTAGACTAAACTATATCCCTAAAACCATCCCTAGTGATGGCACCAAATGATGAGTGAGAGTGTGCCTAATGCCTGACCATATGATCTAGAAGCATTACAGTAGACCATGTTATAATCCATGGATGAATTAGCAATAGCTTATAACTTAGTTTAGGGGATTGCAAGTTATCATCTTCTCACCTAGATTAGTAGTGATCATTATATTTTGTACAATTTAGTCTAACTAAGGTGTATGATTATTGATGTTATTTAATTAATTATGCCAAGTAAAAATGTAAAAATATAATTAATTAATATAATTATTAAATAATAAAAAATAAATTTAAGACTAACATATGATGATAAGTATCCATCTCTAAATTGTCATCACATCCTAGATGTATCTATTGACCACTAGGATTACCAAGCAATATTGCTGCAAGATGTGTCCATTGAGTAGTAGGATGAGTGTTAATACTGGAAGCTAGATTATATTCATTCCCCTAATAAATTAACATGCAATGAAAATGTAAATATTACACTAATTTAGATGAAAATAAATAGTAATGAAAGTAAATCTACACTAAGCCATAATGCTACAATGGAAAAAAATCCATCTTGATCTTATTGTCATTAATGAATTGTATCTAGCTACAACTCAGTTGAATAATATTTTAAATAACAAACTTAATTCTATGCTATGAGAACTCACTAAATATTTTATAGGCTATGAAAATAAACTACAAGAGTTTAGCTATAGATATCATCAAAACGATGTCATAAATGCAGTATGTATACCATATTTATAGGCATCAATGAGGACTAAGATATCATAGCTATAACATCACAACCAAAAATAAAATAAACTTTCTTATTCATAAAAATAGAAAAAAGAAATAGAGGATATTTATTCATGCTTTGGAGTTCATTATAACAATCTTAAATATAGTTGCTTATTTATTAGGCTATCTTGGTGTGTTGACTATGGTTGGAGACACTCAACAATCTATCCCATAGTCAAATTAGTTATATTCTAAGTTGAGAAGGGGCCAAGTACTTCTGTTCCACATCATCAATGATCCTATATTGTCCTTCATTAAACCATGCTACTTTATTTGGATCCTTTACCAAGTCAAGGATGATCACAAGGAAGAGTTGCAACCTTTCATTAACTCATTTTTTATAATTTGTTCACCCTTGATTAAGCAACAATTACAATCATTTTACTTAATTACATGAATTCTCACAAACAATAAAAAATTTTTAACTCATAAATGAGTTAATTCATTGAAAATAACCCTCCCAAAATTCATGTTCATCCTTGGATAAGTATTCAAATGTATTGAGGACTTCTCCTTACTACACAAGGTCATGTAATTATCCTTCATACTCTCTCACTTTCTAATTACCTATGATTAAAACATTAAATATTAGAATTCATATTATTTAAATAATTAATATTAAGTTGGTAAAATATATTTTTTATTTTTAAAATTTTCTTGTTAACTTCATTTCTCAATCTAATTATTATTTCATATTTTATCTTAATGGATTTGATATCAAAGGTAGAATTAGACTTTAAATGTAAAGCATGCTAATCTAATATATATGAACTATTATTAAAATAAATTAAATTTAATATACTAACATGAAAAAAGGAATAAGTTTCATGTCAAATGGTTAAGCTTATTTGTATGCTACATGCACCTAAGGGTGTAGTGTAGTGGTCAAGACACTCATCTTTTCATGAGAAGGTTGTAGATTCAAATCTTGCCCTAGTCTCTAAGTATGATATCACTAGAGTATCCTTATGGTAGTATACTATTGTTTAATGGATCACATATATCTTATTGTGGTGGGATGTTTTGCTACCGATCCATATGTCCATTTTCTCAAAAAAAAAGTATATGCTTCCTCATCCATTCTTTCTAAAATTAATAAAGGATTATAAAAGAAATACGAATGCTTTTGATGAGTGGTGAGGTACCCCTATGCCCAACCATACAAATCACTAAATTGTTATGCGTGATCTAGTTAAATTCCATGGACCTATGGTTATCTCGTACACTAGTTTCTTTAGGAAGTGAAGCAACACTGAAAACATTCGTTGTCTTCCCAACTACACTTGTGAAGTTCAAGGGTATGGTTTAAGTGTAATTGAGGTATATGATTTTTCTTACTTTATATTTTATGGATTTGGTTACCTACAACAAGAATAAGGGTAGAGCGAATTGAAAACTAATGTCAATTGCCTAGCTAGCTTAACACAAGTAACCACCCCACTTTCCTGCACACATCCTAAATACACATAGCACTGCTGGGCTACCAAACATTAAGTGTTGCTGGGTTACCAAGTACTATATGAATGCTCAAAATGGTCATGCCAGTGTTCATTAATCAATTGGAAATAAATTGCTTAATTCAAATACATTAAAGTAAATAAAGAAAAGTGAAATAAAGAAAATATTAAGCTATTCTCAATGCTACAAGGATTGTCAGCTCATTTTATTCCTATCACATTTCTGTGCTCAAGTACATCACTGCTCAAACAAAGAACTGTACACACTTTAGACTCCTTCTACGGGCACTCAGAAAATATTCTAACTCTGAGGAAAAAAAGGACAAGAGCTTCACTACCTTACTTGAAACTAAAACTAAAACTGAAAACTAAACTATAAACTGACTCGAAATAAGAGCCCAGACATCATATTTATACACTTTGAGTATATGTCTCAACATCAAACATCTCACATCGAAGCTAGGCCCCGACATCACATATGCAACGTTGCGGTAGACAAAAAATGGTGATTCATCATACCCCCACAACTAAATGAAAACTCATCCTTGAGTGAAGAAAAGAATGAACAAGTTCTTTAGAACATAACATATTGGATAGGTATGGGATTATTGACTGACATTACAAACTAACTTAGATGAAATAGACATACAAACTCTGAGTGCCCAAGTGTACAAAATTACGATCTTTACAAAATGGGGTGCTCATGAAAAGAGAAGTGAACACCCTAGATATACTGACATCCAACATCTCTTGGTAGTAGGAGAATGAGAAAGAGAGAAGAGATCCTTCGATCACGAATGGTTCTCATTATGTGCTACTATTATGTTATCCTTAGTAAAGGTAGTCCCACTTCTAGTCCATGCTTCCCACTACAATCATAAAAAAATCATGAATTAGTATGCAATGTGTAATACATAACTATTAAATGTCTTGTATCGTCGGTGGTTACACCCAACTAGGTTGTGATTGTGGTTGATTGGTTCCTTGAGTAATGTTAGTGGGAAGGTTGACAAATAAGGTTAATTCAATTAAACAATCCATTAAATTGAAAAATTTCAATACAAGGAAATATTTGAAGAGAATATAAGAATTCACAACAATGAAAAGAAGAATGCACTGAAAACTATTATGAAGATGTGTACAACTAGATTTCATTGATGGGAAAAACAAAAAGAATTTGATTATAAGAGTGCATAAGGGTAAAGAACTTAACAAACCCAACCAAAAGATATGCAAGTGGGTCCTTCCCAAAGTAGGCATAGGCCTCTTATGCCCTTGCATAACTTCAAACCAAAGAGTCTATGGGCTTCATGAATGATTAATGGTTATAGAAGTTTAAGTACAAAAACCCAAAAGAAACTAACTAAGAATTCTAACACACCAAACCAGGACATCAAACCAAAACATAAAATTTGCAATGAGGTGAGACATGAAAAGCATAAATGGATGAGAGAGAGTGTGGAATGGAGTTCCTAATTATGATCACATGAAGTCCCTTGTGGATTTTGTGGTTAAATGACTTGATAGGATCCATCCTTAGTCCATACCAAAACCAACAACATTCAGTGACTTCACATCGATATTCTAAGACTAATCCATCCCCTAAGATACAAGAGTGCTTCCATAGAACAACCATCGTTCCTAATTAGAGAAGAAGTAGGAAGTCAGGAAGTGCCTTAGTTAGAGGAGACTAATCCCATAACCAGTGCTAGTAGCCTGTTTATTTGGTCTAAGGGGTGTGCTTTGAATTCCCATTATTTTTTTCTCATTTTTTTTGAAATGGGAACCACACCATGCAGAGACACATGCATTTATTTTGTCCAAGGGATGTGCTTTGAATCCTCATCTTTTTTTTTCCTTGATGAGAACCACACCATGTGAGGACGTATGTATTCATTTTGTCCAAGGGATGTGCTTTGAATTCTCGTCATTTTTTTTGATGAAAACTACACCATGCAAGGACTTATTCGACTTCCTTTATTGATTGGCACAGAATGGTAAGAAATTCATGAAAACACACATGCACCCAAGAAAATAGAAAAGCACAAAGAATACCGAATCCCCTTGAAGCCACACCCTATTCAAACCTTTGAATCCTTCCCAATTCTGAAAGCTACCAAGGTTACAAATTTATTAAATTTTTATTAATGAAAAAGGGACTGCATGTTTCCAAAACAAGGAAAACCATAAAATTTGTGGATGGGTGGATGTTGTGGATTCATTGCTTATTACATGAAAAGAAACCATGTCCTAATTATCCATAACAAAATTCAAAGCTATAAACTAGACACCAACAATCAAATAAAATAATACATACCATCATCAAGTAACACATTACCATTGTACCTGACACTTATTAACAAAAAGTTAGAAAATCACACCAAATAAAACAAAAGAAAGTATAAATATTTAAGAAATATCAAATGCACTAATGATGATGTAAATTAAAAATTAGAAAAAATTAATAACATGAAAAAAAATGATGTAAAATAAAGAATGTGTAAAACAAAAAACGTTTAAAATAAAAAATTTGAAAAACTAAGAAGCTACTTAAATGATTAACATGGTTGGCCATCTCCCCCATGACTAAGTTGAAAGGAGGAGGAGATCCAAAATATGAAACATGGTTGTTCATTTGATGAGGTGCTTATTGTGTTAGCTAGTGTATGCTCATGGAAAGGTTTAATTTGTTGGATGTTGACCAGCTATTTCTTGTTTGGACTCTCAAGTTTATAGATCATCGTGGCCCCAGAAGGAAAAGTCTCGTAAATGATGTAAGGTCCTTTCCATAATGTTTGGAACTTAGTTCATTGAGGTACGTGTGGGGTTCTAGTAAAGAACCTTGTCTCTTAGTTAAAATTTAACTTTTCTAATTTTTAGGTCATGATGCTTTTTGTTATAGGCCTTGTGCAACTTGTTAGATGATAGGGCCACTACTCAATTTTCATCTCGTAGGTTGAGATTCATTAGTATTTCTTTTTGGGCTAGACTTAAGTCAAGGTCAAGGTTACAAGCTGTTGAAAGTGTACAAAGTTCAAATTGAATAAGAAGTATTGGTAGTTTGTTGTACACAAGCTCATAGGAAGAGTAGCCTATAGGAAGTTTCTAAGTTGACCAGTAGGCCCAAAGGGAATCATTCAATTTTGTGCTCCAATCCTTCCTATACTTGCTAATAATTCTTATTAGTATCCTTTTGATTTCCCTATTGGTAACCTCAACTTGATCATTAACTTGGGGATGATAAGGTGTTATGAGTTTGTGTTCAACCCCAAAGCGTTTCATGAGCTTTGGAGAAGTAGTGCCTATAAAGTCATTTTCATTATCAAAAATTAATGCACATGGCACACCAAACCTGTTTACAACATTTTTTTGTACAAATTGAGTAGCAATAGAAGATGTATAGTCGATGACAGCTGCTACTTCTACCCATTTCATACAATAGTCAACAACGACTATGATGTACACCTTTCTATTTGACATGGACGTGATGGGACCCATGAAATCAATGTCCCAAATGTCGAATGGTTCAAGTGGTTAAATCCATTATTGAGGTCCCTCCATTCAAGCAATCATTCCACCATCTCATTAGCATCATTCACAAGAGCAAATATAATGGTGAGCATCCCTAAAGAGTGTTGGCCAATAACACCCTACCATCAGGATTTTAATGGTTGTGTGTCTCCCAACATAGTGTTTTCTACAAGGAAATTCATGAGCATCTTGGAGAACGCACAGTTAATTGGCATTAGAGATACACCAACAAACCAGGCCATCAGGACACACCTTATAGAGGTATCCATTAATCTCTATGAAGTGCTTTACCTAGTAAAGAAACTAATGTTTCTTCCAATGGTCCAACCCTTATGGCATCTCCTAAGTAAGAAGATAGGTGAGAATGTTACCATAGCATTTTGGCTCATCAGGCATTTATTCAATTACAACCCTAACAAAGAGAAGTTCATCAGGAAATGTATCAGATAATGGGCTCTCTTCTACTTTGTCATTCCACCACAACCAAGATAAGTGATTAGCGATCACATTCTTAGTGTCCTTTTAATCTACCATTGTGAGATCAAATTCCTGCAAGATCACCAGCCACCATATGACATACTGGCTCACCATTGACTTGCTCATTTGGAACTGGATGGCACTATGATCAATGTGCACAAACATCTTATATCCAAGCACATAGTGCTAGAACATTTCTAGAGTGAACATCACAGCCATCAATTCTTTCTCTATGATGGTGTAGTTTAGTTGTGCACCCACATGCTTTGACTGGTGCATTGGATGTAATATGGACATTTCTTATCATCTAATTGCATCAGCACAGCTCCCAAGGCATCATTTGATGCATCCATCATGATATGGAATGGTCTGGACCAGTCAAGTGCTTGTAGGATTGGAGTTTCTACAAGCTTCTCTTTCAGTTACTGGAATGATTTCTCACATTCTACAGTCTGGATGAAGGAAGCATCTTTCTTTGTTAGCTCTACCAATGATTTTATGATCTTAGAGAAATTCTCTATGAATCACCGATAGTAGCCAATATGTCCAAGGAATGCTTGAACATCTTTAACTATCGCTGGCTTATGGGTTATTCCTTGGATGATCCTTATTTTTGCAGGGTCCACCTTAATTTCTACTTGCAAGATTTTGTACCCCAGTACTATGCCCTCTTGGACCATGAGATGACTTTTTTTCCAATTGAGCCACAAGTTAGTTTTAACACATTGTTTTAGCACTTACTCAAGGTGGTCCATCGCTTGCTCAAATGTAGCTCCATAGGTGGAGAAGTCATCCATGAAGAATTTGACACCACTACCAATCTTTAGTTGAAAGATGCTTAGGACCAAGTGTTGAAATATGGTAAGAGCATTGCATAGACCAAACAACATCTTAAGATATATAAAAGTACCCTAGGGACTCATGAACATTATCTTTGCTTGGTCCTTTAGTGCAATTTGAATTTGGTTAGAGCGACTATAACCATCTAAGAAGCTGTAGTAGCAATGCCCTGATATTGTGTTTAGCACCTACTCAACAAATGGCAATGGAAAGTGATCCTTGAATGTTGCCATGTTTAATAGTCTAAAATCAATGCAGACCCACCACTTGCCAGCTTTCTTTGGCACAATTACAAGTAGGCTAACTCACTCGCTATTTGCAATGGGATAGATGAAACTCACCTTGAGGAGTTGTTCAATTTCCTCTTTAATGATTTACTTCAATTTGGGGTTTAGTCAGCTATGTGGCTATCATTTTGGCTTCATGGCTAGGTTGGTGTAGATGTGATGCTAGCATATCCTAGGATCAATCCCTATGAGTTTAGGATATGACCAAGAAAAAGCTACTGACCATCTTTCAACTACCTTCAATAGCATCTCTTCCTATTCTAGAGCAAGTCTTGCATTGATTATAATCAGCTTCTTATTTTTCAAAAACATGTATTCTATTCTGGCCAGTAATGTTTTTAGTTCAAGGGACTCTTGCTTAAATTTATCAAAAATTTCCAACTCTTCCTAATGGGGATCATCATTTGTATCTTCAAAGAGTTAGTGATGAACTTGCTTGACTTCATCCATGCTTATGACATACTCACATGTTAGGCTCTTAGCTGGTTCAATGCAAAGTGTGCTGCTTTCTAAATTAATAGTCAGCCATTGGGTACCCTCCTATTTTGTGGCTGCTACATATAGACACATTTGAATTTCTACTTTTGGCACACATTGTTTGCATGTAGAGATAGATACTTGCTTAATGGCCCAAATTTCTTGCACACAATTACACCTGATATCGTTGTATGCAATACATGGAACTCTCTTCTTCTCAAATTTTTTGAATGTGTTTCTTTAGAGATTTTCAGAGAAAGATCTTTGATGTCAATTCTTGCATCTATGGTGCTCAGCCATGCTCTTTCCATGATGATTGGGAAGTCCCCTTTGCAATTCTCCACTTTGATTACTAAGAAGTTGGCAGGATAAGACCACCCACAAACAATGGTCATAATATCTTCTACCAGTCCCAATGGAATAGTGATGGATTGGTCTACCAATTCCAATCTGATGTTGCTCTTCTTGAGAGGAGGCAAGTTCTAGACAATGTACATCTCATGAGAAATCAAATTAACACCAAAACTTGAATCGAGAAGAGCCTTGCATAGTTTGTTCCCAACAATCTGCAAATAAATTCGAGGACTTCCAAGATCAGCTAATTTCCTCGAAAGGTTTCCTACACATATCTAATTAGACACAGTGTAAGTAATCATTATGGTATGGATCCTTGGCAAAGTTTGGTTTGAAGGAGGCTTGAAGGAATTTGATATGGAGGAAGAGGTAGGAGTAGGGTTGTCAACCACATGTGTAGGTGAAAGCTTAGGTGGACTACGAGGTTGAAAGAAAGGTCTTTTCTTTGATCAAGCATTTGACCCCTCCAATTGATGATTAGATTGCAAATTAACAACCCTTGTAGCATTATGTTGTTGCGGTTGAGCAAGCAATTCATCCTGCATTGGTGGAGTAAGTGGTAGTTGTGCAACTGGAGGAGGAGTATGAGTAGGGACAGGAGGAGGATAAAAATAATAGGTGGTATCCCTTCTTTCATGCCATGAATGAGCTCGGTAATAATTTGAAGGGTGGTAGTGAGCCTAGAAATTAGAAACGTGATTGGAGGAGAAACATGGAGACATGGATTGTTGCACATGGCAACCATATGGATCAAACTGCTAGTAAGGATATTTTTGCCTAGGTGATGGTAGTGTCCATTATTGTGGTTGCTACCATTATTGATACTATTCATATTCTATGGTACCTATAATTACCTTGAGGATAAGGTAACCTTTTGGATGTTTTCCTTTGTGTAAGTCATGGATGTAAGACATACTTCAAACGCCTGTATATGTGACACAATGGGGCAACATCTCTTACGATGTTCATACTGATACATGTCACACCCACGATTATCATCTAATTCACTATCTGCAGCCTCTTCTATTATAGTAATCTTGCCCTTACCTTTGTAATAGGCACATTCAACTTCCTTGTGCTTCCTATGCTCATGCTTGCTACTTTCTTTTTTTGGACTCCTTAGCAATTTTGAGAAGGGCTTGGAATCTATTATCCATTGAGTCCCTTAACTGATCAACCTTGGCTATGAGTTTAGTTTGGAATTGTTGGAGTGGCAAGGCTTTCTTATGCACTCCCTCATCAAATATGGACTCATCCTCACTATCACAGAATCAAACCTTCCTCTTACAGATGGAAGGATCACAGTTTTACTCCTCTACACTTTCTCTTTTTTCTAGTTTACCTTCCTCTTTGATGACCTGCTCTAATAATTTTTGTATATGATAAGTAGTTAGTTCTGACAATCACCCTTGGGCATAAACATCGAGGGTTTTCCTCATTTCATTACAGAGCCCATCTACAATGTGGTGAAGTTGAGCCAAAAAGGCATTTATGCATCAAAGCACAGCATTAGCCAATGGTGGCATTGAAGGGTTCATGTGTTCCTTGTATCCACCCTTAAATTTGCTTCCTTAAGTTGGAAACTTTGGAGCACATTTGACACTTATCATTGAACAACTCAAACATGGTAATCCATCATCTAATAGATTCTAGCTCTAAGGACCAATACCAGTTTTCTACTTCTTTGATAAGTGTCCTGCAGAACAAATTTGGTTTATACCACTCATTCTCTATGTTTTGCAAGGCACATGTATCTTGGAAAGCTTGAAGATGATTCTATGGATCTGAGTTACATCCTCCCTCAAATCGAGGAATATATTATGTCTAATTATTTAATCTTATTGTCTTTCACATGCCTTGTTGGAATTCTGAGCACCTCTGTGATGTTAAGCATACTTCAAGTAGTAAGGAGAGGCTCATCGAGGCCTTGATCATGGTACCTGTGATGCCCTCTACTACCCCTTCACTCATGGTGATGTACCTTTCTTGAAGATCTACATTTGTAATTTTGCTTATCTCAATGGTCCCCTTAATTATCATGGTCTTGTCAATCATTGCGCTCATTTCGATCACCTCCATCACAATCTCACCTTCTATGATCATGATCAAAGCCAAAAGAAAAAGAAGAAGATGATGATGAAGGGAAAGAGAAAGGAGAACTAGGATCATCATAGTGCCTACTACTGCCTCTTCGACAATCATGACCATAGTCATGATCTTGCTTCTTGTCTACATCCCTATCTTAACTTGTCCCTCTGGATCCTTCTTTATCATTGGTTCCCTTATTACCAGAATTAGGATTGTAAACTATGGAGTGCAACTTATAGTTTAGATCTCCATCACTAAAGTCAAAGAGAGGAGCATCATTGAATGGAAAGCCCCCATAGAAGGGATCTCCACTAGCTTGTTGGTACAACAAGAATGGAGGATCATTAAGTCCTTTTCCCTTAAAAAACTCATAGCATTATTCTAGCTGCCAATCCCACAAGAATTATACTTCGGTGGGATGATGATCCTTGGCATTGACATATTCCACATTATACTCCCCATGGTGGTCTTGAAGGCCACATTGTGCAAGCATTTGATAGAGCATTACAGGAGCAACAAGATCAAGTAGCAACACAATGTTTTCCTTCATGTCACACCACCATAGCTGTTCATCCTAGTGTAGGATGAAGGTGAAATTTGGCACGTACTCATTTGGGTGAGTATAGATAATTTGATACTATTGAGGCCTTGTTGAATGAACATTATCAACCTTGGGTGGAGAAGTGCTCCTATGAGAAGAAGACATTTTTAGTTAGTAAAAGAAAAATCATAGTGTGATTTGAAAATTTTTTGTAGTAATTGTGAAATAAGATATGACTCTCAGATTCATTCCAACAATTTAAATACTTTCACTAGCTCCTAGATAGTGCACAAAACAATAAAAAGGTCCTTGGCAATGGTGCCAATGATGAGTAGTGAGGTACACCTACACCCAACCATACGAATCACTAAGGCATTACATGCAATCCGGTCGAATTCCATGGACCTATAGTTATCTTGTACACTAGTTTCTCTAGGAAGTGAAACAACATTGAGAACATTCGTTGTCTTCCCAACTACACTTGTAAAGTTCAAGGATATGGTTTAAGTGTAATTGAGGTATATGATTTTTCTTACTTTATATTTTATAGATTTGGTCACCTACAACAAGAATAAGAGTAGAGTAGAGTAGATTGAAAACTAATGTCTATTATCTAGCTAGCCTAACACAAGTAACCACCCCACTTTCCTGCACACATCTTAAATACATATAGCACTACTGGGCTACCAAATGTTAAGCATTGCTGGGTTATCAAGTACTATATGAATGCTCAAAGTGGTCGTGCTCATGTTCATTAATCAACTAGAAATAAATTACTTAATTCAAATATATTAAAGTAAAGAGCAATAAAGCAAAGTGCAATATTAAGCTATTCTCGGTACTACAAGGATTGTCAAAAGAGCTCATTTTATTCCCATCACACTGCTACACTCAAGTACATTAATGCTCAAACAAAGAACTATACACACTTCAAACTCCTGCTACGAGCACTCAAAAAATATTCTAACTTTGAGAAAAAGAAACGATAAGAGCCTCACTACCTTGCTAGAAATTGAAACTACAACTGAAAACTAAACTATAAATAGACTCAAAACAGGAGCCTAGGCATGGTATTTATAGACTTTGGGTATATGTCCTGATGTTAGAGCCAGGCCCTCACATCACGTACGAAATGTTGTGGCAAACAACAAATGGTGATTCATTAGTTTTGAATACTTTTTCAATTTTGAGGAACTCCTGGTTAGCTTAACTCTAAGTAATACTTTGCTCTTTAAGCTAGAGTTATAATTTCTTCTTAATTCAAGCTTTGCCTACATATCCCTTACACTTATCTTGGATAGCAAACAACTTCTTCTGAACCCGCACTACTATCTACTTTATTATTTTCAATTCATCCTTTTGTTACATCTTTCTTAATAATAGGTTTAACCATGACATTGAAGATCTACAATTATTATCATAAATAACTTTAAAAAGGGTTATTTTCATTAAACTATAAAAACTACTATTATATGAAAATTCCACTAAATAAATATAATTTTTCCAAATCTTGGACTAATTTCCTACACAGACCCTTAAAGTATCTTCAAGTATCCTAATATTCCTTTTAGTTTAGCCATTAATTTTAAGTTAGTATGTAATACTAAAGTTAAGTTAAGTACCTAACTCTTGAAACACCTTGTGCTAAACTTCCCAAATGAACTTAGGATCTTAATTTAAGTAATAGTTTATAGACTTCTATGCAACTAGAATATCTCTTTGATAATGATCCCTACTACCTCTATTGTAGTCATAGTACTATTTATATGAATAAACTGAACCTTCTTAAATAAATGATCTAATATAACCAAAATTACATCAGTTTCCTTCTTAATATAATGAAGAGCATTGATAAACCCATAGATAATTCCTTTAATTTCCAAGTTGGTAATTCCAAAGGTTGTAGCAATTCTTTTAACTTCTATTATTTTACTTTTACCAATTGGCATGTACAAAAATTTATAACATATTGTACTACATCACCTTTCAAACCTAACCAATAATAGTGCTTTCTCATAGTCATGTAGATTATTAGAAATTATAGATGATCTTCATATAAAACCTCATGCGTCTCACACAATAACTTTCTTTATAATTCTCTTTTAGGAACATGCACATTCCCATTTTAAAAAAATGATTCCTTCTTTAAGTTCATATTTCAAGTATTCTATTAAATGTTTTTGGATTTTTATAAAGAATACATCATGCAAAAGATCCATTCTTATATCATCCTTCATATAGGTTGCTATTACTTCAATCATCATTATCTACATCTTGCTTAATGCATCTAGAACAACATTCTCTTTATCTAGGATATATTTTATTTCAAAATCATAATCAACTAGTAGTTTGATCCACTTCCTTTATCTTAATTTAAGAGTTTTTTTTAATATATTCCAAAATTTTATAATCACTTTTTAAAACAAACCACTTATCTCAGAGATAATGATATCCAACCTTAAGAATATGAATAACAACAAGTAACTATAGATTATACATGGCATGGTAGAGTAAGATAAGTAAGAAATCAAAAGTTATCAAAGGATCAAATAAAGGATGATAAGACTATGATATGAAGGATAATGTTCAATGATAAACCTTAGGATTTGGAGATGAAAGCTTGCTAGTTTAAGTTATAATTAAGGCACCATATATTCCTCTACAATTCTAATGTATTATTTTGATTATATATCTTAAGATGTCTCAATATTCAAATTATTTTGGGTTACATCTCACTATAAACCTTAGGATTTTTTAGAATGTAACATCATTATCATCACTAATCCCTTGAGGATTCCTTTAAATTGAAATCCTTATGTCCTTGAAGCAAGTTACATAGAAGTAAAGATAATGGAAACATGTTTTTTAATGTTTTTTATTATAAAATTTTTATTCACTTCATAAGGCTTTAGTAAATAACCTTAATGTTATATATCTTGGATTTAATCTTATTATATGTTTTTTGCAACTTGAAACTAACAAATTTTATTACATCCATGAAATTACAAAGGATTTATTGGAAAACTACAAAGCCTCAACATATTTTTGAAGAAAGTTAAAAACATCGTTAATGTAATGCCCCATGCAAATAAGGTCATTTTGAAAGAAAATAATCAGCATATTACAATTAATAGTAAATTTCATTTGAATGTGAGCCAAATATGGGCAACATAAAAAAAATATGTTCTTCACCTTCTATGTTCTTCTCATGGTAAATTAATCCAATGACCTATCTTAATAAGGAGATGATGAGAGCTCATTTTTGCTCTAGCAATTTGACTTCTTAAATAAATAGGAATAGCTAAGAATAGATGCTTTAAGTACTAGATAACAAGCCTCCTTTAACAGAATGTAAATAAAAATGCTTTTTCCTTAATGTGTTCAACCAAACTTTAACCAGTACTTTTTCTTTTATAGTCTTCCGAAAAAGCCTTCAATTTAAAGCAAGATCCTCTATTACAATAGTCCATAATTGAAGCCATAATTTTCTTTGATGCAACCATCTATTTTCTTGTAAAGCATTCATTATCTCCTTAGCATAACTAACTTCCTTCATGTGACTTTACTTCTAAGGATAAGCAATAAATTGACAAAGGGTTTCAAGTTCAAGAGGAAGCAAATCTATTTCTAAAAGTAAGATATCAAAATAATTCTGCATTTTCACTTGAAATTCACATGCAAGAAATTGTTTTTGAACATGCTCTAATTTTTCCAACTATGTATGAAAAAAGAAGGTCCTCATGTAGTAGACCCATATAACAATACAGGTTAAACAAGACTATGAAAAATTTTTCTTCTAATCTCCCATGCCAAAATTTATTTCCTGCTATAATTATTTCTTAAAGCAAATACAGCTTGCATGTCACCTGAATCCCTTTGAGAAATGAGGGTATCCTAACTATAATTACTGGAAAATTCAACTTCCATATATCTATAAGATTCACACATATCAAGTCTTTTTTTTTCTAAAGAAAAAATTATAATCTCTATTTCTAATAACACAAACTAGAGTTTCTGTCCTATCAGTATTACCTATCATACCAAAATGGTTACTATAGTCATGTAGAATTTGAAGTGTATAATTTAATCTTGTAGATAATTTTGCAATTAAGGCCACATCATCTACAAAGAGAAGCATGTTTAAAAATAATCCATTTACTGACATATCATGATTAGAGGCATTTTACTTCCATTCCTTTAATTCATCTATGAATATGCCAAAAATGCTAGGGGACAAAAGATAACTTTGTTTAAGTCTAACTAAGCTATTGATAATTGTTCCTTATCTAGTAAGATTATCTTCAATAAGAATTGATGAAGCATCAATTGGTTGCATCAATGTAGCCACTTTGATGTCGTTGCTTTGAAGAAATTGCATCGATACGTCCACGTTGATGAGGCCATGTTGATGCAACCTCATCGATGTGGCCCCATCAACATAAATGATGCATTCACAAGGCCTCGACGACGCATGAAATGATGCATTGATGAGGCCCTATCAACATAGTATCTATTTTCGCGTATAAATACATGTGCTCCCGCTGTGTATTGGTATTCTTTTGTCAATAGAGTAGCCAAACTCTTGTAGTTTTATTTTTTAGTCTTGGAGAATAGTCAGTGAGTGCCTGCAGTGTGGATCTAAGTTAGTTGTACGACATCTTATTTGAGTGGCAATGTACTTGGACACATTCCATGAATGACAATAAGATCAACATTTATTCTTATTCATTGCAGCACTTTAACTTAGATTAAATTTACTTTCCATGAAATTTATGTTTCATGTACTTAGTTAATATTTACGTTTCCATGCATGTTAATGAATTGGTAGAATGAGCATGACCAATTTCGAGCATGAACATGTATTCGCTTGGTAATCCCAGTAGCATTATTGCTTTTTTCGCTTAGTAGCATAGTGCTTGGTAATTCTAATAGTGAATATGTGGGTTCAAGGTGTGTACAACAAGCTGGGCACAAACACTCATCACCCATAGGCTACTTTAGACTTTCCTTTCTATTTCTAATTAGTTAAATAATTTATTTCTTTATTGTTATTAGGAGTAGCCTAAGGTTGAAACAACATCAAGAATCATATGCCTCACTTTGGACTAAACCATACGTGACAAAGCTACCACTAGTCCAAGTGCAAAGATAGTGAACTATAATCAAGGCATAACGATCTAGATGCCACAACTAGCCCCATCCACAAAATTCAACCAAATTGTTTGTGAATGCTTGTGATTCATATGGTTGGATGTAGGGGATACCTTTCTACTCATCAAGAATGCTAACCATCTCATAAATTTTTTTAGCAGCAAAAAGGAAATCTTAGGAAATGACAATACTATCCAATCTCTTCCAAAGTTTATCTCGAGTAATAGAATCTTAAGCCTTGGAAAAATTAAAAAAATATATAAAAATTATAAGGTTGGATCTTTTTTTTCTACTTAATAATGTAAAGCTATTATATGGCCTATAGTAGAATGATTCCTCCTAAATTTTGCTTAGGATTGAGAATGAAGACCTTGCATTTCTAAAAATGAACTAATTTTATTCTCTAAAATAGTGCCCAAAATCTTAGTGAAAACTAAATTGATTGCAATTAATCAATAATTATTAAGATCTACCCTATCTCCCTTTTTGAAAATCAAGACTAGGCAACTAGTGAGTGATACAAACCATACCAAAGTCCCTTCTTAAGAAGATTGCAACCTTATTCTCACACCAATGGACCACCACATTTAAGAAGCTTTGCATATAATCCATTAACATTCGCACCTTTCCTAGTGTAGGAACACATCTTCTGAACCCTTTATTCTTCCCTCATGTATGCTTTATAGGTTTTGGACTCTATAGAGACATCTTAAAGGTTAAGGACACATCTTGGCTAGGAGCCAAAACTATGAAGGAGATGTCATGAATTCAAAGAAACTATCTCAATTTAAGACTTCTTAAAGGAGACATCTTATCCTGAGAGGATATGTCTTAGGAAAGATGTCAACCCAACATAGGAGATGTCTTAGGCAAGACATCTTGCCTAAGAGTAGACATCTTCTTCATAAAGGAGACGTCTCCCAAAAACAACAAATGTCTTCCCTGAAAGCTGGTTTTTGATAGGAGACATCTTGTCCAAGGTCAAAGACAACCCATACAACTGGGAAACTTCTAGAATTGGTCGTTTCAATTTAGGAAAAAACCAAGGTAAGTTGAAGAAGGATTTAAAAAACTGGAGAGAAGCTAAGAAGAATATGGAAATAATAAAAGAACCTCAAGTGAAGTTAATGAAAGGTTTCCATGTCTCTTGTCTTCTTGTTATGCATAAATATTGATGTAATTTACCATTACTAGTATCATGAGTAAGAACGAAAGCTCTTCAATAAGGAGATTTAGTAAGAAAGGGTATGAAAGAACATTGAGTGAGTACAATTGGTGATTTTAGCTCCAAGATCAATTGTGTGTTGTGTTTGCCTATGTGTTCTATTCTCTTGTGTCTTACTTATGAGTCGATATCTCAAGTATTAGGTTGTGGGAAGAAATTCTCTATTAGTTGTGTCTTACATTAATAATAGCCATTATATGGTTATAAAGCCTCATGCTCTATAATATTGTTTGAGTATAAAAGGTTTGATGTTTATCGGTTTTGGAAACCCTATTGTAATCTTCTAATTGAATAATTGAAGATAGATAATTTTCTTACTTTCTACAAAAAGTTATTGTCATTTCATAATATCTGCATTTAGTAGTTAAAGATAATTAATTATTAGAGTGAACCTACTTGAGTGTTATTGGTATTAAAGCATTGTGTTGATCAAAGCTTTACGTTGAGTTTTATGTTGACTGTAATTGTGTTTATTTTTGCTTGAAATTGGTTGAGGATTATATCTAGTTTAGATGGCACCCAAGAAGAAACATGGGCAAGCTCTCAATATGGACATGAAGAGCATGAAGTTTACCTTTTAGATGATGGTTGCTCAATCGAATGAAATGAATGCAAAGATAGTTAAGAATGCTATTCCTAGCCATATCTAGACACATAGAGGTGATGAGCATGCATGTTTAGATGAAAAAGTTTCACAACTAGGTAGAGATGGAGCAGATGAATAGGAAGGAAAATTTAGCTATGGGAGTGTAGAAACTCATCAACCAAGGATTCCAATGGGATAGAATCCTATTCCTCATATGAGAATTCTAAGGGCTCTCACTGTGTTAAATACTTCTTCTCTAGGCAAGCTTGACAAGGAAGATGAGGCAAGGCTTACTAGAGCATTTATAAATGATGCAAGTCTTCCATATGTTGAGTTGAATACTTTCAATAATGTATATGGTACTAATGCTTTTGCAAGTTCAGTGAAGATACTTGAAAAGCATTTACAATTGGAAGAGGTACCCAATAACTTAATGGTAACTATTGGTGAATTCAAATTAGAAGGTATTGTCTCTACTTAGTGGGAAAAGAAGTCCCAAGGTTATCAAAGATGAAATGGTCAACCCATTAGAGATTGAGATCTAATGAAATACAAGTTGTAAAAATTTGAACAATCTTGTTAGAAACAAAAGACCATTATAAAGTTGAAATTCCTACAGCAAGGTAATAAGGAAGTTAAATAATTTTAATTCAAATTTTGTGATCTATTCCATCAAGCTAAGATACATTGGGTTGAATATGGATATGCTTCAATCTTTTTAGAAGGTCCTAAAATAGTACACCAAAAAGATTTGTCTCTTTATGAGCCATGAACTCTTGATGAGGCTTATGATTTGACACTCAAGACTGAGAAGAAATTAAGTGGATTTTGAAATAGGAGTAAACAAACTTCCAAGGGGAAGAAGAAGGGATCCAAATATAAAAAGAAATCTAAGTACAAATTTGAAGACAAGGATGGCATCCATGAATAGAAGATTGAAAGAGATGATGATAACGGTAAAACCAGGAAGAACAAAGGTAAGGGAGGCAAGGGTCAAGGTAGCAACTCATTAAAAATATAGTGCTTCAAGTGTGGAGAATGGGAACACAAGTAATAAAAATGTTCACTTCTCAAGACAACTAAGGGAAAAGATGTAAAAACCATGGAGGTGGAGAATACATCAAGTAAAGATCCTTAGAGAGGTAATCCTAATGCTTCAAAAATTAAGGATTTTTATGAATTAAATTCTTTTGCATTCATGGGGAATATGAATAGAGGAGATCATCCCAATAAAAAATTATTGTTTCAAATTGGAACTAGATGTTTTTTTAGTGAGGAATGATTCATGTCTTGATTGATGAAGGATCCTAGTCAAATGTTATTTCTTCTAGGGTAGTTTCTAGATTGGGATTGGTAACTAATCCTCATCCTAGACCATATAAAGTGCATTGGTTGTTGAGAGATTTGTCCTAAGAGGTGAGGGAACAATGTACTTTGAAATTTAAAACTAGAGGTTTTCATGATGTTGTGAAGTATGATGTACTTCCAATAGATTATGCTGATGTAATTCTTGGAAGACCTTGGAATTATGACAATGGTGCTTAATTTGATGGAGTAAGAAATGTATGGAGTGTAGCTAGATCTGATGGAATCCACAAGTTGATTCCCATGATAGCTAAATAAGTGAGGTAGCAACGCTTACTTAATACTTCCAATCCTTCTAGGAAAGAGGAAATACATTTAAAAACATGATGAAACTAGTTTTGATTTTGTTGTTATGACAACAATTACTACTAACCATGATGATGTGTACGTTAAACTTTCTACAAGTGTGCTAGGCTTGAACGAAAAACTTTTCAAACTATTTAAGGAGTAATTAGATGGATTACCATTAATGAGAAATGTATAGCATTAAATTGATTTCATTCCTGATGCTACCATTCCAAATGAGAGAGCTTACTAAATGACACCAAATCAACAAGCTAAATTACAAAGGAAAGTAGAGGAGTAACTTGCAAATGGATTCATGAGGGAATCCATTTCACCTCATGCAGTTCCAACAGTACTAATGCTAATTAATGGACAATGTGCATTAATTCTAGGGAAGTGAACAGAATAACAATGAGGTACAAGCTTCCTATTCCAAGGATGGATGATATCCTTGATGTCCTTACCAATGCAGAGATTTTAGCAAAATTGATTTGAAGAGTGAGTACCATCAAATCAAAATCAAGCCTAGTGATGAATGGAAGACAACTTTCAAGACATCAAATGGATTATTTGAATGGTTGGTGATGCCAATTGGGCTCACGAATGCACCTACTACCTTCATGAGGTTGATGCATTATGTATTGAAAGACTTGATTGATTAGTATCGTATTATATTTTTAATGATATTTTTGTATATAGTTCTAACGAGGAAGAGCACTTAAATCACTTGAGGATGGTGTGCCTTAAGTTGGAGAAGGCATAGTTAGTGATCAATGTGAAGAAAAGTCATTTCTTCAAGAGGAAAATCACATATTTAAGACATGTGGTTTCTAAAAACCAAATTAGATGACAGCTATCAAGGTGAAGACTATTAGAGATTAGACAACTCCTAAGAATGTTGGAAAGATAAGATCATTCCTTTGCTTATTAGGTTTTTATAGATGGTTAATCAAAAATTATAGTGGTATTTCATGGCCTATGTTTGCTTTTTTAATGAAAAATAAAGATTTCAAGTGGAATAATGAAACCCAAGGGAGCTTTAACTTATTAAAAGCAAAGATTACTAGTGAACAAGTGATTGTACTTCTAGATTTTCAAAAGCTTTTTCAGGTGGAGGTGGAAGCAAGTGGACTTGCAATTGGTGGGGTACTTTCAAAAGAAGGTAGGCTTGTTGCTTTCTTTTCTAAAAAGTTGAATGAATCAAGGAAAAAATATAGCATATATGAGAAGGAGTTGTATAGTATTCTTTAAGCAATCAACCATTGGAGGCTTTACTTTTCACGTAAAAAGTTTACTTTGATGATGAATCACAAAATACTATAATTTCTAAACTCTCAAAAGAAGTTGAGTGCAAAGCACATGAAGTAGGTTGCACAGTTACAAGAGTTCAAGTTTGTGTTGAAGCACAAAAGTGGAAAGGCTAATGTGATGGCTTATGTATTGTCTAGGATGAATGTATTGACTTTCAGTGTACCTCATGTGGAAGGTATCAGTAATTTTACTTCTTTATATGAGGATGATTATGATTTTGGACAAGTTTGGAGAAGCCTCAAAGAGCCATTTATGAGTAGGATATACAAGTGGAGGGACTATCATATTCAAGATAAACGTCTATTTAAGAATGAAAAGGTATGTGTTCCTAATTGTGATTTTAGAAAAAAGGTTTTGTTTTAAAAGTAATGTAGTGGCATGGTAGGTCACATTAGTAGGTATAAAACATTGGAACTTATGGGTAGGTACTATTTTTGGCCTGGTATGGTAATTGAAGTTTCAACATTTGTGAAGGAGTGTTTGCCTTGCAAAAGTTTATAGGATGTAAAGAAGTGGATGGATATTATATGTCTTTGCCAATTCCCAAGGGCCCATGGGAAAGTATGTCTATGGATTTTGTGAGTGGTATTCCAAAAACCAAATGTGGGAATGATGCAATTTTTGTTGTTATTGATAAGTTCTTCATGATGGCACACTTCATTTTGTGAAAGAAGGTGAGTGATGCTTTTCATGTTACAAATTTATTTTTCCAGCATGTTATAAAGTTTCATGGAATTCCTTTGAATATTGTTAGTGACAGAGGATCAAAATTCACAAGTCACTTTTGGAAATCCCTTTGGAAAATATTAGGAACAAAGTCAAATTTTTCTAGAGCATATTATCCATAATCTGATGGCAAAATGAAGGTGGTAAATAAATCCTTGTTGAATAAATTAAGATGTTTATGTGATGGACAGCCAAATAAGTGGGGAAACTTGTTGTGCCATTTTGAGTTTTCATACAATAATTCTCTTCATGTGGCTATTCGCAAAAGCCCATTTGAAGTGAACTATGGATTTTTTCCAAAAATAATGACACTTTGAAGAGCTTTGATGGTGAATATTAACTTAGTGTTGCTTTTTTGTAAGAGATGAGGGATCTCCTTGCACAAGTAAAATCAAATTTGGAGAAAAAGGCTGAAGAGAGAGTCCTCAAGAGGAATGAGAATAAATAGAAGTCAAATTTTGTTGTTGGTAACTTAGTTTTGATGCACTTGAAGAAGAAGCAATTGAGAGGTATTAACTTCTCCAAGTTGAAAGCCAAGAAGATAGGACCTTTAAAAATAAAGGCTAAGATTAATAATAATGTCTTGAGATTGATTTACCAAAAGATGTTGATATATATTTTGTATTTAATGTTTCAAATCTACTACACTATCATGGACTAGTTGATGAGAAGAGCATACAAGGTAGCATCGATGAGTTGAAAGGGGCTATGGACCAATCCAAGCCTTCAATGAAGAGGAAGGCTATCGTACTTAAGTGAAGAGAAGCTTCAAGCACTTGGGGAGTTAAGAAGCATGAATATTTGATCCATTGGAATGATGAGTTCATGAATGATGCTGTAGGAATCTATAAGACCAAATTTCAAGAGCGGGGGATCACTTCAACTCCTACTCTCTTGTTCACATGAGTTCACTTTTTGAAGGGTGGAAGTGCTAGTGTAGGGACACCTCTTTTAAATCCTTTGTTCTTCCCTACGTATGTGTTTTGTAGGTTTCAAGATTTTTGGAGACATCTTGACTGGGAGTTGGAACTATGCAATAGATATCTTGAATTCAAAGAAGACATCTTAGTTAAATTTGAGACTTCTTAAAGAAGATGTCTTCTTCCTAAGAGGAGACATCTCCTCAACATATTAGACATCTTGGGCAAGACGTCTTGCCCCAAGAGGAGGCATCTCTTCCATAAATAATATGTCTTATAAAAATAACAAATGTCTTCCTTGAAAGCTAATTTTTAACTAAAGACATCTCGTCTAAGGTTAGAGATGATCCGTATGGTCAAGAAAATTCTGGAATTGGATGTTTCAATTCAAGAAACAACCAAGGTAAGCTGAAGAAGGATAGAAACAGCCATAGAAAAGGTGAGAAGACCATGGAAATTGTAGAAGAACCTCAAGTTAAGTTGAGGGAAGGTTTCTAGGTTTCTTGTCTCTTTATTATCCATAAATATTAATGTAATTCACCATTATTTGTACCATGAGTAATAAAGAAAGCTCTTGAGAAAGGAGAGTTAGCAAGAGAGGATGTGAGAGCACCTTAAGTGCAATTGTTAATTATAGCTTCAAGGTCAATTGTGTTGTGTGTTGGCCTGTGTGATCTATTCTCTTATATCTTACTTATGAGTTGAGATCTCAAGTCCTAGGTTATGGAAAGAGATTCTCTATCGGTTGTGTCTAGCATTGAGAATAGCCATTATGTGGTTGTAAAGCCTCATGATATGCAATATAGTTTAAGTATCAAAGGTTTGATATTTATGAATTTTGGAAACCCTGTTGTAATCTTCTAATTGAATAATTAAATATGGTTACTTTTTTTGTTTTCTAGAAAAATTTATTATCTTTTCATAATATTGGGATTTAGTAGTTTAAGGTGATTAACTATTTGAGTGAACTTGCTTCACTTCCCAAAAGGTAATTATCTTTGAATTCCTACAAAAACATGAGTACAGGATAACTCAAGAACACTAGAGTTATCTTGCACAGTCAAGGAAGCCTCTTGATTAAAAAGGTCATTGAAGAAAGTTTAAATAGGAGATGAGGAAAAATCCCAACCATGTTATTGTCTATCTCAAGAAAGATTTCAAAACCTTTTTGGATTTGAGTGACGCTCATACATCATTCTTTCTTTCTCTTCTTCAATAAACTTTCATTTTTTAAAATTACTAAGCTTTCTATAAATCTTCAACATTAAAACATCAAAATATGAAGCTATAACATCTTTACAAGCTATCAAATAATCCACATCAAAAGAAGGTTTTCTACAAGTAGGCCTCTAGTTAATTTGCACTTGAGCATTGTATATAAAAGAAAATTAGTCAAATCTAGCTCATTTTCTTTGTTGACCAACATATTAGTCACTCTTATTTGAAAATCCTAACAAAGCTCTTCTATGAGATAATGAGTTCTACATTTTTTGTACTGAATATGATGAATTGACGTAAGAATAGTTAGTTTTAGGTAATGATGAGGAGATTTTCAG
Source organism: Gnetum montanum (assembly GCA_015680685.1). Lineage (NCBI taxonomy): Eukaryota > Viridiplantae > Streptophyta > Gnetopsida > Gnetales > Gnetaceae > Gnetum > Gnetum montanum. Next base: position 219,425 of record MNCI01008146.1, on the reverse strand, counting down.
AATTTTTCTCTCACTTAAAAGTTTTTCACTACATCTATATTGTTATAAGTAGACAAGAAAAGATCAATGCAAGAGTTACCTTGGTGTCTAGTAAAGGTGAAATGAGAGGAAGAAGGAAATTTCCAATAATTATTTCAAATAGTTTCATTGTTATTTGTATGATCTAAAATGTACTATAGCTTTGGTATAAGATATGTTTTTTGATTTCATCTTCTTATATCTTTCATATGTTACATTTTAAATAGTGCAAATAACGATGATTGTTACAAGTTTACAATTGTAGTTTTTATGTTGTCAATGGAGTGCATCATCAAGGTAAAATAATTATTTATAAGTTACAACATCAATAAAATGTCACGATATATGTGCTATAAGTTGCAATGTTCCTAGAGTCATTTAGTATAGTAGAAAAAGTAAACTAAAAAGCTATCGATGATGGTCTAGGCTTGATACTTTTTGTCAAATAAGATCTTAGAATTTAGCTTGTTATAGTTTGCAATGTATATGTTGGATTTAGCATAAGGCCCATGATGTATTCCTTGGATTTTGAATGAGATCTATGATGTGCTCCATGGATTCAAAACTATGTTTATAATTTTTATTATTATTATTTAAGACTATGTTCACAATATGATGTGTTCTTTGGCTTGAGGAGCATAGTTAGGAGATGTTCTTATTAACATTAAGAATATTTTATAATAATTGCTAATGTTAGATCATTTAGACTATTGAATGATAGGATCACTAGAGGGTTGGTACTACCCCAATTTTTCTAGTATCAAGTCTGAACCATAAGTGATATTATCCTTCTTTTCTAGTTTTGAACCAAACTAGTTTTAGTATTTGACTAGATACTTTTAATAGTTATCTGTTTGATACTGTATTAATGAATCATCATGTATTAATATTTGTAGATGCAACTTGGTCCCATCCAATTCTTAAACTTGTTCCAAGTGGCCTAAAAGATTTGGTTTTCTCTACTAGAAAGAACATTGACTCTTTCTTTTATATGTCATGTGCAAGCGTTGCAAGTGCTACAAATATGAGGAATCATTATGAGTACATGTAAGGATCTATTAAACTAGAAATTTAGTTCTCAAATGAACTTCTATGATTTATGATGATTTTTTATGATGTGATTGATGTTCGTTCTAGACCATAAATTGGATAAACATTTTATTTTGGCCCAAGAATGAGTTGAGTCTATCTTGAATATAAAGTTTTAAAATTGATGGATTTATGATGCAAATTTTAGAATGATGTATTTCTAATGCAACTCTAATGTGTTCATGCATAAGTGATGAGTGGCGAGGTACCCCTACACTCAACCATATGAAACGAGAGTAGCAGACGCGATCTGATCGAACTTCGCAGACTAAATGCCTAAACGACCCATGGAACACTTGGGGTTAATCATTCGTTGTCTTCCCAAACTTACTTATTGTTGTCACGATGTATGGTTAAGTAAGTCCAAGGTATATGATTTTTTTGGTCTTTTCTGGTTTTATATCTTCTATACTAACAACGAAGGGTTGAGAAACTAGCTAACTCTAACTAAGGACTAAGTCTAAATTAACTAGC
>MNCI01008146.1:200592-211765 GCA_015680685.1 Gnetum montanum | reverse complement strand
TAGCCGTACACATTCATCAATGCTCGTAACCAAGTCGTACCCATGTCGTGCTAATGCAGGTAATAAATAACATGTAAGAAATAACAAATAATAAACCTATTCCATGCACTGCAAGGTTTAACCACAAATCTCGTCTTTATTGCCGTACACAACTTGTGTTCAGGTACAAAGCTGCTCAAATAAAGATCCGTTCACTTGGGGACTCCTACTGCGGGCACATGGAAAATATTCTATCTCTAGAGTGATCAAACTACCACAGCTTCGCTACTTCTAGCCTAGGATGAGAAACGAGGGGAGTGCCGCCTCTTATTTATAGATTTTACGACAGACCGCAATATCGTGTACGCGATATCGCAGGGGACGACGCGATATCGCGATGCATGCGATATCGCGTCTCATCAATAAGTAATAATGTTATTAAATCTTATGTCTAAGTTTTTCATTCTCTATTGGATTTTTAAAAATTTTAATTAGCTATAATATAAATGGTTATTTGATAAAAGTATGATAGCATGCCTTATCATTATTCTTGAATCTTAAGTTTGTTGCATCATTTAGAAACTAATGTTAAACTAAAAACCTACACATTAGAAAGTAATATTGAAAAAGAAATTAAGGTTCCATGATAAAAGGTAAATATTTGTTTAAATGAAAATCCAAAAAAAAAAACAAAGGTCATCATTTGATTTCAAATTTAAATATTTATAATCTTAATTCCATCATTCCATCTTTATAGAAATTTGAAACATGAATTTTTCATTGGAATTTTTAATCATTACAGGGAAAATTTAACACCAAGAAGTAATGTTGGAAATGTTACTTTTGCTCATAACTTTTGGATGAAGACTTAAAGTTAAGAAGAAATAGTAGTAATGTTGCTTCTTTTTGTAACTTCTTATCTAAAAAATCTATTATAATGGAGACTTGAACAAAGCTCATTAGAGAAGGAGTCTTATAAAATTTTTATAATCAGTAGTTAAAAAAAATATAGTTAAAGCATCACCAAGCATACTATTAATTTTAGGAACATGCAATAAATCAACCTTGGTAAATTTATTACATAAAATACAAGTTCTGCCACACTATGAAATTAAATGTGTAGCATTACGACTTTATATTCAACAACATCATTACTACTAGCAGCAATAAAAGCATACAATGTACAATCATCGTTAATATTAAAAAAACATCATGCTCAATATAAAGTATTAGCTTAGTGGTAAGAGCCTCGACATAGAAACCACAAGTCATAAGTTCAATTCTAGTGGAAAACACTAAATATGGATTAAAAAAACTTTAACCAAGAAGCTTTGAAATTGCAAATCCACAATAACTTAGACTTTAATAAATGCTAAAACAAATGACAATGAGGTGTTAGCCTTGTATAGTGTGTTGATTATTTTAAGAATAAGATACCTCCTCTTTGCAATGGTTGTCATGCTCGCAAATTATTTTTGGTACATTGGCTGAAAATAACAAAGCCAAAGTATGTAATATGGCTAAAATAATATGTGGCCGTTAATATCCAATTTGTTCATAATTAATTATGGATTGTAACTCTATAACTTGGATTTCATCCAAGCATGGGCTTATGCCCACTATATAAGTGGATGCCTAGGTATTCTTAGGAAAAACACCAAATTAAAGGGTATGTGAAGCAAATTCAAGTTGTAGTATCATCCTCTATTGTAACCATGATTCAAGATGTTTCTTAGTCTTGAACTAAGATGACTTGATTCTAGAACTTTAAAAAATTGCTCAAATTTTTGTAGGATAATTATGTTTTTTCTAGTTAAGCTTGTTTCAGGACTTATAATTCATTAAGTAGGAGTGTTTTAAGATGGAAAGTGATGCCAAGTATATTAAAGAATTAAAAAATTTCAATGGCAACAAAGAGAACATTTAGAACCTTGGGATGGAAAATTTTCTAGTTGAAAAGAAACAAGGTATACGTATCACTAGATTTAAACTACATAACATGAAAGATCAATGCTATAGTCAATTAAATCATCTAGCTTTGGAAACAATTCATAAATGTGTTTCTAATCCTATACTCATAACCTTATACTAAGATGTGTAATTCAATAAGTAGGAGTGTTTCAAGATGATAAGTAATGCCAAGTATATTAAAGAAATAGAAAAGTTCAATGACAACTATAATATTTGAAAGCTCGAGATGGTAGATATGCTAGCTAAGAAAAAATAATATGTATACATCACTAAAATTAAACTAGAGAATATGAAATAAGAAGAATTAAATTAATTACATCATCGACCTTTAGAAATAATTCATAAAGGTATTTGTAATCCTATGCTCATAAATTTACAATATGAAAATACTACAAAGGGATTATGGGATGTTTTGGGTAAGATATATCAATCTAGCTCTTACTTTAATAAATTTCAACTTAAAAGGTAATTATTGTTGTTAAAGACATCTAAAAATACTACTATTATCTCTTATTGCTACTTTTAATACTTTTGTAAGACAGCTATAATTAATTGATAGTAAGAAGGAAGAAGAATATGAATGTGTTGCTTTGTTACAATCACTTCTTGTTTAATGGAAAAATATTGTTCAAAATATTACCAGCTCAAGTACCTATTTAAAATTTTATGAAGTTGTAGGATGACTTATCAATAAAAAACTTTAAATAAAGTTCTCCAAGGTTGCACCTAATGAAGCATTGCTAATTAAAGAACTAGGAAAACAACAATCAAGTAAATCCTCTAGTGAGAATAATTATAAATTTCAGAAAATTATAGAAGATTGATGAGCGGCTAGGTACCCCTACGTCCAACTATGTGAATCACAGGTATTCACAAGCAACTCGGTTGAATTCCGTAGACTGTAAGCACTTCACATACACCAGACCTTAACCAGCAAACTCTTGGTTAGAACGGTCGTTGTCTTCCCAACCTCACTTGTGGTGTTCTAATGGCGATGGTTAAGTGAGATTGAGGAAACTGATTTTTATAGCTTTTAACTTTATCTTTTGGCGTCTAATTAAGGTATGGAGAGTAAGGAATGAAATATTATCTAATCTATAATTATTCTAATCTATATCTTAACTGTTCCTAGCATAAGTATCCAATCCCATCTTCCATGCACATCCTAAGCATCCCCTTAACCACTACTGGGTTACCAGCTGTTAAGCATCACCGGGTTACCAAGCATTTAGTTTATGTTTGAGATGGTCGTACTTATGGTTCCTACAAACTATAAATGAGCAATAATGATTAAAATAACAACAAGAGAAATTTAAGGACTATTAAAGCATAGAAATATTAAACTATTAAATGCATTAAATAACTAAGTCCAATTGCTGCAAGGAATGATTGAAAAGCTCATCTTTATTACCGTTCACGCCAATGGGCTCAAGTACATCAGCGCTCAAATAAAGAGCTGGACACCTTTTTTACACCTACTGCAGGCACTTGGAAATTATTCTAACTCTCGTAGAAACAAACTGCAAGAGCTTCACTACAATTGACAAAAAGGTACCTAAGTGTGGCAGAGAGCCACTTATTTATAGGCTAAAAATAGACTTTGCATAAACAGGGCTGTGTCGACGCATGGGTGGATGCGTCGATGGGGCCACGTATACGTGGCCTAGTTAACACAGCCCCAATATCGGGGGTCCAATATCAGGGATCTGATATCGGGACCTATCAGACTAGGGCTCCGATAACAGGGCTCTGATAACTAGGCTTGACAGACCATGACTCATCAACAATGATCCCAAAAGAACATCAAAGTGTTCAAACTATGGGAAGCACAACCACTTGAAAAATTACAAATTTCTGAAGAAAATTAACAAAGATGTTAGATCTAGTTTTTCTAAAAAAGACACTAATGAAACAATACTAGACTTGTGCACAATCATAACTTGAGGTAACTTGGGTTGGGTTATAATTACTAGCGTATTGACTCAAGTGCTTCAAATAGCTTTACACCTAGAATAGAATGCTTTTCTAAATACTATGAAGCTATGTCTACTCTTGTTTTTTTTTGGGAATGATAAAACTTGTACAACTAGGGATTATGGCAACATAAAGTTGTCCTATAATAGTAGAATAACTATAATTTCCAAGGTATATCATATACATGAGCTCATCGAAAACTTACTATTAGTTATTGATTTTGATATTTTCACCTATTTATACTATTTAAAACAAGAAATGTAGAATTTTTTAGGGAAAATATATCATAGCTAAAGGATATAGAGAAAGAAGTTAGAGACTATACCAACTAGATGATGTTACAGTGGTTGATAAAGTTGAGATCCTTCATACTCAGAAAGAGAACTACATCATGAATCTATGGCATACAAGTTTTGGACATGTGGGAGAAAGTTCATCCAAATTCTTCTTGAAAAAGGCATAATTAAAAATAATGCCCAAGAACATTTACCTCTCCATGAACATTACCAGTATGAAAAACAACATCATTTGAGCTTTCTCGAAAGTATTCATAGAGCTAAAAACAGATTGGATCCAATTCATGCTAATGTGTTTGATCTTGTTTTAAGAGCTTCAATTGCCAACTTTGAATATTATGTCATTTTCATATATGATTATTTTAAGAAAGTATGGATTTACTTCCTAAAATTCAAATATGAAGTCTTTGATAAATTGAAAAAATATAAAGATTTTTTTTAGAACTAATATAAAAAAGAATTAAATTCTTTAGAACAAATAATGTGGAAAATTTTGTTTAGATGAATTGAAAAAGTTTTCTAGAACTCATGATACTTCTAAGTAGATGAGAATTCAAGGCACTCAACAACAAAATGGAGTTGCAAAATAAATGAATAAAATGCTCTTGGAATGAGCTTGGTGTTTGCTTAATGATGTTAGTCTTGAAAAGAAATTATGGACAAAAGTTATGATGACACGTTGCTACTTAATCAATAAAACATCCTCCTCATTACTTGATGGCAGAATCCTAGAAGAGATATAGGCTAGTAAGAAAGTTTCATTAGATCATTTGAGAGCATTTGGAAGTATAACTTATTGTCATATGCCTAAAGAATGTAGATCCAAATTAGATTATAAATCCAATGAATGTATTTTTCTTGGATATGGCCATGGGGAAAAGTATATATGCTATAGAATCCTTGTATTAACAAAATTATTTATAGTAGAGATGTTATGTTTATGAAATCATCTAAACCTAATGAATTTGAGGAAAAGGTTATAGAAAAATATTAATTTGATATTAACTAGAAATCAGCTATAGAACAAGTTGATGATCAAACTAATAGTAAGGAAGATCTACCTCCAAAAGAAGATAATGTATTAAGAGGGTTAAGTTAGGTAAGAGAAATACCTCAATATTTAAATTCATATGTTTTGTGTGTGAGTGATGATTCTCAAACTTATAAAAAAGATTGTGATTCAAAAGTTAATGATCTGGATGAGAAAATGAAATTACTAATGAAAAGTAAGATATGAGAAGTTGTTGATCTTGAACTTTAGATCTTGAACTTGAACATATGGATGTTAAGACTATATTTTTTCATGATTTTGGATAATATCCAACTTTGTCTTTATTATTTTCTAAAACTCTCCAATGTCATGTAGTTGTTGAAGACTTTATGTTTTAAGGTTATGTATTAATGAAGGCTAGAAAGAGAAGAAATATAAAAGTACTTTAGAAAAGCATAGAGAAAGTAAATTAGGAGAAACTATCTTAAAAGAGAAAGTAGGAATTAATAGAGGATTCATGCCAAACTTGGCAAAGTTATCCTCCTTCTCAAGTTATAAATAAAGGTCAAGGGTCTCTAGAATTTTGAGAAATAAAGTGAGGATATCTCTACTCAAGCTTTTCTTCCTTCTTTCATGCTCCATCCTCTATTCATTTGATAGGGCCCTCTAGTTTCAAAGCTCCATGAAGAGCATCCCTCTCTCTCACTCTTGTAGCCATGTTTTCTCATTTTCAAGATCTTCCTTGGTAGGTTCTAATCCATGATATTCTCACACTTCTCATGAATAAATTCTCATATTCTCATAAACATCATGTTCTCATAATCCTCACACATAAAACTATCATATTTATCACAAGCATTTTCATCAAGTGAAGGAGTTGATACATCCAAGAGATACTCTACTTCTATGTTTATATGTTCATATTTCATATATGTTTTTTTTTTTTTTTTGTCAAAGCTCTATTATGAACTTATACATGTTTTGGCTTTAAAGCCTTTTTGAATCTTATGTTTAGACAATGTTTTTTCCTCCAAGAATATTTAATTTTTTATGCATGTTATTTCATTTAAAGAATGTGTGAGATTGGAGGTCTTTTACATGTTATTTGGGATAGTTTTTTAGTAAAGAAATGACATCCATGAATGACCCAACTTTCCTTCTTAATTTCATATGAATGTTATGTTTCATGTCAAACCCAAGCCATGTTCATGCTTGTGGCCTTTATGCTCCACATTTTTTTAGCAATTTTTATATTTACTTCAACCTGAATTATTCTATAATTACATGTTAAACCATGGGCATTTTATATTGTAAGAAAGCTCTCTTTTATATGTCAAATAACAAGTTAAATTTCATATTTAAATGAACGTAAGTGGACTTCAAATATATTTAGTATAATCCTCTCATGTTTTGGCATGTTTTTTAGCATAATAAGATCACATGCAAACTCATTTGTTGCCCAATTTATGTTCAAGCTATCCAACCATGAAGAATTGTACATAAGACCTTATTAGCAAAAAGAGTAGAGAACTATATCAAACATGAGAAAATATAAAGAAAGTAAAAGAGTATTCAATAAATATTAAATATACTAACGATGGTGTAAAACAAAAACTTAGAAAAGATCAATAATCCTAAAAAATAAAAAGATGTAAAACAAATAATATGAAAACAAAAAGTTGTAAAACCAAAAATGTGTAAAACAGAAAGTCAAAAGACACTTAAGAATCCTAGAAATTAGAATGGGGGGTAACCCCCACGACTAAACATTTGGTCATGGCTAGGATTAATAAATGGAAATTTTGGAGCCGTGCATGTTGGAAATATTGGGATCTAGTTATATTCAAACCACTAGGCATCTTTTGGTGTGGTGGTAGGAATGTACCAAAATTGGGGTTCACACACTTGATTAAAGTGGCATAGTGGGGTAGATTATAAGATGTAGTCATGTGATAAGAAGCTAACCCATCATGGCACCCATGACCATAAGATGGCATGCAAGGATCGATATTTCTCCTCTTGTGGTTATATTCATTGGGTCACATGGTTGTTGGAGTATTAATTGGTGACTTGGATAAGCTAACAGGAGGTGTTGAGTTTGAAGACGAAGGTGCATCACAGTGTTGGGCTTGTGCTGAGTTGGATGATGCTATGGTTTTAGAATCGTGTTGTCTCTTTCTACGGCCATGCCTAAAGAAAGAACACTTCCGATGTTGTGAAGGATTCTCACTGTTGTTGATAGTAGCAGCACAAGTAATGTTTATGGGTTGGTGTTGTGATGCAAAACCTTTTGGTACTACTAGTAGCGATGTAGGAGGAGGTGAAGGATGATAGTATTGAGAGCAAGGAGAAGTATAAGGAACATGAGGTGGTGATCTCGTTGGAGAGTGATAACGATGAGGTGAAGTAGAGGATGTTGATTCAGTTGAAGAAATAGGGTGTTGAACATGATAAGAACTTGGTTTCGGATGGTATAAAGGGTGTGGCCAGTTTGGCGATGGCCTCCCCCATTACTGGGGGTTTTTCCCCTGCAATTGAGCACGATACTAAGGCTAGTAAGAATTTTTCCACACATAGTACGATGAGTTGTGGGATTGCTCATAAAGTTGTGGAACAGGAATGCGTCCAACCATGTACTTCTGTATGAAATATGGATGTAACATTATTCCCCAATGCTCCTACATGATAGTATGCCTTACTGTCATGATGCTCTTATGGTTGTCTTATCATTTGGATGAAATAATGCGATGTCACTAATCAGAGATATGGACTTGGTTTTGATCTTCGAGTGAAAGGCTAATGGTACTTTAATCACACACAACACTTTGGAATCATTGTGCCCAGGGTAAGTTACCTCACATCCTGATCTCTACAATCCCTTCTGTAATTTTTCTCATCTCATGGTCTAGATACTTCTAACTTATGTCTTGTGTGGCATAGAACTCATACCTCATCGTGGTGGTATTTAACATGTGTGTGTTTTGTTGCATATGTGCAGATTGCATTTAACCCTTCTAGTGCCTATGGACATTTTAAGGTATGGTTATGCAATGGCATTATAGGTTGGAACCTACTTTGGGAAGGATCCACTTGCATGACTTTTGTAATTTGTACTTGTTGCACACCACCACATCATTTTATACCCTCCAAGTACTCCATTGCCAAATCTATTCTTTCCTTTGTCATCATTTTATTTAACGTTCCTTAGAACCATTACATGTCCTTTTATGTGTCACCTAAACAGATCAGGTCCAACATTAAACTTTTAGGGCAACTTCCATGAAAAATTTCAAACTCTAGAATCACACTAAGCAATGAATTAAGCATTCACTAAAGGTAATGAGTAAGGTATAAGATAACCAAATTTCTTTAAATAACCTTACTAACAATTGGTCCTTGTGTGATTATAGATGGCCCCTAAAAGAGGATAGTAAGGAGGACTTTCTCAAGGTGTAGCTAAATGCTCGAGAGGAGGTAGAGGCCAAGGACTTGATGCAGAACATGCAGAGCAGGAGGCATAATCTAGCCAAGCAAAAGGTGGAGAGGTTAGGACCAGAGCCTATGAAGAGGAATGACGGCTATTTGCAGCATGATATGTCAAGGCCAATCAAGTGTTCCCATAGCTGCCATGTCCATGGGAAGTGCTGACTTCATCAAACATTGGAACATCAGCATGGACGGCTCATGATCCTCGGACAGAAGAGGAGAAACTTCAAGTGCTTCTTCAACAGTATCAATCTTAGAAGCCTGGAGCGTAGGACAAAGGAAAGGAGCCCATGGAGGAGCTAACACCATCGAGAACCACATGAGTACCATAAGTTTTGTATTTTGTGTTTGTGTCTAAATTTTGTTTAATCCCATACTACAACATGAAATAGTCCGTAGTCATTCAATAATCCCATACCTATCCACTATTTTTAATTGAATGAACTTGTTCCTCACTTTGTTTGACTTGAGGATGAGTTTTTATTCATTCGTGGGGGTATGATGAATCATGGTTTGCCAAGCTCCGATATTGAGTACGTGATATTGAGTACAAGATATCAGGTACCCGATATCGAGTATAAGATATTAGACACCCGATATCTTAGCCTGGATACGATATTGTATACACGATATTGTGATTCATGTGTTGGCCTATAAATATAGCACTTAAGCACATGGGAAGGGGTCTCATTCTAGTAATTCTTTAGGGGGAGTCTTTTTGTCAGTTTTTAGTTAATTTTCAATTCCTTTTCCCAAGTCCATGCTCGCAGTGTGATGCTTGTAATTGTATGGAACCTTTCTTTGAGTGTGACGTAGTTGGACATGCACATGATCGGCAATAAAGATCGAGATTACTCCATCATTGTAGTATTCACTTAGCTCTTAGATTGTTTTAATCATTTATTTTTTATTGTTATTTTCTTAGTTAATATTTCTTTTATTGTCATTTACGCTTCTTGTTAATTAACGTGGAATGAGTATGACTTAATCATGAATATTTAAGTGTAACTACTTGGTAACCTAGTAGTGTATCTAGGAGTGCTCAAGTAATGTGCGCTTGGTGATGAATCATGATTCATTAGGCTCTGATATCGGACCCGCAATATCGGATCCATGATATCGGGTACGCGATATCGCGACCTGGCTATAAATACACATGTAGGCATAAGGAGTCAAGGGGGAGAAGTTCATTTAGAAGTTAGTTTTCATTTTTAGTTCTTCTCAACCCTTTCTCCCAGTGCATGCCCACCATGTGATGATTGTAATTATACGACACCTTCATTCGAGTGTGACATACTTGGACATGCACATGACTAGAAATAAAGATTAAGATTACTTCATCATTGTAGCATTTACTTAGTTTAATTATTTAATTGTTATTTATTGTTTTCTTAATTAATCTCTCTCTACCTTCCTCTTCCATCCCTATTATTAAATGTGGAATGAGTACGACTTAATCACAACCATTTAAGTGTGACTACTTGGTATCCCAGTAGCATACCTAGGACATGCACTTGGTAATCCCAGTAGTAGTACATGAGGTCCAAGATGTGTACGAATGATTAAGGATGAATGCTTATCACACTTAGGCTAGCTTAGATTCTCTTCTCCCTTTCCCTCTTAGGTTAATCAAAGTTATATCATACACCTCACTCTTGACTAAACCATACATGACAAACCAAATACTAGTCTAGGTGGGAAGACAATGAACTGCAATCAATGAGTAACTATCTAGATACCACAACAAGCCTTTTTGCGAAGTTCGACCAGATTGTGCATGAATGCTCATATTCGTATGGTTGAGTGTAGGGGTACCTCGTCACTCATCATTGGCACCGTTGCTAAGGACGATGTTAGTTATTTAGACTAGTTATATCATACAAGATCGCTGGAACAAGTATTAATGATATATCCTTTAGAAAATAAATTAAATTTAATTCAATTAAGTCACACACCACTCACAACAATGTCTCTCTCACAAGACTATGCTAACGCCACAACTAGTGAGGCAATTGATTGGAGAACCAATGAATTATATGATGAAGACAAAGTTTGGAGTACTCAACTTTATGTAGGAATTCCATATGTTCATCAGTATCCCAATGATACTCAAAGATTCTTGTCAACCAACTCTAACACCTCTTGTAAGGATGGGACACCCCATAGAACAAGGAGGCCCGAAAGGCCTAGGACCTTCTCAATAACTAACAAGAATATATTGGGGATGATTGGAAAACTTACAAAAGTCAAGACAATTTTTTTAGTTCTTTCTCTTCCTCTACTCCTTCAACATCACATTGTGACATGGATGACTATCTTTCAAGGGATCAGCATAGAACTAAAAATTGAGCTCACAAAGAAAATCGAGAATGCTAACATGAACAAGGACAACATCGTCTCAACTCGAAAACTCACAACCTACTGAGTGACGATGAACCCCTACTAGCCACTAAGAGCCTAATGCCTATACAAGAGG
>MNCI01008146.1:185878-199824 GCA_015680685.1 Gnetum montanum | reverse complement strand
CTATCATTCTTTGGAATACTATCCACTCATACCCTCTCCGCCAAGGTCACCACCTCATGTACCTTACACTTTCCCTCAACAACAATATTCTCATCCTTAGCCTCCTTCTACATCGCCACCAATTGTACCAGAAGGTTTTGCACCACAGCACCAACCTATGAATGCTACTTGTGCTACTACTATCAATAGTAGTGGAAGTACTCAAAAGTGCCCTTGCTTTAGGTATGGACATAGAAAGAAGCAACACAATGTTAAACCCACTGCATCTCCCAAACTAGTGCAAGTTCAACGTTGTGATGCATCCTTCTCCTTGAACTCAACACCACATGTTACCTTATCAGGGCCACCAATCAATACTCCAACAACTATGCGGCCTAATGAATATAACCATAGAGGGGGACACATTGATCCTTGCATGTCATCTTACAGTCAAGGGTGCCATAGTGGGGTAGCTCCTTATCCCATGACCCCATCATATAACCTATCCCACTATGTCTATTATGGTCGAGTGTGTGAACCCCAATATGGGTACATTCCAGCCACCACATCAAAAGACACCCAATGGTTGGGATATGATCAATCCCCAACATTTCCAACATTCATGGATCCACACTTTCCATTTATTAATTCTCACCATGATCAAAGGTTTAGTTATGGGGCATATTCCCCATTCTAATAAGAAGAATTAATAAACATTTTTCCTTTTCTTTAATTTTACAATTTTTTGTTTTCCAGTTTTTCATCTTTCAATTTATTATTTGATCTTTTTATGAGTAATCTCATCTATGAATAAAACACTCATGTGACTCATTGCTTGAGGTGTTCTTCTTTGCTATTAAGTCTCGAGTAACCAATTATTTGAACAACAAGCCCACCACATCCACCCAACCATTCTATTAATAAGAAGGTTCTACTCTGGGTACAATGATATTCTTGACATCATTAAAACTTAAAGTAATTTTGTGCTCATTATACCTAGTGCGAAGAAGGATGGACCAAGAGGGAATGACTAAGGTGTGACATCAAGGGTACTTGTGGATTCTTTTGGGTAACATCTATAGGAGTTACCCTGTAGCTTGGTTGTACTAAGATCCTTGTAGATCTAACAAAAAATGGGAGTAATAGTAATAAAGGCACTCACTCGAGAAAACCAATGCTATTCTAAGGGGTCCTACTGGAAAGACATGCACCCATGCCTGAAGATAAGTGGCTTCTCTGGATTAAGCATTCAAAAAAATCAAAAAAAAAAGAGAAGAAGAAAAATTCAAGATCAAAGTGTCATAAAGCAATTTCGAATCACTCCTCCTTTGCACAAAATACCAAGTGATCGTACGCCTTGCTATCATGATGCTCTTATGGTTGTCCATCATTGGATGAAACAATGCAATGTCACTAATCAAAGGAATGGACATGGCCTTGATTTTGGAGTGATAGGCTAATGACACATTAATCACATCCTATACTCAAGATTCATTGTGCCCTGGGTCAGTTACCTCATATCCCAAGTCTATAATCCCTTCTACAATTTGCCTCATCTCGCTATCCATGTATGTGTGACCTATGTCTTGTGTAGCATTGAATTCATACCTCATCACGGCGGTATCTACATGTGTGTGTTTTATGAAACTGGTGTGGATTACATTTAACCCTTCTAGTGCCTACGAACATTTTAATGTGTGGTTATGCAAGGGCATTATAGGTTGGAACCTGCTTTGGGAAGGATCCACTTGCATGATTTTTGTAATTTATATTTGTTGCACATCATCACATCATTTTATACCCTCCAAGTACTACATTACCAACGTTATTCTTTCCCTTATCATCCTTTCGGTTTAACTGTTCCTATGTACCAAAACATGTCCTTTTTCCTCATCCGACTTATGAATTTCATCGTCAAATGCTATCCCATTACACTTTTTGTGCCTTCTGGTCTCTTTAACAATACCCTGGACTTTTTGCATTGACCTCAAATCCTTTTTTTTTTGCCTAAAATTTTAGAAATTCATTTATTTTTCTAAGTACCCTATTTTAAATAGGTTACAATATCGGGTACCCGATATCGGGTCTGACGTAATATCAAGGTCGTGCTATTGGGTATGCAATATCGCGTCAACAAAAATTATATATATGGACCCCCCTACGCATGTCAACATCATTCTCAACTGTTCATGTGGAGGAGTTTTTCAAATTTTCTTCCATGAATTGCAACTTGTGCACCTCTTGGTCAACCAGCCATAACTTGCTCGCTAGCACTCTGATTCTCATTCTGATTGAACTTACTTGAACCCGGAGTGTTCAGCTTAGTTGTGGGGGAGGGGTACACTCCAAATTTCACATAAATTTTTTGAAATTCATCATCACCCGAAGGAGGATACTATAAAGGATAACTAATTATAAAAATGATAAACATATTGCCAAAAATAATCTTATCTCCTCACCTACACCAAGAAATTAAATATTGAAGCCACCTAATCAAATTAGGCCCAATATTAAAACTTTTAGGGGACATTTTCACAAAATTTCTTAACTCTAAATCACACAAAATAAGAAAACGAACTCATTAAGGGAAGAAGTAAGGTATAACTCAACTTTTGTAAGCACCATTACTAATGATTGGCCCTATGTGATTGTAGATGGCCCCTAAACGTGAACAACAAGAAGGACCCTCTCAAGGTGCGTCCAAGTGACCAAGGAGAGTCAGTGACCAAGCACCTCCTAGGCAACGTGCAGAGTAGGTGGTGCAATCGTTTAGCATCCATCAAGAGCCTCCTGCTACTGTGCAATTGGGACAGGCAGAAGCAGGAGCTGCTGAAGCACCTGAACAGGGACAACATCTCATGTTGCCCCTGGAATGAGTGCAAGCAATCCAGAAAGGTCCACGTTAGCAGTTGTGATCATGGAATTGAACTTTGGACCTTTCACAGAGTTTGCTCTTAAGGTCGTTAGGGACCAACTCAAAGGGTCTTCATTATGGCCCATCCTCTCTGAAAGTGGTGCCTGGTACTTAGGAGAAATGTACCAATTTTAGCATAATAAAGAAGAAGGTACCACAATTGACATTTGTGGTGTGTCTGTAGATTTTTCTACCAAGGCCATTTTAGAAGTGTTGAACCTTCCGAATACAAGGTCAAAAGTTTCTCACCTATCCATTCACTCCGATGCTGACGCGTAAAGAATTTGGTTGGATAGGGCATACGACAAAGAGGACAAGACATATGGGGAGTTGACACTGGAAGAAAGAGTATATTTTAAAATTGGCACTTATCACATCTTCCCCATGAAAGGATTAAATAGAATCTCAACATCTGCAGAAAGAGGAAGTGGATATTGATGGGCAAGGTTAATGCTAACCTTTCCCATCTGTATCTCATGGAGATCTTGAGGCGATTTGAAGAACGCAACATAGGGAAGTACATATTGCCCTTTCCTTGTCTCATTAGGAGGCTATGTAGGCATGCTAGAATTATGGGGTACACCAATGACATCCCTAGAAGAGCCAAAAATGTTTTGTTTGTTGAATTACTAAAGCCACCAGCCCAAAGGAAGAGTGCTGGTGAGACACTGGAGCCAAAACAAGAATAGATGATGGGGTCCACTACAACTCAAACTACAGGGCCTAGCCAACTCCCAAGTACAATGCCTAGTCAATAGCAACGAGTAAGGCCTAGCACGAGCTAGCGAGACCAACCACTGCCACCACTGCAGGATTATCAACCATTGACGAGCCATCTTAGGGCCATCGCTGAGACGGTCAATTGGGGAAGTCGTGATGATGCCAATCTCTTTCACATCATCGACGACGTCGTATGGCCCACCGTTTCTATAGATTGCACATGGGATGAAGTGTCTATTCAAGTAGGAGGAGAGGATATGCATTGGTCACAACAAATTTTAGGGAATGTTGCATCCTTCCAAGTGCAACTAGAGACTAGTGAAGGGGCTACAATAGTGGTCATGCAACACCAAGATGTAGCAAGAGCCACAAAAGTGGTCACGGACCACATTAAAGAGTCCTTAAATGTTCCTGTTGTGCCACTGGTAGATTTCATAAGAGCACGAGATGCTCAAACCCTGGCCAATCCCTCGATGACTCCTATAGAGTATGAGGATGTTCTTGATCGATTACTACAAATAGGACAAGTGATGACATCCTTGTTTAACATTCTGCAAGATGTCACTACAACACAATCAGACCTCATCTCCACCAAAAAAAAGCTAGTCATGGTAGAGATCAGGGTTGAGCATGCAAAGGCAGAGTTGGCAAGACTCCAAGAAAGGCTTGTTACCCTACAAACTGTATAGTGGGACCCATCTCAATTCATTCTCATAGACTAGCTGGACACTTTCAGGACAAAGCATCTCAATAGACTATTGGTGGATAATAAAAGAGTGGTGAAGGAGAAGGAGAAGGCTGATTGGGATGCTTCCAAAGCACAAGCGCAAACATACACGCATGCCAAAGTACTCAAGGCCTTGTAAGAAGAAAATAAATAGCTCACCATGGACAATCTTTGATTGACCATTGTGGAGAAGCATAAAAATGTTCTTGAAGAACATTTCCAACAATTACGAGAATAGTTGGTTAGGGTCAACCAAGACATAAATCTCTTAGCCAGAGAGAATCAAACCCTCTCAATGGAGGAGGTACGCGTAATCCATTAGAAGATGGCCATTGAAATAAGTGTGTGGCAAAATGAGGCCAAGCGACATGAAAAATTAAAAGAGCATTTTAGATACCAAGTGGGGATGTACAAGCAAGTGATCGAGAAAGAGATCCATATGGCCAAGGCCCACATTAACACCTTCAGTGCTCAACACACTGATTGGTGGGCCACATTGGACACATATGCATTCGTCCACCAGGTAGAGCTCAAAAGCCGGGACCTGCAAATCCAAGATCTTATAGAGTACATAGAATTGCCAAACTTGTGATATGCCAACCTAGCCATGTTAATAGTAGGATGCCCAAGAATAGAGCTAGAGAAGCAGGTAGCTACCACCTACGCCAAATATGAAACAGAATTTGCAGAACATAAGAAACCATTGCAAAGGCTAGAAGTCGCAAATTCTAAATTGGAGGTGGTTAAGGCTAGCTACCAAGGGTAGAAAGATGCCATGGCAGACTTGGCTCAATAGCTTACAAATTACCAAGACTACAAGGATAAATCCAAAGCCTATGAGGAGGAACAGTCACTATTTGTGGCCTAGTACATCAAAGCAAATTAGATGTTTCCGTAACTGTCGTGTCCATGGGAAGTGTAAACTCCATCAAACATTGGAGCATCAGCATGGACAGCATAGGATCCTTGAACCAAAGAGGAAAAACTCCTGGCACTTCTTCAGAGCCACCAAATCCCAAAACCTAGAGCACAGGACAAGGGGAAGTGACCCATGGAGGAGCCACCGCCACCTAGAACCACATGAGTTCCAATAAAATTTTGCAATTTTACAATTTTGTAATTTTGTGTTTGTATCCCAATTTTGTTCTATTCAATTCCACACTATAGCATGAATAATTCCTAGTCAGTCAATAATCCCATACCTATCCACTGTGTAATCAATGAGGCTTGTTCTCATTTTTTATGACTTGAGGACAAGTTTTCATTTGGTCGTGGGGATATGATAAATCATGATTCATTAAGCTCTGATATCGGACCCACGATATCAAGTACGTGATATTACGGCTTGGCTAGTGATATCAGATACACGATATCGTGACTCCTGTGCAGGCCTATAAATACACATGTAGACGTAAGGAGTCAAGGGGGAGTAGTTCATTTTAGAAGTTAGTTTTCATTTTTAGTTCTTTTCAACCCTTTTTCCTAGTGAATGCCTGCAGTGTAATGATTGTAATTATACGGCACCTTCATTCGAGTGTGATGTACTTGGACATGCACATGACCAAAAATAAAGATTGAGATTATTTCATCATTGCAACATTCACTTAGTTTAATTATTTAATTGTTATTTATGGCTTTCTTAATTAATCTCTCTCTACCTTCCTCTCATATCCTTGTTATTAAACATGGAATGAGTACAACTTCATCATGAGCATTTAAGTGTAACTACTTGGTATCCTAGTAGCATACCTAGGACATGCGCTTAGCAATCCCAGTAGTAGTACACAAGGTCCAAGATGTGTACGAATGATTAAGGATAGATGGTCATCGCACTTAGGCTAGCTTAGATTCTCTTCTCCCTTTCCCTCTTAGGTTAATCAAAGTTATTTTCCATTGCCTCTAGAAGTATCACTAGTTTAGGACCACATCATACACCTCACATTGGACTAAACCATACGTGACAAAGCAAATACTAGTCCAAGTGGGAAGACAACGAACTGCAATCAATGAGTAACTATCTAGATACCACAACTAGCATGTCTATGGAGTTTGACTAGATCATGTGTGAATGCTTGTATTCGTATGGTTGAGTGTAGGGGTACCTCGCCACTCATCACTTAGTAATCCCAGAAGTAGTACATGAAGTCCAAGATGTGCACAGATGATTAAGGATGGATGCTCATCGCACTTAGGCTAACTTAGCTTTTGCTTCCCATTGCTTATTAGTTTACTTAAGTGTTTCTCATTGTCTTTAGGAGTAGTTAGAAACAACATCATACATCTCACTCTCCATGAAATCATATGTGACAAAGCAAATACTAGTCTAGGTGGGAAGACAGTGAACTGCGATCAACATATAGTTGTCTAGGTGCCACAACTAGTTCATCCATAGAGTTCGACCAAATCATGCATACACACTCGTATTCGTATGGTTGAGCATAGGGGTACCTCACTACTCATCATTGACCTTGTTATTTATTTAGTATAGCATTAGGTTTTAAAGAAATAAAGTTAAACAAAGATTAAAAGAATGCTAACACATATATTCCCATTTTTACTTGTTATTAAAGTTTATATTTCAAAACTCATACCATTTACATTTCTACTTGCTAACAAATATAAAGAGTATACATATGTAATAAATTTCAATTTTAAATTTTATTTTCAATTTCATTAATTACAAAAATTAATGATAAAATCAAAATTTTAATGCATTTGTGGAAATCCTCAAAGAATCCATTGGATTACAATTTAAAAACTAAGATTGCAATGTTGGAAAAAATTATGCAGAAAACATTGACTAGATGACACAATAACCAAATTGCACAAGGAATCAAAGATACGAAAATAAATTGAAACTAACCTCCAACCATTAATGCCTTTAGGTGAACATATTGTGATGAGTGTTCTGATTCTTCTATCACATCAATGCTCAACAACAATGATGTATGCATACTTTGTGTGTTTGTGATAGGGGCCAAAACTGTAACACTACCATGATTTATTTGCATGTCTTTTTTCTCCCATCAAGAACACTTTATAGGCAATTACCAAACTTTTAGTTTAAATGGCAAATATGAGACCACTCTTGTGGTAACTATTACAAACCATTGAGTTTCCCATAACAGTCACTTTTATGGAACTGTTACAAGCCATTGGTTTTCCCATAACGATCACATTTATGGAACCATTACAAATCATCAATTTTTCTATAAATGGTTACATTCTCTCACTTGGTATTTATATTTAAATTAATATCCATCAAACCCAAATTTTAAAAGATGAATACATGAATCATGGCGATAGTTTCTCAAAATGTTAGTATTATCTTCTATGTATTACAATTTATTATCTCTTAAACTTAATTATTTATATGGTAATTAAAATTTATAAATAAACCCAATGTTCATTCTAGGTCTTGCCATATGTGAATTTTCTCTAGTAACTGTATGCACAAACTAAATATGAGAAAACATCACAACTGCATAAGAGTTTCATTAAGACGATAAAATTGTACATACAAATTACAGTATGGAATTAAGTTCCATTTGAACTACATGATCCTTAAATGACCTTGATAGTATTTCTTTTGTCAAAGGATTAGCTATCATCAATTCAATGCTTATATACTCAATGACCACTTTTTTTTACTTAACATGTTCCCTTATAGCTAAGTACTTTATGTCGATGTGTTTACTTTGACTGCCACCCTTATTATTCTTAATCATAAAGATAGTAGCTGAATTGTTGTAAAACATTCTTAATGGCCTAATATAGAATCAATAATTCTAAGGCCTAACATAAAACTCTTCAACCATACACCATGTGAAGTAGCCTCAAAACAAGAAACGAACTCCACAAGTGTAGTTAGAAACAAAACAATCATCACGATTAAATTTCATGCCCTAGAACCAGTGTACTTAGGAACTTAAGGTCTACAAAATTTAACTAGATCGCGCGTGAATGCTTGTGATTCATATGGTTGAGCATAGGGGTACTTGTCGCTCATCAATGCCTTTACGTAAACTTGTTGCGGTGAGTGTTCTATTTCTCTATCACATCGATGCTCAACAACGATGTTGCATGCAGACTTTGTGCATTTGTGATAGGGGCCAAAATTATAACATTGCTGATAAGTGACGAGGTACCCCTATGCTCAACCATATGAATATGAGCATGTATGCGCGATCTGGTCAAACTCTACAGACGAACTAGTTGTGGCACCTAAACAATTATACGTTGATTGCAGTTCGTTGTCTTCCCACTTGGACTAGTATTTGCTTTGTCACGTATGGTTTAGTCTAGAGTGAGATGTATGATGTGATTCTAAACTAGGCTACTCCTAAAGACAATGGGAAACAATCTTGATTAAGCTAATAGGCAACATAAAGTAAAATCTAAGCTAGCCTAAGTGTGATGAGCATCTATCCTTAATCATCAATACACATCTTGGACCTCGTGTACTACTTCTGGGATTTCCAAGTACACATCACTTGAGCACTATTATATATGCTACAGGACTACCAAGTAGTTACACTTAAATGTTTGTGATTAAGTTGTACTCATTCTGCATTAGCAACAGGAAGTGTAATTGACGATAAAGAAAATATTAACTAGATAGACAACAATAAATAATTAATAATTAAAGTAAATAAAAGCTAAGTAAACTATGGTCTAATCTAGCCTAACACAAGTAACCATTCCCACTTCTTGAACATATCCTGAACTTCGTGCAAACATTGTTGGGCTATCAAACGCTAGTCATTTACATATGCTCAAAGGTGTCGTGCTTGTGTAATTTAACGATTTGCTTAATTGATCAAAATGAATTGCTATGCTAATAACATAACTATAAAGTGCATAAAATAAAATAAATGCATAATAAAATAAAATAAAATAAATGCATAAGAAAATAAATCTCAAGTGCTGCAAGGATAAATATCTTTATTGCCAATACAATGGTGTGCTTACGTACATCAATGCTTGAATAAAGATCCATCCACACTTAGACCTCCTACTACAAGCACTTGGAAAATACTCTAACTTTCAAATAGACTACAAGAGTTTCGCTACTTGACTGCTAAAAACTTCCTCCCAATTATGCACATGGGCACTATATTTATAAACTTAGGAGTAACTGCTCTAATAATTAGAGTAACTACTAGAGTAACCACTCTAATAATTAAAATAACTGCTAGAATAATCACTAGAGTAACTGCTCTAATAATTAGAATAACTACTAGAGTAACCATTCTAATAATTAGAGTAACTGCTTCATCATACCCCCATGACTGAATGAAAACTCGTCCTCGAGTATAGAAGAAGAGGAACAAGTTCTTTACAAAATGTATTAGGAGGATGTGGACTTATTTGACTAACATGTAGAGTGACAGAGAAAATAGACAAATACAGAAGTGCTCGAGCATACAATATTACAATTACATACAAAATTGGTGTTCATGATAATTAGGAAAGAACACCAACGGATCCAAAGGACATCCAACCCCTCTTGGTAATAGAATAATGAGGGAGAGGTAAAAGAGATCCAGCGGTCATGAATAATCTCCCGCGAGTGATATGGTTGCATCCTCCTTGGTGACGATGGTCCTACTTCCAATCCATGCTTCCCACTGTAATCACAACAAAACCAAGGATTAGTATATATAGTACATAGATAATGGCTAAATACCTTGTCTCGTCGATGACTTTATCTAGCCAAGTTGTGATTGTGATAGATTGCTTGCTTGATATTATTAGTGAAAAGACTAACAAATGGGTTAAATAATACAAGTGATCCATACAATTAAGGAAAGCTTGACACAAGGAGTAGTGGAAAGAGGGTATTCACAACAATAAAAAGGAATTCATTACAAATAGTTGTGAAGGTGCATACAATTTGGATGACATGGATGGGGTAAATAAAAAGAATTTGATTGTAACAATGTTTAAGGGTAAAGAACTTAACTTAACCAAACCAAAAGATATGCAAGTGGGTCCTCCCAAAAGTAGGCATAGGCCTTTTATGCCCTTGCATAACTTCAAACCAAGGAGTCCATGGCCTCCATGGATGATTAATGATTACGAAAAGTTAAGTGCAAAAACCCGAAAGTAACTGACTGAGAAACCAGACACATCAAACCAGAACATTGAATCAAAACATGAAACCGGCAATGACGTGAGACATGGAAAGCATAGATGAATGACAAAGAGAGTGGAATGGAGTTTCTAATTATCATCACATACAATCCCTTGTGGAGTTTGTGATTAAATGACTTGCTAGGATCTATCCTCAATCCAGATCAAAACCAACCACTTTCAGTGGCTTCGCATCGACATTCTAAGGTAAGTCCATCTCCTGAGACACAAGAATGCTCCCACAAAACAACCACTATTCCAAATAGGAGAGAAGGTAGGAAGTGTGAAAGGGCCTTAGTTAGATGAGACAAGACAAGTCTCATAACCAGTGCTTGTAGCCCTTTTATTTGGTCTAAGGGGTGTGCTTTGAATTCCCATGTGTTGTTTTTTTTTTTTTTTGAATGGGAACCACACCATGCAAAGACCCATGCAATTTTCTTGCATTTATTTTGTCCAAGGGGTGTGCTTTGAATCCTCATCTTTCTTCTTCTTCTTCTTCTTCTTCTTTTTTTTTTTTTTTGTGATGAGGACCACACCATGCAAGGACTTTTTTTACTTTCTATTATGAAATGATGTAGAATGGTGAGAAGCTTACGAGAACACTCCTACACATAAGAAAATAAAAAAGTACAAAGAATATCACATCCCTTTGAAGCCACACCCTATCCAAACCTTTGATTCCTTTCCAATTTCGAAAACTACACAAGTCACCAATTTATTAGAGTTGCATTTATGGAGAAGAGATTGCATGCTTCCAAAACAAGGAAAACCATAGAGTATGTGAATGGGTGGATGATGTGGACTCACTACCTATTACATGAAAAAAAACCATGTCCCAGTTGTTAGTAATGACATTCAAAGTTAGAAACTAGACATAAACAATCAAATTAGAAATAAAGCATACCACCATCAAGTAGTGCATTACCATTGTACTTGCCACCTTATTAGCAAAAAGAGTAGAGAACTATATCAAACATAAGAAAATATAAAGAAAGTAAAAGAGTATTCAATAAATGTTAAATATACTAACGATGGTGGAAAATAAAAACTTAGAAAAGATCAATAATCTTGAAAAATAAAAAGATGTAAAACAAATAATATGAAAACAAAAAGTTGTAAAACCAAAAATGTGTAAAACAAAAAGTCAAAAGACACTTAAGAATCCTAGAAATTAGAATGGGGGGTAACCCCCACGACTAAACATTTAGTCGTGGCTAGGATTAATAAATGGAAAATTTGGATCTATGCATGTTGGAAATATTGGGATTTGGTCATATTCAAACCATTGGGCATCTTTTGGTGTGGTGGTAGGAATGTACCCAAATTGGGGTTCACACATGTGATTAAAGTAGGCATAGTGGGGTAGATTATAAGATATAGTCATGTGATAAGAAGCTGACCCACCATGGCACCCATGACCATAAGATGGCATGCAAGGATCGATATGTCTCCTCTCATGGTTATATTCATTGGGTCGCATGGTTGTTGGAGTATTAATTGGTGGCCTAGATAAGGTAATAGGAGATGTTGAGTTTGAAGAGGAAGGTGCATCAAAGTGTTGGGCTTGTGCTAAGTTGGAGGATGCAGTGGTTTCAGAACCGTACTGTCTCTTTCTACAGCCATGCCTAAAGAAAGAATGCTTTTGATGTTATGACGGATTCCCACTATTGTTGACAATAGCAACACAAGTAATGTTCGTGGGTTGGTGCTATGGTGCAAAACCTTTTGGTACTACTACTGGCAATGTAGGAGGAGGTGAAGGATGAGAGTATTGAGAGCAAGGAGAAGTATAAGGAACATGAGGTGGTAATCTCATAGGAGAGGACACAGATTGATGATACTTGGGAGAGTAATAACGATGAGGTGAAGTAGAGGATGTTCATTCAGTTAAAGAAATAGGGTGTTGAACATGATAAGCACTTGGTTTTGAATGGTATGAAGGGTGTGGCTAGTTTGGCAATGGCCTTCCCCATTACTAGGGGTTTTGCCCCTGCAGTTGAGCACAATATTGAGGCTAGTAAGAATTTGCCCACAAATAGTATGATGAGTTGTGGGATTGCCCATAAAGTTTTGGAACAGGAACATGCCTGACCATGTACTTCTATATGAAATCTGGATGTAACATTCTTCCCCAATGCTCACGTAGATGTGATAAGATTAGGCAGTAAACATTGCATTGATACTTATGTTTTGTGGTTGAGCCCCTATCCTCTTTTTGTTCAATCCTTCTTTTTGATTGTCAGATGGTATTTTATCCTGTTTCTAGGTTTGGTATCCTCTATTTGTTTTGGTCATCAAAGTTGTCTTGCATGGGTCTCCCTCTAATAATGTCTACATATTCTCTACATTTTTCATGTTCTTTGCCTCAATTTCATCTGGTGATTTCAGTATTAGAAAGGTAGGGATGGTTTCACCTCCTTGAGGTGAGTTGATTTCCCCTCTTTATGATTATGGACCTTTGTTACTTCAAGAGTTTGGTCCTATTGAGATTTTTCAACACTCTCCCATTTGGCTATTTCTCCTTCTTCTTTTGCTACTCGTTTAATAAGCTCTTGGAATTGATGGGTTCGTAGTTCATATAGTTGACCTAGGGCATACATCCCTAGGGTCTCCCTTGTTTTGTTACGAAGCCCATCCATGATGTGATACATTAGCCTCTTCTCAAAGAATCCATGGCCTGGGCATTTATTTAACAAAGAGTAATATCTTTCCAAGGCCAAGTCCAAGGGTTCATGTTGCCCTTGTTTCCACTCTTGGATTTGTCTCCTTAAGGCTAACACTCTTACATAGGTTTAATATCTTTCATTGAAGAGTTCTACCATTGTGGGCCAACGATGAATTGATTTCAGCTTTAAAGACCTCTACCACACTTTAGCTTGGCCAACGAGTGTCATAGCAAAGAGCTTAAGCCTTTACCATCCATTCTCAACATTGTTCCATACACAAGCATCATAGAAGGCTCGTAAATGATGTTGCGGATCTGAATCATAGCCTGCTAAGAACTTAGGAAAGTTCTTTAAATCAAGCTTAGGTAGACAGCTTTCCTTGCGATGCCTACAGGAAATTTGAATAGCCTCTTGTATATGCATTAGGCTCTTAGTGGCCAGCAGGGGTTCATCATCACTAAGTAGGTTATGAGTTTGTGAGTTGGGACAATGTTGTCTTTGTTCATGTTGGAATTCCTGACTTTGCTCATGGGTTTGATTTTTATTTCTACATCGACCCCTTAAGGAATATTCATCTATGTCACAACCTGACATTGAAAGAGCAGAGAAAGAGAGGGAACTAAAAGACTCATCATGACTTTTGTAAGTCTCCAAATCATTCCTTGATGTACTCTTGCTATCCATTAAGAAGGTCCTAGGACTTACGAGCCTCCTTGTTCTAGGGGATGTCCCACCTTCACTAGAGGTGTCTAAGTTGGATGACAAAAGTCCTTCAGTATCATTGGGGTGTCTATGAACATATGAA
>MNCI01008146.1:146085-175281 GCA_015680685.1 Gnetum montanum | reverse complement strand
GGCGTGGACTCATTGCCTGTTTTACCAAAAGAACCATACCTTAATGTCAGCATCATAATTCAAAGGTAAAAACCAAACATTAGCAATCAATATGATATAATTCAATCCACCATCATGAGCACTTATTAGATGATGAATAAAAGCAATCAAGCAAACAAAGAAATAGTAAAAATATGAACGATGGTGTAAAAAAAGAAAGTTGAAAGAATGTGTAAAACAAAAATTCAGAAAGAACTGAGGGCCTAGAATGATTAGCATAGGTGGCCATCTCCCCCACAACTAAGTTGGAAGGAGGAGATTTGAAATAGTGAACAGGGTTGTCCATCAAGAGAGGTAGCATGTGTACTAGTTGTCCTAATCTCCTGGAAAGGTTTGGTTTATTGCACGTTGACCAAAAGTTTCTTATCCGCTNGACAAGGCAGCTAATCAATTTTCATCTAGTAAGTTGAGGATTACTAACCATTGTTTTTGTGCTAGATCAAGGTCAAGGTTGAGGTCACATGGCATGGATAGTGTATGGAGCTTAGTTTGAATGGGAAGCGTTGGTAATTTACTATACACTAACTCATAGGGAGAGTAGCCTGTAGGGAGTTTCCATGTGGAGCGGTATGCCCAAAGAGGATCGTTTAGTTTAGTACTCCAATCTCACCTAAACTTGCTAGTGGTTCTTGTCAATGTCTTCGTAATCTCCCTGTTGGTGACTTCTGCTTGATCATTCGCTTGGGGGTGGTATGGTGTAGTCAATTTATGCTCAACCCCAAAGCGTTGCATTAATTTCCGAAAAGTTGCACCTGTGAAGTGTGTACCATTGTCTAAAATAAGTGCACACAGCACACCAAACCTGTTTATAATTTATTGTTGAATAAATCATGCAGCTGTAGATGATGTATAATCTTTAACAGCAGCTGCTTTGGCCCATTTTTTTAGGTAATCAACGGCAACAATAATATAAGCTTTTCCATTGGACATTGGTGCAATCGGCCCCATAAAATCAATTCCCCAAATGTCGAAGGGTTCTAATGGTTGAATTCATTGTTGCGGACCCTCCATTCTAGCAATCATTCCCCCATCACGTTGATAGTGCTCACAAGATTGGACGAAATGATGGGCATCTCGAAATAATGTAGGCCAATAATATCCTACAAGCAGGATCTTGATGGTCATTCATCTCCCAGCGTAATGATCCCCACAAGGACCCTCATGAGCATCTTGGAGAACTCATAGTTGATCTATATCGGGAACACACTATCGAACCAAGTCATCGGAACACACTTTGCAAAGTTGTCCATTGATCTCCATAAAGTACTTGGCTCGATGAAGAAACTGTTGTTTCTTCTTAAGGTTTAACTCTTGTGGTGTTTGTTGGGTGAGGAGATAGATAAGAATGCTACTGTACCATTTTGTCTCCGTGTAGTAGCTAGTATGTCCAAGGAATGACTGAATATCTTTGATAGTTTCCAGTTGACAGGTAATTCCTTGGCTAATTTTGATTTTTTCGAGGTCTACCTCTATCCCTATGTGTGAGATTTTGTGCCCTAGTACTATGCCTTCTTGGACTATCAAATTGCTTTTCTGCTAGTTGAGCTTCAAATTGGTTTCTACACATCTTTTTAACACTTGCTCCAACCGATCCAAGGCTTGATCAAAGTTTTCTCCATAAGTGGAGAAGTCATCCATAAAGACCTCCACGCCATTCCCTATCTATTGTTGGAATATGTTTAAAACTAGTCGTTGAAATGATGTAGGGGCATTGCACAAGCCAAATAGCATCTATTTGTATGCGAACGTTTCCCAAGGACTGGTGAATGTAGTCTTGGCTTAGTCTTCTGGGCCTATTTGTATTTGATTATATCTGCTATATCCATCTAGAAAACTGTAATAGCAATGCCCTGCGATGGTGTCTAAGACTTGGTCGACAAATGGTAATGGAAAGTGATCTTTGAATGTTGCATATTTAGTAGCCTGAAATCTATGCACACCCTCCATTTACCTCCCTTTTTAGGCACAATAACTAAGGGGCTAACCCATTCGCTATCAGCAATGGGTTATATGAACCTAGCCTTGAGAAGCTATTTGATTTCTTCCTTAACTACTTACTTTAGCTTAGGGCTCAATTGTCTCTGTGGTTGTCTTTAAGGTTTCATGGAGGGGTTAGTGTAAATTCTATGTTGGCATATCCTAGGATCTATTCCAATTAATTCAAGATATGACCAAGCAAAGGCTTCCAACTATTTATTTATTACTTTCAGTAGTTCTTCTTTCTGTTGAGGAGCAAGCTTAGCGTTGATCATTAGCGATTTTCCATTTTTAAGGAACGTGTATTCCATACTGGTGGGCAGTGGTTTCAGCTCGAGGGGCTCCTGCTTAAATTTCTTAGGGATTTCCAACTTCCCTCAATTGATATTTTCAAGGTTAAGACTTGGAAGTTAGCGGTGGACTTGCTCTAATGTGTCTATGCTATCAATGTAAGCACAAGTCAAATCCTCAGTTGGTTCCATGCATACGAGTGAACTGCTTTCTTGATCAACTGTCACCCACTAGGTGTCTTCCTATTGTGTGGCTACTGCATATAGGCATCTTTGTATGTTAATCACTTGTGCACACTGATTGCATGCAAGTAATGGTAAACTTTGCACAAACCATGACCTCTGCATGCAATTACACCCTATGTCACTATATGCGATGCATAGAACTTGCTTCTTCTCGATCTTTTCGAATGTATTTTTCTTTGATATGTCTAGGGAAAGATTACGGATTCCTAGACGTGAGTCAATGGTGCTTAGCCATGCTCTTCCCATTATGATTGGGAAGTTCCCCTTACTGTTGTTAACCTAAATCACTAGGAAGTCAGCTGGGTACAACCACCCACAAACGGTGCTAACAATGTCTTCCACTAGTTAATTAATTAACTGCTCTAATAATAACGAAACTCCAATAACTAATTAGAGTAACCGCTTTATAAAAGAGTTTCGTTACTCATTTATTCGCTCCAATAATAAGCACTCTAATAATTAGAGTAACCGCTTGATTACATGCAATGCACCTAAAGGTGGGCGTTCATGGTCATCACACTCATCTCAAACAAAAATTAGTAGATTTTGATACTTGCCTATATTTATTTGTGTGAATACTCATATAATAGATCACATATTTTTTGTTGGGAAGAGAGCCTCCATAGAGACGCCAACTCACCAGGCAGGCTAGCACGCAGTGGAATTAATTTATCGTTATCTTGAATAACAGATTCAGTCGAAATCCTGCAAAAGGTACCGATGATAATAAATTACTTTCTTCCTCAACCTTTTGTTGTTTATAATGTAATTCTTTGCAACGTGCATTAAAGGCACCCTAGCAAATTTTGCGTTTCTAGTTATTTTAACACGATGATATGAACTTTAGAGTACATGAAAAAGGTCCGGAAAGAGATTCGGAGACGTTTTCCCCATTTAATAGCTAATTAAATCATTAATCACCGAACAACTTGAATGTTCAGTTTTGGTGGCAGACACGTAGGAAGCACCGACAAATAAAAAGGAAATTAAAAAAAAATCGTAAATTGGCATTCCCATAGACACATGGTTGGTTGACAACCTACCTTGGTTTGGACTGAACAGTCGAACAGCATCAGTGTGGAGATGATCAGGTAAGGATTCCCAACGCTAAGAACCATCCAAACAAAAGTGAATTTAAAACATCTGAGTTTATCGAATTTTTGATATGGACGTCCACTTTCAAAGCTAACCAGTAGACGCTGTGACGTAGTTTGGCAACAAAACCACTCACCCGCTTGATTTTCTTTATTTAAATGAAAAATCCCACTTGCTTGATCCGCCATCCAAAAGCAAACATCCGGCTACTGTATACAGTTACGTAAAGCTACCGTATTCTTCTTCTGCTGCTGCTGCTGCTTTCAATCACAAAATAAAATAAGAATGAATTCAAGAACTGCTTTTGACGCAACTGGACTGTCAAAAGGCGAAGCACATGCAAAGCCTTTAAAGCGGAAAGAGTTGTGCGTTTACGATAATCGCCAAAGCTGTCCAGGTGAGTTCAAGCCTCCATTTCGTTCATCGATCCATTAATTATAAGCGAATAAATGAGTGAGCGGACCAGAGCGTGAGCATCCGTTTAGATCGCCTTCGATTTCGATCGCGCTGCGCCGATTCGGAAACGCCAGCAAAAGATGTCAAAGCAAAACGCGATCACGCTACGCCAACAATTTCGGCAGAACAAATAGCGAACGAGTGACGAGGTGTGTTCCGTTTCGTTCCGTTTCGTTCCGTTCCACCACGCTAGGGTTGTGTTGTTGTAGTTGTTGGCTGCCGTACATGTCAAGTGCGTCAGTTCTTTTTTCTTTTGCTGTCGAGCCACGAAAATTGGGCAGGAATATGTAATGAAATCAGGCAGTGGTGTGAGAGCCGTAACGGCGAACCCTGCGCAAAGTTCGTCCGTAAAGCTTAGTTGCGCTTTCTGCCTTTCTTTGCGTTTTGTTTTCTTGTTATTTCTAAAACCCCGGCCCGCGTTTGCCTTTTGCCTTTACGGTGCGGTCAGGAGTTTGCCATGTGTCTCTGCCAAATTTGCACATGATGTTCGTTTTTTCTTGGACGTTTAAAACTTTCTCACCGAAGTATGTTTTGTCATGAGCGTTACAACTTCCAAGGAGATTGTTTTCATCTGCGTGAGAGGTTCTGAAGGTTCAGCTTCCGTATTATTTAAGAGAGTGTCTTTCCTTTTTATCTTACGGCGGCTTGCAAATTCGCAAGGTCCTTTCGGATTGAGGATATTCTGAATGTCTGATCTACATTTTGTATTATTGCACGCAAATCGTCTCATGTTTTGTTAGAAGACTCTGAATATCGCGTATTTTGCAAAATTCGATGTTTTCCTTGCTTTGGCGGCTCTCCGTACCTGCTTTTACAAATGCATGATTTTATGGTGCAAGATCAAGTCGCTGCGTCGGATAGCTGGTCCACCTACTTAAATTCCGCATCACGCGGTCGGTGCGGGGAAGAAAACGGCTGCCTGGCCTACGGTTAAAAACAAAACTTAACCTGAAACAAGCAAAACGCAGACCCAGACGAAGCGTCAAAGCCAACACCATACATGGCATGCTAGCATTAGCATTCGGTCGGTGCGGGGGTGAAAACGGCTACCTGGCTTACGGTTAAACAAAACTTAACCTGAAACAAGCATAACGCAGACCCAAACAAAGCGTCAAAGCCAACACCATACATGGCATGCTAGCATTAGCATTTGGCAGCGTTCTAGCGGATTCCTTGTCTTAACGTTAGTACTGGAGTTACTGGAGTTTGGCCTCTCTCGTTTGTTCGGTGATTCTACAGCAGTTGATTTTGTCGCATGCCAGTTGTTTCGTGGTTGTTCCAGCACCGAAGCTCTGTTCTACCTTAGTAGAAGGAAGGTTCCCAGTAGAGAGGAAAATGTTGTTATGCAGGCATGGATGAAGTGTCTTTGATGTATCATGTTCGATGGATACATAGGTGCAGATTTTCGTACCCTATCCATACGTTTTGTTTGTGGTAACGTAAAAACCATAATTGTTCTGTGAGCTACTGGACACCTGTGCTTGTGCTCTCTGCTGCTCTCCTCCGTTATTATATTGATAAAGCTCGTTCTCGTTTTCTGCGTTCTTTCTTGGAGGTCAGGGGCTCAGGGGCTTCGCTGCTTGGAGGTACCGGCAAGTGGTAGGGGCATATGTGTGGTCAGTGAGTCCTGAGCAATAATGGCAGAGAAGGCTGATACTTTGGAGGCCATCAACAAGGAGACCGTGGATTTGGTACATACGTCTTCCTTTCGTTGCTGCTTGAATGTTTTTTTGTGTTTAGTGACAGGTTCTAAGCTGATCTTTGGATTTATGTTCAGTCTACTATCCATTGAGTGCCTTTATAACATATTTTCAATATTCGCCATTTTGCTTGCTTGCTTGCTTGTAGGAAAACATTCCCTTAGAGGAAGTGTTCGAGAACTTACGATGCAGCAGGGAGGGTTTGAGCAGCGAGGCTGCCAAAGAAAGACTAGCCATTTTCGGCTACAACAAACTGGAGGAGAAAAAGGTGCGTTCTTTTGCGCAATTCCACCTGATCTCGTCATTGGCGACTTTTTGGGGTTCTGGAAGATGGTTTTCAGTAATCACATTTGTGGGACGTTCTGTTTCGTGTGTTTCTTGGATTGTAATAAAACCCAGAATCTAGCAAAGAACAGTCTCGCAGATTTGCGAAATTTACATTTTCTTCCTGAGTCGATAACGGCCCTTGTAAATGTTGGAAACTGACACTAACACTTGCGAATCGTCTTTGAATTGAGTGAACTGCGTTAATGCCGTTGTCATATCAGTACACTCAGTACAATCTTGGTTTTGAAGGCTTCATCAACTTGAAGCTATACCTGCACTGGAATGATAAAATGATGGACCTAATCTGTATCGTAGTTTCCTGCGTAGTCGAGCTTTCCCCGTCTTTGCTGCAGCTAATCTGTGCTGAGCCATATCTTTTTGTGGCTTCTTTGGAGAGACAGAAGCACAAATGGATTTTGTGTCATATAGGAACCACAGCAGAAGCATTTTACAATCCCTGAAAATGTTGTATGCTGGACTGCTTACTGGAATCGATATTTGTTCAGAAACATTGTACTTAGTTCTTTTCAAGCATTCCAAAGCCGAGTTTGTACTTTAAATTACTTAATAGCATTTCCATTCAAGTCACAAGCAGTACTAGTTTATTGTTGGGGAGAGGTTTGTGGTCGTTGTTAACCTACTGCATGTAATTTGGTTGACCAGGAAAGAAAAATTTTGAAGTTTCTGGGTTTTATGTGGAATCCTTTATCATGGGTCATGGAAGCTGCTGCGGTGATGGCTATTGCTTTAGCCAATGGAGGAGTAAGTAGTTCGTTTGATCCTTGTCATGATCTTTCGAGGGCACTGAACTTTGATGTCGTGCTCTATTTCGTTGTTTGTTACTGTGTTGATTCTTGATCTTTTTGTGCAGGGAAAGCCACCTGATTGGCAAGATTTTGTTGGTATCATCACGTTGCTGGTCATCAACTCAACTATAAGTTTCATCGAAGAAAACAACGCAGGCAATGCTGCCGCTGCCCTGATGGCTCGTTTAGCACCAAAAGCAAAGGTCTTTATATACTAGTTTTTTGTAATAGGAGTCACCGAGACATGGAAGAATTTGTTTCGAGAACTTAACTATGCAGGCTTTATATATATAAATTTCAGGTGCTTAGAGATGGAAGATGGAGCGAAGAAGATGCATCTGTACTTGTTCCTGGTGACATCATAAGCGTCAAACTTGGAGATATTATTCCTGCCGACGCTCGTCTTCTTGAGGGCGATCCTTTAAAAATTGATCAGGTACAAAGCAATTGCTGTTCTGTGCGTTGTTATCGCTCTTTCTGCCATCTTGATGAAGATTTACTGATGATGTTGTTGTAAATGCGCAGTCTGCGCTTACCGGCGAATCTTTACCAGTGACCAAAGGTCCTGGTGAAGGAGTGTATTCTGGATCCACATGCAAGCAGGGCGAAATTGAATGTGTTGTTATTGCTACTGGGGTGCATACTTTCTTTGGCAAGGCAGCGCATCTTGTAGACACTACGAATCAAGTTGGGCATTTTCAGAAGGTCACGATCTGCATAAAACACATTTTATGTCATGGCGTTTTTCCTTCATTTTTCTTTTTCCTGTTTTCGTCCACATGGATGCGGTTTGAATCATATGTTCATAAAAACTTATTTATTTTTTCTCCGTGATAACTTGCAGGTTTTAACTGCAATTGGGAACTTTTGTATATGTTCCATTGCTCTAGGCATGATAATTGAAATTATTGTGATGTATGCAATTCAAGATAGAAAATATCGCCCTGGTATAGACAACCTCCTTGTTCTTCTCATTGGTGGAATTCCAATAGCCATGCCAACTGTTCTTTCTGTAACGATGGCTATCGGTTCCCATCGTCTATCTCAGCAGGTATTTCATTTTGATATACTCAAGTTTTGTAAAATTATATGGTCCAACGCACTATGCAAAGTTGTGGGATTCTTTTAACTCACCATCTGTTGCCGCCGTATTAAGGGTGCCATCACAAAAAGAATGACAGCAATTGAAGAAATGGCTGGAATGGATGTATTATGTAGCGACAAAACTGGGACTTTGACACTCAATAAGCTTACAGTGGACAAAAATCTCATCGAGGTTACATTAAAACTTGTTTATGCCCATGTTAGCAGCATGTTAGATAGCTATGGCATCTTACTTTTATTTTGGTATGTTAGGTATTTTCCAAAAGATTTGACAAAGACGCAATTGTCTTGATGGCTGCAAGAGCATCTCGAATGGAAAATCAAGATGCCATTGATGCAGCTATTGTGGGGGTGCTTGCTGATCCAAAGGAGGTGAGGCAATCATCAAGGAATCAATGGTTTTTGTAATGTTTTAAAAGTATAGTTTTAATGCTTTTCCTGTCGAAACAGGCTCGTGCAGGCATTCAAGAAATTCATTTTCTCCCTTTCAACCCTACCGACAAAAGGACAGCCCTTACCTATATAGATGGCGAAGGTAAAATGTATCGTGCTAGCAAAGGTGCTCCAGAGCAGGTATAAATTTTGCATGTCCATTTTTTAAATCATCTTCTTCCAGGAAAATGCTTGCTTGCAACAGTGTAATAAGGTCTTTCACTCCCTAAGTCAATATGATTTACGCATTGAATCAGATTCTCAACCTCGCCCACAATAAGCCAGAGATTGAGCGCCGTGTTCACTCAGTCATTGACAAATTTGCTGAACGTGGACTTCGGTCCCTTGCCGTTGCTTATCAGGTTTATAGGGCTTCAAGCTTTTGATTAATGCTAATTTTTTCATATATGTGCTGAATGAGAAGGTATTTCTGCATATTGACCATAAAACTCTGGCAGGAAGTTCCAGAATGCCGTAAAGAAAGTGCTGGAGGACATTGGCACTTCCTTGGTCTGATGCCTCTTTTTGATCCACCTCGTCATGATAGTGCTGAAACAATACGGCGAGCACTAAATCTTGGTGTGAATGTTAAGATGATTACAGGTATCATTAAAGCAACTTCTGTGAATTAAAACAAAACCTGCTTTGCAGTTGTCGTAAGTCGTGATTATTCCTCAATAGTCAATTCTAAAGAGTATCGCATCTGTGAATGATCAGGTGATCAGTTGGCAATTGGTAAGGAGACTGGCCGACGGCTGGGTATGGGTACAAACATGTACCCATCATCATCTTTGTTAGGCCAGGATAAGGATGAATCTATTGCAGCCTTGCCAGTTGATGATTTGATTGAAAAGGCTGATGGTTTTGCTGGAGTTTTCCCAGGTCATTCTTGGTTGTTGCATTGAGATTTGATGTTTCTCTGGCTTCTTGTGCTGTGGAGTATTTTTCCCATAAAGAAAATGTTATGACAAATGGTCAATTTTCTGAGGTTATCATTAGTGCTGATTGCAATGGCTTGCTGATTTCTAATGTAGAGCACAAATACGAGATTGTTAAAAGATTGCAAGCAAGAAAGCATATATGTGGAATGACTGGTGATGGAGTTAATGATGCACCTGCACTGAAAAAAGCAGATATAGGAATTGCGGTTGCAGATGCAACTGATGCCGCAAGAGGTGCTTCAGATATAGTGCTCACAGAGCCAGGTCTTAGTGTTATAATAAGTGCAGTATTGACAAGTCGTGCAATCTTTCAACGAATGAAAAATTACACTGTGAGTACAAAGGGCCTTTGTTAGTAGAATTGAAAATTCTTTGGTTATTGTTGTTTCAAATTTTATCCAATTCGCATTTTCTGATATTTTTGGTTTATTTTGTGCAGATATATGCCGTATCAATCACAATTCGTATTGTGGTATGTTTGGACAAGCTATATAGATTGCATCTCTTGTATAGCAATTCACTTTACTGAAAACTCTCTTTAATAGTATAATATCTTCTTTGGTCATTTCTAGTTACATGATGGTATATCAATTTTCTGTTGAAAGAAAATATTCAGGTTTCATCCGTAATTTGCTGAGTTCCTTTGATTATTTGCTTTTGGCATCCTTTGTTTTGTCATATATTTTAGATTAGCTATAGTCCTTAGATATACCCGAATCCTTGAATTTTTTGTTAGCGCCCATTAGATTCCTACTCACGTAAGTTCTTCGCTGTAGCTCTGATAATCGTGGCGCATTTGATATTAGGTGTCCCTCTACAGCTTTCTGAACGCATTTCATTAAAGAAGATTAGAACTCAAAAAGCTTATAACAAAGTAAAAGGGCATCATAGAGCCATTATAGTGCCACCAACCAGTGAAGAGAGTGTAGATGAAGAAGACATGGAAAAACGAAATTAAATAAATTAATGTTGTAGCACATGTCAGATGGCCCTAGCTGTGATGCCTGTGAACCGGTGGTGTGGGTATTTGGATCCTTTCGGTAGTATGTTTGTTACAATTTTCAACTTTGGTTGCTATCAGTTAGATGAACTTAATAGATTAGCCTGGTTTGACCATGCTACTGGCCGTTCAGGAATAAAAGAACTTGATGAAGAGCTGCTGGGATTATTGGAAGGCAGAGATGGCATCGCAGTAGATCGTTGAGTAGTGTTAGTTGCAACCCTGGCTTCTGCAAGTGCTTGTTCTACTACCAATCAGAGGGTCATACAGCCTAAAGATTTTATACAATTGTTGATTTGATGATTCAGTTTCCCATAGTGGACATCTAGATATGTGAAATAGTGTACCTTCTAATTTAAGGACATTAGATCTGGGAATGTTACAACTTGTTCAGCAGCAATTTGCTCGGATCAATTTGGCTGCAAACCCGTTTTATGTAGCATGTCACCTACAATTGAGGTCGCCTAGTTTTGCATTGAATGCAACATAATGGGCAATGCCCAGAAACTCAACTCAGAGGGAAAGCTTGTGTTGTGGCTGTGCATGCATTGCCTTGGAGGAAAAAATTGCTCCTGGATATCGTATAATAGTGGTCCATTTTAATTGTAGTAGTAATCTAAGGTGTCTATTGCTTGCTGTCGCATAAGCTATTCTTTTCTAAATTGTCTCTTAATATTCTCTCTTTGTCTGGCTCATTTGCAGCTAGGTTTCATGCTTTTGGCTCTGCTATGGAAGTTTGACTTCCCACCGTTCATGGTGCTGATAATTGCCATTTTAAATGATGGTATGTGTAGACCATGTTGTTTTCTTGATTTTTTATGGTATACTTGTTTCCAATGGTTGGTTTCCTTGTGATTACTAAATTCACAGCTCTGCATGAAGGTATATTCATGGTACTAGCATACCTTGCTGTTCGCAGGTACCATAATGACTATATCTAAGGACAGAGTCAAGCCTTCTCCTTTGCCAGATAGCTGGAAACTTGCAGAGATTTTTGCTACTGGAATTATAATTGGTAGTTACCTGGCATTAATGACTGTTATATTCTTTTGGGCTGCATACAAAACAGATTTTTTCCCGGTAGGCATATATATCATTTTTTCGATATATTAGAGCGTCATATGTATTTTACATGAAGGATTCTACAAGTAATTTGTCATTTGTTCTCAGAGATTTCTTACTTTCTGGCACTGTGAAACTTGATATTGTATGTCAGAGAACATTTGGTGTTGAGAGTCTTCAACATAAAGATCAAGATGACTTTCGAAAATTGAGTGCTGCAGTTTATCTTCAAGTCAGTACTATTAGTCAGGCTCTCATATTTGTCACCCGGTCACGAAGTTGGTCGTTTGTTGAACGGCCTGGTCTTCTACTTGTGTTTGCATTTGTTGTTGCACAATTGGTGAGTTCTTCTGTGTCAAATTAATAATAAATGAAAAATAGACAGATTTATGCATATTCATTTTAGTTCTAATTTAATGTTTGGGTTTTTGCAGATTGCTACACTGATTGCAGTATACGCCAATTGGGGTTTTGCAGCCATAAAGGGCATGGGTTGGGGCTGGGCTGGTGTTGTGTGGCTATACAATATCATCTTTTACTTTCCCCTCGACATAATAAAGTTCTTTATCCGTTATGCCCTTAGTGGGAAGGCTTGGGACCTTGTGATTGAATCAAGGGTACGCTATCTTGATATGATATAAATTTTGCAATAGTGAGTCTTTTTTAATTGAGAAAAGAGTAATACGTTTGTTAGATCTCGAGACTATTAGTAAAATGGAGTATTTGCCTATGGATTTTGTTTCCATTTTTTTAAATCTTATGTGTTATTTTCGGTGTTTTAGACTGCGTTCACTAGGCAGAAGGATTTTGGTAAAGAAGCCCGAGAACTTAAATGGGCACATGCTCAGAGAACGCTTCATGGTTTGCAGCCACCTGACACAAAAATGTTCAGTGAAAGAACATACGTTTCTGATCTGAATCAAATGGCCGAGGAAGCTAAGAGACGTGCTGAGATTGCGAGGTTTGTTTTTTCATCTGTAGATTTTAACTATTTTACCCGCAATGTTGTACCTTTTTTGAGTGGAAATGTGACTTATTGAAAACTGATTTCCAGGCTGAGAGAGTTGAATACATTGAAAGGACATGTTGAGTCTGTTGTGCGGCTGAAGGGCCTGGACATTGACACAATTCAACAGGCATACACTGTCTAGTATATTCCTCTGCTTTTCAAGGATGTGGTATTTTGCATGAGGTGGTCTGCATTGACAAAATTTGTAGGTGTGAACGCCAAGCATTTTCCTGAACGGAATATAAAGTTGAATAATGAATGGACCACCTTTTTTTTTTTGGCTGTTTAATATAAGAAATGTACCCCTCTTTTTGTTTTGTCATAACTCTTGTGACAGCTCCAGACACTGCAACTATCTATTAGCATGCTTATAGATCTTCTAATGCCGTGGACTGGAAGAATTGATGAATTGTTGTCTTCATATCTTCAAAAGTTCAACTACTCTTGTTGGTATGCCCATGGAACTTGATGGGCTAGTCATTAAAGATCGAAGTCCTCATTTTAGAGGACTATTTATCTGGCGGGAGTTTCTGTTGGACTAGAAATTTTCAATGCTTAATATGTTGCTATCTTACGATGTTGCTAGAATTTAGTATGCAGGAAATATGGGAATAAAACCTCATGAGCTAAATCTGATTTGGGTTTTCCTGTGTTCCAATAAACTTACTTTGTATTAACGTCATTCTGTTAGTTAATTTGTTTGTTAGTCTACATGACAGTGGCGTTTTAGGGGTCAACTTCAATTAGAAGCACAAAATAGATTTTATGGGCATAGCAGCTAGTTGAAAAATTTTCCCGTATGTATAGAAGGTTACGGATTCGTACTCTTATCCAAGTAAAATACATAGGAGTAAAAATCTTTCAGCTGGTTACCTTGCCCAGCGGACATTCTCTTTATTGTGTAATGTTTGAATGGCTATCGAAATGTTTCTTTCATAAACTCAAAACTTATGCTAAATGAAGATGAGTTTATGGAAATGGAATCACGTTACAAGAATTATTTCAGGCACTTAAATTGAGAAAGGAATTTTACTTCAAACTTGTGCACATAATTGTCAAAGTTTTCTTCTGAAAGTCATAACTTCTGGGAAAGAATTGGCCTCGCGGTAATGTACAAATGCTTTCAAAATGAAATTTTTTCAATACACTTTAAATATACCAGTAGACTGATTGGTAATGACACTATAATATTATTAGTTTTGTTAGCTTTGCCTGATTCTGGATCTTAATACATATTTTCTGACGGATAAAATACAACAGCCAATGGATTCTCCGTTGTCATTAAGGAGGTAATAAATGGATTCTTCGTTGTCATTAAGGAGGTAATAAAAGTTCAGTTTCAAAATAAAACTAGAGTATGACTTAAAGCGCCCCAAAGGTGAAAATGTCGCTACAATAACATCTTAATTCGATGTTCTGCCTGTGTATCGTCTTGATAATTGTCAGGTTGGTATAATCTGAATGCAAACGTGTCATATATGTAATAAACTTTTGATCAGAATGATCTCTAAAGGGGAATATCTTATATTGAATTATAATAATCATAAGATGTAAAACATTAAATTAAAAGATATTATGAATATTCGTAAATAGTCTTTATGTGCAGAAATTTGATTTTCGTTATAATTCTCCATTTATTTTTCATAATAATTCTGTTTTTAACCTCTCTAAATCACAATCATTATTGATGTATAAAAATTTAAATAGGTTGACAAGAATTTTTTGTAATTGTTTACAAAAAAATCAATGGTTTGTAATAGTTTTATAAATATGGCTATTACAAAAAACCAATGGTTTGTAACGGTTTCATAGAAGTGATCATTATGGAAAATCAATGATTTGTAATGATTATGAGAAAAATGATTCACATATTTTTAGCCTATAAAATGTTCTTGATGGGAAAACAAAGGCATTGGAAGAAATCACGGTAGTGTTATAGTTTTAGTCTCTATCACAAATATTCAATGTTTGCCTACATTATCGTTGTTGAGGGTAGAAAAATTAGAACATTCACTGCAACAAGTTCACATAAAGACATCAATGTTTGGTTGAAGGTCAGTTTTGATTTATTTTCGCATCTTTGATTCTTTGTGCAATTCAGTTATTGTGTTGTCTGGCCCATGTGTTTTGCACAATTTTTTCCTACATTTGGTGTCAGAGCTAGGTTTAGTCTCTATCTTGATGCTAAACTGTATTTGTTTTGCCACTTTTATAATGGTGTCAAACTAGGGCAGATTTTTCATTTGTTAATGGTGTGAAACTGTGGCAAATTTGAGTCAATTCGATTATTGACTAGAAAATGTTTATTATGAAATTATGTATGGTGCTTGATTTTGAATTTGCCAACAAAATTAATAAATGTTTTAAAATAGATACTTGGCTTATGGAGTGGTGCCTTACTTGGAGTTTATAGTATTTTGGATAGTTGGGTGTTTTTATCTCCTTTGCTTTTTTATTTTTAACTTTAAAAACACTATAGGAAAAGTTTATGGGATGGAGAATCTAGACAAAGGGGAGTGAGTGGTGAACTGCTTCAGCCTATTTTTGGAAGATAGGTTGACAAAGGTCTCTAATACCATGTGGTAGAAAGTGCCCCACTTGCAAGGGTCGACCACATGCTTTGGAACAACAATTGATAAGGTTAAGACACGTGTGAAGTAGCCTCTGTGTTCCTTACATGGGCTCTCTATGGCCAATATTTTCAATATAGCTCCTACATTATTCTTTGTATTTTTTGATTGGATAGCTCCATCGCATAACCTTTATAGTGATAGCCACATATGTGTTCTGGTATGAGAATAAAGTTGCTTATTATTATTATTTCTAAAAGAACCGATGTTTATTGCCATATTTTTTAAAGAAATATTAGAATTTGGCAATTTGTTTTAGAAACAATTTATTTTATGCATATTTTTTGTATATATGTATAAAGTGACATATTGATATATGCATAGTTTGTCTGCATAAAAATTATGACTAGTGATCTATATAATTTTGTATAATTAGAGAGTAGCCACAGCATCTTTGATTGTGCAAAATTACATATTGAGAGCTTTTGATAATATAAGGTAAATAAACATTAAATTGTGGTTAATTATATGTAATATAATAGATTTTATCCCACAGGAATTTTTGTTATATTAATATGATTAATCAGGATGATGTATTAAATTATTTTTCTTAGTTTGCCCACAGGGATTAAGAAAAAGGATATAATTTAATAGTTTTATCATAAGGATATATGAATTTGTTTGAAGTAAAATTTAGTCCACAAGCAATTTTATGTCATTTGATTTATATTTTTGTATGATTTACATTGGTAAACATGTCATAGAGTATTTTAACCTCAAATTTAGTAACAAAAGCATGTTTTAATTTATGAAGTTATACAACTTGTGAACTACTCTAATTTTAAATGTGACATTCTTGAATTAAAGAGTGATAATTATAAGATGTGAAAGGAGAGGATTCTCCTTCAATTAGACTAGATGAACATTGACTATGCTATCCACAAGGATGAACCATTTGCCGTTACAGGAACCAACCAACCAAATGATGGTTTTTATGAAAAATGTAAACGATCTAATCACCTTTGTATAAAGACCAAGATCTCAACTAGTATGCGTAGTTCATTGGTATAGCATGACAATGTGTGAGCTTTGATGAAGGCAATTGATGAACAATTTAAGTCATCAGAAAATGCTTTGGCTAGCACCTTAATAATGAAAGTTTCATCCATGATGCTCATCGGAATCTATGGTGTGCATGAGCACATCATGCAAATGAGGGATATAGCGGTTTAGTTGGAAACACTTGAGATTGAGATGTTAGAGTCTTTCATTATGCACTACATCTTGAACACACTCCCACAACAATACGGACCCTTTAAGATTTCTTATAACACACATACAGAAAAATGGTCAATCAATGAATTAATTATCATGTGTACAAGAAGAGGGAAGACTTGCTATTGAAGCAGAAGAGAGTGTGCATATGGCTACACAAGGAAAAAATAATGGGCAAGCCAAAAATAAGTGGAAGGGCAAATTGTCTGCACAAGCTGATATTAAAAAGGAATCTAGATGCTTTTTTTGTAAGAAGAAAGGACATATACAGAAAGATTGTCCTAAATATTAGAAATGGCTTGAAAAGAAAGGTACTCAATTCTCACCTATTTGCTTTGAATCTAATATAGTTGATGTTGGCCATAATACATGGTGGATTGACTACAGTTCTACAATCCATGTTACTAATTCCTTGT
Source organism: Gnetum montanum (assembly GCA_015680685.1). Lineage (NCBI taxonomy): Eukaryota > Viridiplantae > Streptophyta > Gnetopsida > Gnetales > Gnetaceae > Gnetum > Gnetum montanum. The sequence goes on along the minus strand of MNCI01008146.1, from coordinate 158,536 downwards.
AGGGGTGCAAAACCTAAGGAGGCCAGTGGAAAGTGAGTTGTGCATCTATGCAGGCAACAAAATGCGCTCACATGTGGAGGCAGTTGGAACATGCAAATTAGTTTTAAGTAGTGGTTTTGTTTTAGAGTTGGAAAAGACATTTTATATTCCAGGTTTCTCAAGGAATTTAATTTATGTTTCAAGGTTGGTATCATTGGGATTTTCCTTTGATTTTTCAGACACTGTATTTAGTTTATATTATAGATTTGAACTTCTAAAAAATGGTACATTAATAGATAGTCTTTTCAAAATTAGTTTACAAAATGAAACTTCTTATACTTCTATTTATGTTCATGATAGTGCTGATGTTAAGAGATGTGTTATGAATGAAGAATTCTCTATGTTATGGCATTGTAGATTAGAACATATATCTATTAAGAGAATAAAGAGATTAGTAAATGATGGAGTACTTAGTACCCTAGATTTTACTAACTTTGACACTTGTGTGAACTGCATAAAGGGAAAGCATATCAATATATCAAAGAAAGGTGCCAAGAGGAGTTCAAACATATTAGAGATCATACATATAGATATTTGTAGTCTAGATATGGATGCATATGGTCAAAGGTATTTTATTACTTTTATCGATGACTATTCACGATATATGTATCTCTACCTGCTTCATAACAAAAACGAAGCTTTAGATGCCTTTAAGGTATTTAAGGTTGAAGTAGAGAAATAGTGTGGTAAGCAAATTAAGATAGTGAGGTATGATAGAGGTGGTGAATACTATGGTAGACATACTGATGATGGACAAGCACCTAGCCCATTTGCTAAGTTTCTTTAAGAGCATGGGATTGTGCCCAGTACACTATGCCTAGTTTTTCAGACTAGAATGGTGTCGCAAAAAGAAGAAACCAAACATTATTGGACATGGTGCAAAGTATGCTTAGCAGCTCTAAGCTTCCTAAGTCCTTGTGAACTAAAGCTCTCAAGATAGCTATGTATATATTAAACCGAGTTCCAACCAAGGCTGTCTCAAAGACACCATTTGAATTATGGAAAGGTTGGAAGTTGAGCTTGTGACATATATGCATTTGGGGATGCTCTTCTGAAGTAAGAGTCTATAATCCACAAGAAAAGAAACTAGACCCAAGAACCACAAGTGGGTATTTCGTTGGTACAGATTTTATCCATCACATACTACAAGGTTTGTGGAATCAAGGAATGCCAAATTTCTTGAGAATGACTTGATTAGTGGGAGCAATCGAACTTGGAACACTATTCTAAAAAAAGATCATGCAAGTGCCCAACCCTCTACTTCAAGTGAAAGACTGATCATTATACACAACATGCCTAGAGCACAAACATGTGATGAACAACAACCACTCATTGAAGTTCGACACACTGCTAATCAAGAAGCAGTAGATCCAGCTAAACAACAAATACTAGAACCTATCAAATAGCCCATTGAACATCATGCTCCTTAGGAGAATGATGAACCAACATTAAGAAGATCCACTAGAGTAAGATGATCAGTGATTCCTAGTGACTATATAGTGTATCTACAAGATTCTAACTATAACATAGAAGCCAAAAATGATCTTGAAATGTTTTCACAAGCCATGAGTTGTAAGGAATCTAACTTGTGGTATGATGCCATGAAAGATGAGATGAACTCTATGTCATCTAATGGATTAGATAGAGACCTTTTCTCTTGTATTTAAGAAAAACTCCCTTTGTGTGATTATGGCATTGGTTGCCCATTTTGATTTCAAATTACATTAGATGGATGTGAAAATGACATTCCTCAATGGTGATCTATAGGAAGAGGTTTATATGAAACAACGCGAAGGATTTTCCTCTAGTGATGGTGAGCAATTGGTATGCACGCTCAAGAAACCCATATATGGATTGAAATAGGCCTCACATCGATGATATTTAAAATTCCATTATGTCATCACTTCATTTGATTTTGAAGACAACATAATGGATCAATGTATATACCAAAAGGTCAATGGGAGCAAAATCTATTTCCTTGTCCTATATGTGGATGATATCCTTCTTGCAACTAATGATAATGGATTTCTATACAAGGTGAAGTAATTTCTCTCTAAGAATTTTAACATGAAGGATGTGGGTGAGGCATTTTATGTCATTGGCATTAAGATCCATGTGGATAGATCTAGATGTATTCTAGGATGGTCATAAGAAACCTATATCAATAAAATTTTAGAGAGGTTTTGGATGAAAGATTGTTCACTAAGTATAGCATCCATTGTGAAGGGTGACAAGTTTAATTTGAATCAATGCCCTAGGAATGATTTAGATAAAAGAAAAATGAGCAACATTCCATATGCATTAGCTATTGGAAGCCTAATGTATGCTTAGGTATACACAAGACCTAACATTGCATTTTCTGTGGAAATGTTGGGCACATATTAGAGTAATCCAGGCATTGACCATTGAAGGGCTAAAAATAAGGTGATGAGGTACCTTCAAGGTACAAAAGATTACATGCTTATGTATAGATGAATTAACAATCTGGAGGTGATTGGCTACTCTAATTCAAACTCTGCTAGTTGTGTTGATTAAAGGAAACCAACATCTAGTTATGTTGTTATGTCGGTTGGAGGAGCTATGTCTTGGAGGAGTGGAAAGTAAACCTTGGTTGCTGCTTCCACAATGGAGGCAAAGTTTGTTTCTTGTTTTGAGGCTACTTCACATGGTGTATGGGTGAAGAGTGAAACACCACCAAATCTAGACTATGGCATTCTAGCTGCAAGTCTTGGCTAACTGTTGAGACTACACTCTCTTCCAAATGGGAGTGTAGTTAGCCTCTTGTGGAGAGTTGAGTTAGCACGAAAGCCATTTTTTGCAATTTTTTCTAAGTGTTGAGACTACACTCTCCCCCAGATGGGAGCATAGCCAACCTTTCATAGAGAGCATAATCACCACAAAGTTCATTTTTTGTAATTTTTTTCTCAATTTGAGACTACGCTTGACCCCAAATGGGAGCGTAGTCAATCTCTCATGGAGAGCATAGTTAACAAGAAGCAAGTTTTCACAAGTTTTAACAAGTCTTGGGACTATGCTTACCCCTAGTTGTGAGCATAGCCAACCTCCTGTGGAGAGCATAGTTTGCAAAAACTCATTTTTCTCATAGATTTCCTCAAAATTGTAACTATGCTTAGCCCCATGCGAAAGCATGGAGAGCATAGTTCTATGGAGCATTGTCTCTAGCTTGCATTTTTCAAGTACCTTGTAATCTTCTTGGCACACAAATGTAGTTGGCAATGTAGTCACAGTCTCACAATTCCATAGAGTTTGGCAAAGCACAACACCACCAACCCCATTGGTACACCACATGAATAGTGACTATGTTGAGTGTAGTCCCAACTATCCCCTTTGCCACGTGGTAGCCATCCTGCATTTTTTGCTAACCTTAACCCTATAAATACTTGCGCCCTCAAATTTTTTGGGGTTGGAAAATCTAAGTTGGCAAATTAAAGGGTTGGAAAATCTAAGGAGCACATTGGAGAAAACCAAAGGCATTTTGGTGAACTAAGAAGAGGTGAAGTTGCAGACCACTACAGAACACCATAGCCAATGATACATTGTGGCAACCAACCCAGCATATGTAGAAACCTCAGTGGAATGCTAGTCTTTATGGCTAGACACCTCAGAGATTGTAACTACAATGTTCACTACACCTATTGTACACTATGTACCTTCTAACCTCCTTTGGTGTTAACTATGCTCAACCACATTTGGGGTGGTGTTCTACTTCTCTCTCTTTTTCTTTGCATTTTTTCACTTTACTTGCATTTTTCATTGTTTTACCACATAACTGTGCCTAAAACTATGCTCAAGCAGTGGTCTACATGCGTTGACACCATCCACTTCGTCAAAACTTTTGACTACACTTGCCCCCCCTTTAGGCACCTAGGACTATGCCCAACACTATCAACACTATAAACATCATTAACACCACAAATGCTACCTACACACTTAACACTGTTTCACATTAGCACTGCAGCTAACCACGTTGCACCTCCATTGCATCCAGTAAGTCCTTGTTCAATTGGCTAGACCATTTAGGGCACCCTGTCTCTACCTCTAGTAGGCCCTCGCATGGATTTGGGGTTAGGCTATGCAACTGTGGACCTCAATGTTCTAGCTATCAATGTTTTTGGTTGTTATAGTTTTTAGCGTTAGAAGGAGGGCCAAACCAACTTTTCAGACTCTGTTGTGGTTGTCTTGCATGCTCTCTGCATCATAGTTGTTGGCTTCAAACTAGTGTAGACTATAACACCCTTGTGGACCTACTACGTGCATAGCAGTAGTTGGATCTTAGGCCAACACAGGCATTTTCTACTAACCTGCCAGTGTAGGTTGGACCCCCGTAGTCAGTCTCCTTGAGACCCAGCATAGCAACCCAAATCATAATCGTTTCCACTATCACTAAGTTCCTGTTTTTTAGGTTGGAGCATAGTCATCTCCAATGTAGTCAGTATATTCTGCTCTCTTTTGTGGATGGTGTAGTCAACGTAGTCCTCTCTCTTTCATGGAGAGCATAGTCAGCATAGTTTGCTCTTTGGTGTGAAGTAAGTAGTCAGTGGTGTTAGCTAGGACAGAGTCAGTTTCAGTGTAGTCTGTAGTATTTTGCAACTAGAAATCCTTGTAGTCACCTCTAGCAACTCAATTTGTGATCATAAACCCGGATCAACCTTCAATGTTAGTCTCAAACGCACTCAACATCTTGCCCATCCAATAACAGACCAGGATTGATGACCCTAGGAGTCTTGTAATGGCAAGATGAAGGCAATCCATTAGGTTACATGGCTAAGACCTAGAATATTCCATACTAAGCAATGAGTAATATAACTTCATATGCGCAAATATTCAGGTAGGGTTATCTATAGAGCACTATGCATGGAGGAAAAACGAAACTATGAGTTGGTACACTAGGATGGATGAGAATACATCCCCTCCTTATTTGATATCATCCTGCTCATGGAGCCCTACCATCGATTGTTAGCCTAACTCATCTGAGTAGGTGAGCGCGACATAGGAATGAACTATGAGGAATCCCTACAGGAAGAAGAGGATGAGTTTGAAGCTTGCTCCAAGTATGAAGGTTCCTTGCATACCATCTTCCAACAAGTGATCTCTAGTCTAGCTTCTCCTTGATCTCGTTCACCTATCTTCCTTGAGATGATCATAGCACTAGCATCACCTTCCCACTTTATCAAGCCTAGGTCAACACCTATGGTAGCAATCCATTAGACACAACACACACATTATGATGTAACAACTTTCTTTGACTTATCCTTCGTGGCATCATTGCAACCCATTTAGCCATCCCTACCTGTAGTGACCATAGTAGCTCAACCGCACATCCATGTAGGGACCATCTCTAAGCCCCAAATGACTCAGGCACCTTATATCCTACTTGTTTCATTGGTACCCCTAGCGTCGACCCAACCCACATATGTGTTGCTTCCCCCAGTCATTGTCCCCATAACATAGCCCACGCATCAAGCACATTGCATGGTTTTGCAACCTGCAACCAAGCCATGGGCCACACAGCCAACCTAATAGCACATAGCACAACTAGCATAGTTGGCTAGAGTGTCTTAAGACTTAGACTAGCTGTTCCAAATGATCCAAAACTTGACAGAAGAGGTGAAGTGACTTAAAGCTGCATCCTCCAAAATTGTCAAAGTGGTGGACTTCTACTAGGACGACCCTATAAGCCCTATGGTCCTACCTCTAACTCTTCCAATTGGGGTCTCACTACCCCAATTCACCAAATATAATAGTGAGGGAGAGCCCAATGCACATCTAGTCATGTTTAGGTATAAATGCCTGTGGTTGCAAGCATGGTTGCATGCCATCACATGCGTCTTCACCATGTCATTGACTGGCAAGGCATTAGATTGGTATTGTGCATTGCCTAGAAGCTCTATCTCCTCTTTGGAGGACCTTTTGACCCAATGCACTTCAAATATAACTTGAAGCTAGAGACAACTTTAGACCAACTGATGCAAATCAAGCAGGGCTACCTAGAGCTCATGTAGAAATTCATTCAATGTTGGAGTGCCTCATTAAATGAAATATGGTAGCCAATAGCTAAAACACACCTCCTGGCCATTTTTAAGGGTGTAGTCAATGACTTCATAAAGTTAAAATTGTATTACCTAGGCCCAGAGTCTCTAAGCCAAGCCTTTGCTCTTCAAGGTGAGCTCTTCTTTGTCTTACATAACCAACAAAAATTAGTGTTGTTCTTTTAGGCTGGGAAACCTCGCTTAATAAAAAATCCATTAAAACAAACTTAAACTTAGATGAGTCCCTTGCTCCTGAATCTTGGCTAAACTATTTTATAACATATCATTCATATGTCTTATGAGAAAGAAAAGCTTTTTATTTTCTAGGGCTACCTAGGCTAAAACATAAAAATCTACAATTGAATTAATTTCACAGCCAAAGAAAAAATTTAATACTAAAATAAAAATTCTATGGGAAAACCTAAGTTTCAAAGGTTTTGGAACGGCATTCCAGTATCCTTGAGCTTTTGCTAAATTGGTCATAGGGAGCTTGATGGTCTTCCCAGTCCTAGGATGAGCCAAAAATTTATCACTGAGCATGTCTTCATTGTATTGGTAGGCTTCTATTTCTATGATATTGGGGAATATGAGGCCATAGACCTCGTACAACTCCTTGACACTAATGTTGATAATGTGCTCTATGTTTCTTCTACAATAAAGCTTATCCTTCTCATACATAGTCTCTACTATTAGGTGATTTAGGACATATTTGATAATGTTTTCCCTTAGTCTGAAACCAACCTTACAAAGTCCTATTTTCTCGTATATTTCTCACCAATCTTCCATTGTGTTCATAGCACAAAGCCTTGTTTTCTTTACTAAATCATGATCTTCATTAAAACTAAAAAGGTCACTCTGTTCTACTTCTAATTCAAGCTATACGACATCAATTCTTTGTCAAATTTGATAAATATTCAGCTTGAATTACTGCAGATAGTCTAAGAAAATGCAACTATTAACATTCTAGAATTTCTAGAGTGCTTCATCCTTTTCTCTGTGATACATTTAAGCTTGCTCATAGAGAAAAAGAAGACCTCAAACATGCTTTCCTCTACTTCAATGGTAGTTCCTCTTTAGTTCTTAGCTCTATAACTTGAAATTTGTCCTAAGCTTGCTTATTAATACCTGAAGCTTCATATTTTAATATGCTCACTTGGGAGTAGGCTATTCACATTCCCTTTTAATATATGTTCCATGCTTCGATGATATTAAGCGACTCCATCAGTGTTATTTAAAGCTTGTGGGTTTAAAGGCTAATCATTCAATCTCATTTCTCTTAGCCCATAATTCTATTTCTAAACATTCACTTAACAATACAGAGCCAACATGGTATGCACATAGGATTTAATTTGTAGAATCATTTTTTTTTTTTTGGTCTTTTGAGCAAGTACCTCTAACATTTGGATCTATTGTGGCAAAGCATTCACAAGGCCTTGGATCTGGGGGAATTTGATAGTAGAATTATTTTTGGAACTTAATTCATAAAATTGTCTTTTGGTTCCATGAATTCATTCTTCAAAAGAAGCTAACATGGAAGAATGATCTTGAGCCTTTCAAAATATATGTGCATAAATTAAACTTGTAATTTGTATGGGCCTGATGTAAGCTTTTTAAATCTAACGTGGCTCATAGAGTCATTTAGCCATTTCTTATAAAACCATTCCATAGAACCACTTTTTGATTCTATGAAGTTGCACTACTTAAAAGTTGATGTAGCAAGGTATCTTGAAAGCTTATCTTAGGAATGGTTCTTTTGACTCTAAAAATTATTGACTTTTCACTGCTAATATGGTAGAGTCGAAAAGTGAGGTCGTTGTAGAATCTGATTTTGGTTCTATGAATTTCTCTTTTAAGGAGCTGACATGGTTTGATGATGACATGCCTTGTAGAACCATTTTTTCCTCTCTTTATAGGACCAAATTTTGACTCTATGAACTAAGGTCTATTAAAGAACTTAAGTGGTAGAGCCTTTGACGTATGAGCTAGTTTAGTCTTCTTATTTCTAAAGACATTTTGTAGAATCACTTTTTGGTTCTAAAAGTCTTTGTCATGTAAAATCCGATAGGGTGTCTCCACATTTTATCTACTTTTTAATTTTCAAGCTTATGTGGTGTATTCAAAAAGAAAACTTGAATTTGGTTCTATGAATCTTGATTACAAAAGCTAACATGGTAGAACCATTTATACACTTGCTTGTAGAACCAAATTTATGTTCTACTAGTAATTCTTATCTTCATGTTTTTTCTTTTAGATGATGACATGGTTTGTAGATTCATTTTAGCTTTTTCCTTATCAAGCCAATTTTGTTCTATGCTTTTTATTGTAATGGTTAACTTAACAAAGCAAAAGCTAGTGCATAGTGTTCCTTGAGAGCTTTTGGAATACTTCTTTATTTATAGAGCCTTTTCATGGAATCGCTTTTGTTACATAATGATCTAAACTAGTAGAACTACTTCAAAAGTTTCTTGTGAAGCCTAATTCTTATTCTACATACTTCAATTTTTTCACTTAGCACCACTTCGAATGTTGACTTGGCAAAGGTAAAAGTGGGGTTACTTATAGAGCTAAAGTTTGATTTTGCATATAAGTGTATTTCAATGCACTCTAATGACATGGCTTGTAGAATTGATTTTAAGCCTATCCATAGAGATGAATCTAGGTTCTATAGAATCATTCTACATAGGAGCTCACATGGTAGAACCAATTTTGTACTTGCTTATAGAACTAAATTTTGGTTATGCAAACCTTGTAATCAAACTCCCACATCACAACATGTGACCTAATTGTTGACTTGTCAAAGCAAGAAATCAGATCACTTGCAAGGTTGGATTTTGGTTCTACATACAAACTTACTTTATGATGGCATAACTTGTGGAACCATCTTTAATTTTATTTGTAGAACCAAATTCTATTCCATGGTTTTCACCAAAATATCTAACTTGACAAGGTGTAGGTGAGTATCTGAAGTTTCTTAAGAGCTTATTTATAGAGCCTGTCGTAGAACCATTTTTAGGTACTATGAACTTGTACCACACAATGAGCCAACATGGCAAAGCCAAAAACAGTGTTTCTTTTAGAACCATTTTTCAACCCTATGAATCTTTCCATTTGAATAGAGCTAACTTGGCAGAACCACTTATGCATTTGTTGGTAGAACCACTTTTTGGTTCTACAAACAATCTTAATTTTGAGCTCCTTCTTTGAGTAATGACACATAGAACCACTTTTGCTTCTTATTGTAGAACCAATTTACGATTCTACTAATCTTCTTCATAAGATAGATTACATGTTACATGGGATTCATATACTAGGCAAATTTTAATCTTTCCTAATGCTTTAATCCTATGAAGCTAACTTAAGTAGAACTATTTTGTAGAGTCAATTTTGGTTCTATGAGCTTCTTCTACAAGCTGATGTGGCATTTGTACTAAATGAACTTTGCCCTCTTTACAATCAATTAGGTTTAGAATAGTTTAGCTAATCTTTAGTTTTATCATCCCACTCTACCTATCGAAATTGACTTTGAAGAATTAAGTCAACCTTGGGTCAAGTTCTTTTTCCTGAAATGATAAGGTTTTTCTACATCTAACTATTCATTCTAATGTGAGTTCCTTCTTGAGATGAAATTGGTTTTTAAGCTCTGCAAATCAATATTCAAAGATATCATCTTAAATATCAAATACAAAGAGCATCCATTTAAGCTAAGCCAAACTCACTCAAGCTCTATCTTTGGTAGCTAATTCGATTTTCTACATGATGTTGAATCTAACCCAAAACCCTAGCTTCTAGAACTAACTGATACTTTATGAGTTAAATAATTAATAGACTAAAAGTTTTTGAATTTTAAATAATCCCTCAAACCTTCCATTCTATGAAGAAAATTTGATCAAAACTAATTCAATTTTTTAGCATTTTTTTGAAAAATTCCTTTGAAATTATCTTTTGCTTAGGACTTATGCTAACATGGTATCCTAAATCTTAGCTCACTCACATCATATAAGTTTACCAAAATTTTTCTATAACTCTTATGACATCATGCAAAGAATTAAGCCTAATAATTTAAATCCATTGTTATTCCATGAAAGTAACAATTGTTGTAACAACACTATATATCTTCAATTAATCCAAAGAAGATTACAAATTAGAGGTTTCACAACACACTCATACACTCAACAACATTGCAAAGCATGAGGTTCTACAATTGCAAAACAATTATCCTCAATGCAAGGCATAATTAAACAAGATCTCTCCCACAAATATAGGACTAATATCCAAACAGACAACACACAAAAGAGATACCAAGGCTAATAGACCCAATTAACCATAGAGATACATACATACTCATGCAATCTCACACCTGTGCTTTCATGCCACTCTCCATGTCAAAAAAACATAGCACACATATCAATATTTATTAAATCTAAGATAAGAACCCTAAGAAACCTTTCCCCATGGTTAACTTGGAGATTCCCAGTTGTTTCCATCTTGCTCTCATCTTTTCTAGTTGTTTTCAAACTTGGAATTTCCAACTTAGAACTTTCCCCAACTATACAAAATGTCTACAACCTTGGAAAGTTGTCTTTTTGCAATATTGAAGACTCAAAAAAGATGTCTCTGACCTATGTGAGGCATCTCCAATTGAAGTGAGATGCCTCCTCCTAGGGTGAGATGTCTTCCTTGAAGATGTCTCTTGTTTGGAGGAGACATCTCCCCAAAGACATCTCTTGACAAGATGAGATGTCTTATCATCTACCAAGATGTCTCCTGTTAATTCTAGCTTTTAGCCAAGACGTCTTCCTAACCTCCTAGATGTTTCCCTAGTTTCTCAAAACTTGTAATCGACTACCTATAGGGATGGAAATGGAGCTGAAAAGAGGTGTCCCTACACTAGACACAAGGGATTTGTTATATTCTATTTTGGTTTTCTATTAGAAGGCATATGATTTTCATGAGTCAATTTAGTAGTTAACTTATTAAATTAAAAAGATGAGAGTGGAAAGGAATTTAGTAAAAATAAAAAATATATCAAACCTCTTTAGTACTTTCTCCTTGATAAGTCAAAACATTGATTTAATAAAAACGCAACATTGTATAATGAAAAGTATATTTGTTGACTAAAAGAGATTGTTATTATAGCATTTTCAAGAGGCTAAGAGGTTGTCAAGAGAACTTGGATAGAAGATACATATCATGTATTAAGAAAATGATGAAAATATGATATTTAATGTTGAAACTTTGTTGACAACCCCATTTAGTCACAACAGAGCTAAGAGGATGATAATAGTAAATGCTAAAATTTTCTTATTCTATGCATATTTTAGGATTTGATCTAAGATGCTTGGATGACATGCATCATAGGATTAATTTTGTGATGATCAAAATGCTCATGATGGTGGTGGTTATAAAGATAATTTTATAAGAAAGCAAAGAAGGAAAATTTTCAGTGAAAGGAACCAAAAGATTTGCATGTCACAAATTTTTATTAAGATCCTTTAATCCCTATAGTGAGTATAAAAGAATGTGATCTAGCAATATGATGCGAAGGTTTCCCATGTATATCAATAACATGTATGCATCTGGAATTAGATCTAAGCTTAATACTATGCATTCTAGAATGTTTATTATTAGCTTCATGATAATCTAGACAACATCCATCTTGAAAGAATTGGAAGATATGAACACTTAATGTGACCATCCAAGCATGTGGGATAAGAGCATGTAATAAATGTAAAGAATGATCAAGCATGAGTTTCAATAATATCATGTTGCTTATATTGACCTAAATCGTCGGTGTAAGGCTGGAAGGGAAATAGACACCGAGAGATCGTCGGGCAGCCACAGCTGACCCTGCCTTCGCCCGAGGGCAAGCTGGAAAAGTAAACGAAGGCAGAGTGCCTTGGATGGTCTGCACGCAAATCAACCAAGGACTTCTTCGAGCGTAAGCTACGGCTAGCGCTGGGGTTATTGTAAACAGGATGTAAACAGAATGCGAACGGCGATACGAAATGTAAACAGAGCGCACTGAATTATAAATAAAGCGTAAATAGAGTTATATTATAAACAAAGCATAAACCAAAGTAAATAATGTAAATAAGAGGCAATAATGAAACTGTATTGTATTGTTCAAACAGGAATATGCACCGGTCAAAGCGTAGTTGCACACGTGTGGATGGCAAGTCAAACGCCTAGCCCCAGGATGATATGACGCAACGATGTGATGATGTGATGATGGAGGTGAGAAATGCTTGGATGCCAGGAGTTAAGTGTGCCGAGCGCCCAAGGATTGCAAGTTCTGTCCTTTTTCAGAATTGCCAATCTCTCCAATTTTTCAGAATTGCCAATCTCTCCAATTTTTCAGAATT
>MNCI01008146.1:130628-145629 GCA_015680685.1 Gnetum montanum | reverse complement strand
GAGGCTGGGAGCTGCTAGGGACCTTGGTGAAGGTCATGGAGGGTCCTTGTGCTCGATTTCGACCTATTTTGACTTAATTTCTGAGCTCCAAAAGTTGGTGACGCTGATCCTTACGCTGTGCAGCGTCTGAAAAAGTAACCAAAGTGTACTTAGCCAAAACCAAACATTTTGAACCTGAAACTTTTGATTCTGGATGTTGGAAGTTGGTGCAATCGCCTGTGGGCCCCGGGGGAACCTTGCCTATTGAATCATGGACCATCAGGGGCTGTTTCGGAGGCCTCCAAGTTTGGTCACAATGTACTCATGTTGGGCAGCAGCATGACTTAGCTTGATTCTTGTCTAAAAGTGTTAGGCCAAAATTAGTGGTGTTTCATTNGATTCTTGTCTAAAAGTGCTAGGCCAAAATTAGTGGTGTTTCATGGCTAGTACTAAAATCTTGTAAAGTATAAAATGTGACATTTTGTTCCTTATTATACATTTGAAAGAATTGATCTTAATATGTTATTTTTGGTAGAATTAAAATATTTTTTTCACCAAATTATAAATCTTTAATACATGGTTTCAAAATGGTTTGAATAGATAATGTATGTTTAGTAGAGCTATACATCATCATTTTCATCATCCTAACCTTGTCCCCAAAAAATGGGGTCAACTACATGAGTTCTCTTATGTCATTCAACTCTCTTAAAATCTAGATCCTTATCCAATTTCTTCATATCATCTTTAATTATTTTTGTTATGTAGAAAACATTTTTAGTAGTAAAGATAGTAGAAAATAATGAGGTGTTAGCTTAGTGGTACAAGTCTTGGCCTAGTAACCTTAGGTCACAATTTTGATTCTACAAGGTAGCATTGAGCTATAAACTTCTATAAATCTTGGGGTGTACCTTTGTTTCAAATATTTTAGGTTCCAACATCTCCCCCTCCCCCATCCTAGAAGGAGACAAATTATATTTAAATAATTAGACTAGTGATGCATTACTTTACCAATTAGAATATGCAACTTATTGGTTTACAAATCACAAGTCCAATTATAACAATATATTGATTTGACACACCATTATGTTTTATCTCAGTTCTAGCATAGATTTGTGTTGACTATATGCCCAAGGGATTCAAAACAATTATGTGTTGTTTGATAAGTAATATTTAGAAGAAATCAACCATCCTATAATAAACTATCTTACTACTCTTAAATAGTACCCTAAACAAGAAAAGATATTTATATGCTTTGTTGACTTTCCTAAGAAAATTATAGATAAGGTTAAAAATTTATATATATATTATAATTTATAATTTATATATATAGTTTTTTTTATTTTACAACAATATAAAAGTAAAGCAAGGTTGTTACTTTCACAAACATTGTCTCAAATATTTATTAATAAACTAAAAAAGTGTATTTAAAAAGTATCTCAAATAGATCGATCATACATAGAATTTTAAATCTTTGCAAATGATGTGGAACTAGTTGCAAGTTCAAAAATAAAGTTTCAGGTCAAAAACAAATTCTATAACACTTGTATATAGTATTTAAAGTTTATGAATGTTGATAGTTTCTTTCTACAAATTAAGTGTTTGAAGTTTTGTGGATCTCAAAGGTTTCACTAGCAAATCTGATTTTTCCATAATTATCATTCCTCCATGGGGGATTTTAAATTTCCAACCCCTCAAAACTTTTTCTATTGATGCTAAAATTTCTACTTCTATTATTATGATCATCCTCCTAGCCTTGTCCCAACAAAATGGGGTCACCTATATGAGTTCTTTTTTTCCACTCACCTTTATAAAGAGTTATATCTTTGTTTATTTACATTTTTTTCAAATCATCTTTGATTATTTTTTTTTCCCATGTCTTCTTTGGTCTTCCTTTTAGTGGCTTTTTTAAAATAGTAATATAGCAACCTTTGTTTATAGGCCCACTATCTCATCTTCTTTGCACATGTCCAAACCATCTCAGTTGTCATCCTTGTAGCATATCTAAAATAGAAAGCACCCTTAGTCTTCCTTTGATGTCTTTATTATGTAGTTTATCTTTTCTAATAACATTCAACATTCATTGAATCATTTGCATTTCTACCACACTAATTTGTTATTCATTTCTTTTTTCTACTACCCAACGTTTCACACCATATAATATAATAGGCTCAATTGTTGTCCTATAAAATTCTCTTAAATTTTATTAGTATTCTTTTATCACATAGAACACCACTAGTCTATATCCATTTTAACAATCCTACCTGTATTTTATTTCTTATATCTTTATTAATTTCACTATTTGATTGGAGGATTGATCCTAGGTAATGGAACTATTTGTAGTGAGGGACTTTTGGGCCTTGAATTGTCACTTCCATTTCTTCTCTATTTATGCTATTATTAAAATTGCATTCCTTATATTTTATCTTACTTTTACTAATTTTTAAGCCTTTTGATTCTAGAGTATGTCTCCACTTCTCTATTTTAGAAGTAGTATTTTCTTGAGCCATATCTACCAACACAATATTATGGACAAATAGCATACACTAAGGGATTTCATCTTGTATTTTCTTTGTTAATTCATTCACAAAAATGACAAATAAGTACAAGCTAAATGCAAATCCTTGATGTAGACATATTATGACTAGAAAATCAGATGTTCCACAAGCTATTCTAATTTTAGTGGTAGCTCCTTCATACATGTCTTAAATCACTTTAATATATTTATCAAGGATGTTTTTCCTCCGTAAGGCCCACCAAATAGTATCTCCAAGCACTCTATCATATGCTTTTTCTAACTCAATGAAGATTATATGGAGAATTTTTTCATGTTTTCTGAATTTCTCCATTAATTTTTCGTATTAAGAAAATAGCCTCTATAGTAGACCTCCCTAACATAAATCCAAATTGATTTTCTAATGTTGTAGATTTAAGCCTAACATGTTGCTCTATGACTCTCTCTCAAAGCTTCATAGTATGGCTCATTGCCTTATCCTTCTATAGTTTTCACATTTTTATATATATCCTTTATTTTGTTAAATGGAAACAACAAAGCTTTTTCTCCAATTGTTGGACATTTCTTTATCCTTCAAAATTTTGTTAAATAATCATGTCAACAAAAAAAGTCATATATCTCCCAGTGTTTTCAAGATTCTATAGGAATGTTATCTAGTCCAATAGCTTTACAATATTTCTTCTTTGATAAGGTTCTCTATACCTTAGAAAAGGAAAGCTCATTAACCAAACCAAAATTTGGTTCTTCTCCTTGGATGTTTTCTCTTGGGAATTCTTCATTTGATAATTTTTTAAAATATTTTTTCACCTATTCAAAATTTCATTATCTTTTATCAAAATTCTTTTATCTTTCCCTAATGCATTTAACATAATTAATGTCTTTACATTTCTTGTTTCTAACTTTTACCAGTTTATAATTAGATTGTTCTTCTTCCTTTGTTCCTAATTTTTCATAAAAGTTATCCAAGGCCTTATGTTTGGCTTTAGCTATTGCTACGGTTGCCTCCTTCTTTGCCATTTTGTATATTAGCCTATTTTCTTGGCTACCACTTTGCTACCACTCCTTAAATCATTTTATCTTATTTTCGATCACATGTTGCACTTCATCACTCCACCACCATGTCTCCTTTGGAATGTATTTTTTGCCTTTAGTTTCACCCAAAATGTTCTTTCCAATTTTTCTAAATGCAACTTTCCATTTGTCCCCAAATTAAAATTGTAAAGCAATCCCAATTCTAGGTGCCTTCATGAAGTAATTGTTCTCTAAATAAGGTGATGTGATCTTCCTTCAAATTCCACCATTATATGTATTTAGTCCCTTTTCTCCTACTACCTTTAAGATCTATATAGCTATATCCATAACCATTAGTCAATGTTGGGTTGAAAGGCACTCTCCAAGGATGACCTTGCAATCTTTGCACATAGCCTAGTCTCTTTTGTGCAACAAAAAATAATCAATTTGTGTTTTATTCATACCACTCTTATATGTAACTAAATATTCTATCCTCTTCTTAAAATAACTATTTGTAATTGCAAGGTCATATTCTCCATGATTCTTGTCATATCCCATTTTCATAGGTCCAACATGACCATTAAAATCCCCTCTAATTAATATGCTTTGTTGGTGGGGAATTTTTTGAAGTGCCTGATCCATAGAATCCCAAAAATCATGCTTAATGAAATTTTCTAGGTCAATTTGTGGAGCATATACATTATTGATGTTGATGATCTTATTTCCAACCACAAGTTTGATGCCATAGCGATATACCTGTACCACTTTATCTTTAACACACAGATCAACGATGATGCCCACCCCATTTCAGTGATTTTCTTTTCCTAAGTAGAAGAGTTTGTAGCCCTAGCCTACCATCTTGTTTCTTGAAGGTAGGTAATGCAAATTATTTGTCTTTTCATGGCATCAGTCATTTTAGAGGTCTTGTTTTTTTGAGTGCCAAGGTTTCAAGTTGTCATCCTATACTTTTGTTGCTAGACTTGCTTCTTTACCCACATCTATCCTTGGTGTGGAATTCCTTATCTACTTTTTACATCTAGATAGTGATGTTACACATTATTTCTAGAGGATGCCCTAGTAAGCCTTTGCCCATTTTTAGCATATGCCCATTTCTAGAGGATGCCCTAGTAAGCCTTTGCCCTAGCAAGGTTTTATAGTTGGATGTCAACTTCACAGTAACCTCCTTTTATATGTGGGCTTGGGACCAACATTAATAGAGTTCTAGTTCTTTTATTGATGCAAAAATTTTTATTAACTTTCATAATGTAGAGCTATGAACTCATGAGCAAAAATTTGTAATGCCTCCTTCTAATGATGATGATGCAAATAAGACATCTAATTTTATTCCTCCTAATGATGTATGAGTCACTGATTGGTAATTTTCAATCATGATATATGTTAATTGAAATCATAGGTTACATGTAGGAAAACATGCCTTATTTGTCAATTAAAGATTATTTTCCTTCCAGAATGGAGGCCAGAAGAAGTGTTGAGATCCTCATGGGTTCCATGCTATTACAACCATCACCAAAGAACTACATGCTCCTAATCCTTTTGTGTACTATGTCACAAGGATATGTAGGCTTACAAAAGAGCATTGGCTTTAATGCTCAGGCCACCACCCTTCTCTTGAAAGCAGGGCTTAAGTCTAGATGCATTAGAGTAGGAATGTGTCTTAGCTCTCTTATGGAAATGGTAACTTGAGTATGTTGTGTGTGTTATATTCTATCAATCTCTCATATGATTATGTAAGTGCCCTTGTGACCTTCCTAACCCAAGACTAATATGTGGCATGTGAATTATGTACTTGTGTTATGCTTGTAAGTGTTGTGATTGTTAAAGCGTAGTCCACCTTGAATCCACTCCGAAACTTTTGGAACTCTTGGATGGTGTCAAGTAGTGCTTCCCCAAACCAATGTCGTTATATTACATACCTCATAATCAAAGTTTCACTTCACAGTTAAGTAATGTGATGCAAACATACAACATTCAAGTCATTCTTACTAAGTACTATTCTTGTTTTTCTACATGTTGAGCTAGGTAATGCTTCAATGGTGTAATGTAAATGAACACCAAACAATACTCAATATGAAGAATATTCCAAAGTATCATGTTTTGTTAAGCTATTTAATTTTCTATTGATTGTTCAAAGAGTTGGGCAGCAAATTGTTAGTCTTCTCAATTTCATTAAGCACATAGATTCTATTTTCACACCATCTAGTTTTTGGAAACAATTTTTTAAAAAAATTATTTTATCAACCTTTTTAACTATAAAAAGGAATTGGTATTGCAAGCAAATGAGAAGATTTACGTGAAACCAATTACATATTCTAATTTTCCTAATATTGTAACTTTTATTGTCATAAAAAATAGGTTAAAGAAAAGAAAAGAAATGCATTGAAGTTGAGAATTAAAAAAAAAACAATCTAAAGCTAAAAATACAAAAAAAAAAAAACCAAGTTAATGTCAATAATAAGAGATCAAATGGCAATAAAAATATCAAAGACAACTTTTGTGAATATTGATCATATCAAACAAATAGCTTGTCAAGCAAATTTTTCTGCAAGCTTTTGTTAAGTAGGCTATAAATAATGGCAAAGATTTCTCAACTTACATTTTCTATTGAATCTTCAATCCTTAGAATGGTTAGTATGTTGTCAAAAAGGTTTTTCTTTACATGTTTATGAATTTTTTTTTGCTTATTATTAATATTATTTGTCCCCAAAACAAAAAACAAAAAAAAAGAGTATCAACAATGTTATAAATTCAAAGATAAGGTTATTAATAAGGTTTTAAAAAATTGTGAATATTTAGATTAACATTACAAAAGTATTAATTTGTAAAATGAATAAGAGAAATAATAAACTTGAGATTATGATCACATATACTTCAAAAATAATACATTCCACATCGTTCGTATATCCATTACAAAGTTCCAACCAAAATATTTGTGTAACCTACAATAATTTTGGATATGTTGCTTGAAATCCTCCGCTGAAGTGCCAAATCAGTTTTTGTTCAATGTAAAAAATCCAGTTCGATATGTAATACTTTCATCATACGCAAAAACAATAAGTCTCCTTCAAAAGCAAAATCTAATGAAGGAAAACCTAACCAATGAAAATGAGACTTTGAAAGTCATATATCCATGCAGACACAATAAAGTGAAAGTGAGAACACATTACCTTGAAGATAATATTATACAACGTAAAGATGTAATTAACCTATAAACACATAACTATACTAGGTCCAAGTAAACACAGGACTCGAACAACGATTTAGAAAAAATCATGATGTCTTGTTTCGCTAACATAAATGGCAAATGTCCTAATATCCTTTTCTAATTATTTTCGAGAATGAAACAACAGACATGCTCAAGTTGATCAGACATATTTAAGAAGGCATCGGGCAAATTTAAGAAGGCATCGCAGATGACCGTTTTTGTATACCTAGAAGAGGGTTTCAGCATTATTTTTAACATTTTTTTTTCAAAAAAGAAAACGTTGGATGCAAATGCACAACGAAGATGTCTGGAGAATTGACGTTGGGCACCAGTGCAATGAACTTCAATGCCCAGTTGCATGACTTCTTGGATGGAGACTTAAAACTATGAATCAAAATAATCCATAAAGGTTAAAGGACAATTTGATGGAATTGCAAGAAAGCCTGTAATTTTTAATTTTGGTCATTATAAACATCTAAGAAACTTGCACAAACAACAATTATGATTTCGAGCAACTAAAACTAGAAAAGTAATTATCTATGTTAAAGAAAGGGCAAAAACGTAACTGCAGCTTCATTTATCAAAGAAAGCATAAAATCTTCCACGCTACACGTTTCAACATCGAATCGTGAAGACCTCATTTAACAATTTTTTTAAGATGTTATTCTATTTCAATTTCAATATGCAGAAGGATTCTGAACACGTCAGTTTCAAACCAATGTCCAGAAAAAACACATCTAAAGTACACGCTGAAGTCAACAAAGAGTAGTTTTGGTAATTCTAAACATGTTATTACATTCAAAAACTCAAAAAAATTAATAGAACAATCCTTCAAAAATTCTGCTATCAAACCTCCCGCAAGTACCCATAACCGTGAAAAACATTTTGATGTAAAACAAAAGATAAGTAGCCCCTGAAAGAAATCCATATCCAACAGGCTAATATCCAAAAGAATTTGCAAGGGCGTCATGCCAACAAGCTTTTAAGCAATGATTTCAGCTTCTGGCACATGGTGTGTTCTCTGGAACTCATCCTCATCTTTCGGAGCATGAATGGTAACCAAATCAGGAAGAGGAGTTGTTGGACCCTGTTTTCCTTTCGGATCCCAGTCCAACATAACCTTCACTTTAATTCCAAGAACACCCTAAAGAAAATGCACCAATGTAAGTTTCCATGTGGTTTGTAATCCTATCGGAACGAATTAAAACTTAAAAAATTTAATATTAAAATCTTAATTCAAAAAAGATTTTCCATGCTTGAAACCCCCAAAAAACATAAAAAGGATGCATTAAAACTGAAAGGACGCATAACAAGAGGTTTCCAAGCCAAAATATATTTTTTGCAATTATGGTATGCCAGAACAGTAACACCAACCTGGCGTAGAAGAACATGACGAACAGCACTATCAATATACTCATTCACAGGTTGACCAGAAGAGATCATGTAGCCATCCTTGAACTTCATTGATTTTGCACGCTGGGCCCTTAGCTTACCGCTTACAATAACCTATAATGGTGTGAATAATATGACGTGACAATTCAAATGGATATTTAGAAAAATGAAAAGCAATTAGATCAAGTTACCAATAAACTCACCTCACATCCTTTAGCCCCGCTCTCCATGATAAACCTCAGAACACCATAGCAGGCCCTGCAGAACAGATATTCGCAAGCTTTCTGTTCACTAATGTCATAGATAAGACTGATTATTTAAAATAAGAAACTAATATCTACCTTCTTACTGCAAGACCTCCAAGCAACTTGTAGCGTAGAGACTCAGCTTGTGCAATAGCACATAATCCCCTGTTATTCACTTTTTCAGCATAGAGCTCAACTGTATTCTCAGGAAAGTTAAAACGTTTCTGAACCACGGAAGTCAATTCTCGAATCCTTCGTCCCTTTTCACCTACAATAACAGATGGCTCTTAAATACAAACTCCAATAAAACAGGGAATATAGATTTAGGAAACCTGAAATCTGGAATCCCTTACCAAGAACATTCTGAGTTCGTGTTGCACGGATGATTATCTCAGTGCGCACTGGGGTTACACGAACCTCAACTCCAGAATATCCATCTTCAGCAAGCTCTCTTGTAAGTAACTCATTGAGCTCCGCATAAAACACACCATCTGCAACGAACTGCAACCAAATAGAATTAAAAAATCAATAAATTAAGAAGTCAACCATGCAGAAACAGCTAACATGAATCTCACTTATGCACAAGTCTATTTAATAGGCAATTCCGTGAACCCAAATCGATATTCAAATCCAATTTATATAATCAAAACCATTTGACAAGAAAAAATAAAAACATAAGCATACAGGCTGAAAGGTAGGGAAGGTCAATGCGGTCCAATTAGGTAATCCGCATTCCAATCTCACAAATGTGCAGTCATCATTTTCTCTGCAACTTCATTATTTCATTACATCACAAACAAGATTCAAAGAATATTTGGTGCATTATTTATTCTGACAAAAGCAAAGATCGGGGCCCTCTGCCTGATTCCACACTTATCCTCAAACCCACCAGCAACAACCAATCATGTAAACATCGACCTTTGTTTACTAAAATAATGCTTTCATGCACACATTGATTTCTTCGTTGCGCATTTGTGATCCGTTTGTCTTATTGTAACAGATCATTTTTCTTGACACTTCTTACTGTAGTTCTGCCTATTGCTATTCTTCTTTGACATTCTTCGCTTTTGTTGCAGACATTCTGATGCTATGGAAATACCACCATCTAAAGATACAAAATGGAAGATAAATATGTCTAAAAACAAAATATGTTTGAAAGGCAGCTGGCAAATAATTAAAGTGAAGGATGAAGGCCAAAAAAAAGGTTCTGGATTCAAGTCCAAATTGCAAATTAGCCAAAAGCAACAGAGCCAAAAAATGCATTGGATTGATGTATTCATGGTTTTGGAAATCCTGCATTGACAAAGAAACTAATGAGAACAGAGTTCCAAGGTAGCTGCTGTTGATTGCTAGACTTGTAGGGACATCTGCTTGGAGGCATTGTACCATGATAGTTAAGGTAACCGAATTCACAATAGACAAATCAAAATTCAACAAAGGCAAAAAATAATGTTGGACTACAATGGGTAATGAATGGTGATGCAAGCCAATCAAAATGTTCCTTGCAGTCTTTTTGAAAAAAAAAAACTGTAAAAGACATTAACCGTTATCAGTGGAAGTATAGTTTTTAACTACATGTAAAAGCATTGTAATATGGAATAGCTGAGACAATTTAATTTCACATATCAACAGTAACTAATCCAAAGAATTTTAAACATCTTGTAACTGTACACTGTTGAACTATCATGGGATACTGTGACAAGCTTTCTTCTATCTCATGGCCTATTTTTAAAATTTGTTTCGCAGTGACCCATACAACAAGGATTCTGCATTTTCAAACGTTGATTTGAAAATACCATGTTGTCTGCTACTGCAAATGCAATGAAGTATGAAAACGCAGCAAATGAAAATAAACCAACATGAAACAACACTGAGCTCCAAGCAATTTGATTTTAATTTTAGATTTTGATTTTATTATTCCAATATTTTTCTCTTGAGTGTAAGCATTGTAGGTCTTTTGATGCTCTGGTTGCTGATCTGCTTTAACTTTGGCCATTCAACATGAAGGATGTGAATACATAATCTTCTTTCTCCAATAAAGAAAACCTATTTTCATTACTTCAGGTTCTACATTCTTTTTAGCCCAGAAATAAAATTGTTCTAGGGCATTTTTGTTTTCCTAAATCTACTCCACACGGATGCTAAGCCCTGAGATTCTTGTATCCAGAGAGATTACAACTTTCAAGGTGAAATCTTCCGGGATTAAAAAATCGATAGAAAAAGGTAAATCCAGCAGATCCACGGACTTACTTCTGCAAAACCAAACAATTTTTTTAATTCAAAAGGTGAAATCCACGGGATCCAACATCGGCAGATTCCTGCAACCAAACACACACTCAGGTTCTGCAGCTTTTTTAGCAATACAATTTTTCAAGTTCCATGGCTCTGTTAGCAATGCATTTAGTTAGCAGAAAGTCTTCAATTTTTTTCTGCCAGGCAATACACTTTATTGTTTCAGGTTCTCTCAGATTGTGTTGCCTACAAATAAGATTTCTTTAGTAATAAATTGAGGCTCTCTCAGGTCCTGCATTTTGATGGCGTTTAAAATATTGTTAACTATACGGGAATCAGCCGGTGAACAACGCAGGTTTCCGGATCTTTACTTTTGCCATTACGGTTCATTGAATAAAATACAAACAACAATAAAGAGACGACAAGCTACACTTGATAAAGATCACGTACAAACACTATCGTCAAAATTTACAAGTCGAGCCAACTGCCTCAGAAGCAGCTGCGAGAAAGACAATCTAGAATTAAAATCTAAAGTTAATTGCGAATGATATAAAAAGAAATTAAGAGCCATAGAAACTCAAGAAAACGCCACCAGTAAGCCTTTCCACGAAGACAAACATTACAAGCAAAAACAATGAAACCCTCCTGAAAAGGATTTAGCAGACAAACAATATCAAATACGAAACAGATAAGAACTGCGCGAATAGAAACTCAAAAAATGATGTAGAGAGCGGAGAAATTTGCGAAGAATCGTACTGGAAAATTTTCATAAAAGAAGAAATCGGAGCAAAAACACCGCAAATCTTTTCCACGCAGCCAAACAATCTAAGCAAAAACAGTGTAACCACCGTGGAAACAATTTAGCGGAAAATGAAGAAATCTGAAACAGGTTAGAATAACAACGAACCTTCCTCTTTTTACTGAGCTGGATCGGCATGATCGAAATCCTCTGTATGTAACTGGCACGGATTGGCAGAAGGTTTGTAGGTTTTGCTGCGGCCTCTCCTGCGATAGCCTTCGCTTTAACAACAATCCCGCATCAGTGATTTAGGGTTTAGCTTCCTTCTTACATTTTCGCGTAGGCCTTTATACATGTGTATATAATTAAAATAAAAATTTATGATGTTTTTAAATATGTGGTTTATAGTATGTGATTTGTTGATTAAGCGATGCTGCATGTATTGAAACCTCTGTACTATTTGTATGGTTAAGCAATTCGGGTTTTTGTGGACAGGTAGCACTCTACATAGAAATTCAGCAGGATATGAAGAAGGATATAAGATTAGCATATCCTTTAGAATCCATGTGGGGTTTTTGAAACTAAAACTACACACAGAATATATAGGAAAGCATAACATGATATATACTGGAACTTAAGCATAATAATGGGGGTTCGAATGGGATGAGGTTATTGAACCCTAAAATAGTATTGTACAAAAGATCACTGAAAAAAGAATCTAAAGAAATGCCAAACAATTTTAGAAATACCTTTTAAAAACCCCTCATCCTCACGACCAATTTTGAAAAACCCCTCATGCGAGATAGGAAAAGGATCAAGCCTTGCCCTCATGTTTGGGTTTTGACTTCTTACTAAAAGATTTCTTGTAAAAAGAAGAAAAAACTCTATCTAAAAACAAAAGAAGGCTTCAAGAAAAAAAATGAACAAATAATGATGAGTCATATTCATGTCCATCACTTCAATGTAGCAATGTTGACATAGGGTCACCTACATCAATGCATTGAAAATAAATGCCTATATAAATGCGTGCACCAATTGCATTTATGGCACCATTGGATCATAGTGTAGCAAAGCTCTTGTAATTTATTTTCGTAAAAGTTAGAATTTCACCAAGTCCTTGCAACATTAACCAAGTTCATTGTCTAAAATCTTATTCAAGTGATTATGTACCTAGATCCATTTTTATGATGACAATAAGATCAAAATTAGTTTATCTTCATTACAAAACTTGGTCTAGCTTAATGATTTCCTTTAATGTATTTTAATTTTTGATGAGTCACAATTTTGTTGACTACATCGACGAGACCTTGTCGATGCAACCTCATCGACTAGGTCTTGTCGATGAGGCCTAGTTGACACATCATATCATGCATCAACATGGCCCCATCAACATAGTGTCTGTAGTTGGCTATAAATACATGCCCACTAGCCGCATTTAGGGCAATAGAGATTGTAGTTGCAATAAAGCTTTTGCAGTTCTTCCATTTGAAAGTTAGAATTTTCCTCTCGAGTGCCTACAGCAAGAATCATTGAGTGTACAAATCTTTATTCGAGCATTGTTGTACCTAAGCATAGCAATGTGTGTGGCAATAAAGATGAGCTTTCTCATAAACCTTGCAACACTTTGGATAAATTAAATATTTTGTTTATGCCTTTAATGTTTTTAATTATTTATTTATTACTTTCAATTATTTATTAAATGTTTCTAGTAATTAAGTTAATGAAGTGATTAAGCAATATAGATTAAACACATACATATGACCACTTTGAGCGTAACATGTATTCACTTGGTAATTGATGGCACGCGATATCGCATCCCCTGCAATATCGCGTCTTCCCCTATGATATCGTGTACACGATATCGCAGTCCACCGCAATGCCTATAAATAAGAGGCAGCTTTCCCAATTTTAGGCATTTAGTTTAGTTCCTTAGCGAAACTCTAGTAGTTTGATCCCTCCAGAGATAGATTATTTTCCCGTGTCTGCCCGCAGTGTGGTGAATGTAATTGTACGGCATCTTTTATTTGAGTGTGACATACTTGGACACGCACATAACCGGCAATAAAGATCGAGATTACTTCATCATTGCAACATTCACTTTGTTTATTTATTTATTTATTTGTTTGTTATTTACTGATTTTGTAGTTAATCTCTCTCACCCTTAAACTCATGTTAGAACGCGGAATGAGTACGACTTGATTACGAGCATTTAAGTGTGACTACTTGGTAACCTAGTGGCGTACCTAGGATCTATGCTTGGTAATCCCAGTGGTAGTCATGCACAAAGTCCAAGATGTGTACGTATAATCAAGGAACGGCTACTCATCACACTTAGGCTAGATTAGATTCTCTTACCCTTTCCCTCCTAGCTTAGCATAGTTAATATTATTTTCCACTACCTTCAGGAGTAGCGTTAGAATTAGGAACAAATCATACACTTCACTCTAGACTAAACCATACGTGACAAAGCTAATACTAGTCCAGGTGGGAAGACAACGAACTGCGACCTAAGGTTAACAATCTAGGTGCCACAACTAGTCTGTCTGCGGAGTTCGACCAAATCACGCGTGAAAACGCTCGTATTCATATGGTTGAGTGTAGGGGTATCTCGCCACTCATCATAGGCGCTGTTGCCGGGGACAATGCTAGTTATCTAGATTAGTTATATCATACAACGTTGTTGTAAAGGACTTAATGATATATCTTTTAGAAAAAAAATATACTTATTAAAAGTCACACGTAATTTCACATACAACTTCACAACCATGCCTCTCCTACAAGACGATAATAATGCCACACTTAGTGAGGAAGTTCATTGGAGAACCAACGAACTCTTTGACGATGAAGATTGGAGTATACAACCTAAAGTGGGAGTTTCTTGTAAGCATAAACCAAAACAACGTCATCCCAATACACGAAAGGCTAACTTACCCGATGACGATGAACCCCCACTGGCCACTACAAGCTTAACGCAAATACAAGAGGCTGTTCGAATCTCATGTAGGCATCGTAAAGAGAGCCGTCTACCCAGGCTTGATTTAAACAACTTCCCTACTTTTTCAGGAGGCTATGACTTAGATCCGCATCAACATTTACAAGCCTTCTATGATGTCTACGCATGGAACAACATTGATAACGGTTGACAAAAACTTAAGCTCTTTCCTATGACACTCGTTGGCCAAGCAAAAGTATGGTATAGATCATTAAAACCAAATTTGATAAGACATTGGTCAACAATGGTAGAAGTCTTTAACAAAAAATATCAAACCTACGCAAGAGTGTCAGCCTTGAGGAAACAAATCCAAGGATGGAAACAAGCACAACATGAACCCTTGGACATGGCCTTAGAAAGATATTATGCATTGTTAAACAACTGTCTAGGCCATGGGTTTTTCGAGGAAATGCTAATGTACCATATCGTTGATGGGCTATGTAATGAAACAAGAGAGACCTTAGGAATGTATGCCCAAGGTCAACTATATGCCCTACAAACCCATCAAGTCCAAGAGCTTATTAAGCGGGTAGCAAAAGAAGAAGGAGAATTAGCTCGATGGGAGAGTGTTGAAAAACATCAATGGGACCAAAACTTCAAATTAACAAAGGTCCATGATCATATAAAGGAGAAATCAACCAATCTCAAGGTGGAAACATCATCTTTGCCAATACAA
>MNCI01008146.1:90744-115922 GCA_015680685.1 Gnetum montanum | reverse complement strand
AAGCATGAAGATTCTCCACCCCCTGATACTGATGACAAGGATGTGAACCTAAACCTACGATCCACTATTCATAAACTAGGTTCAGAAAAAAGTGATAGCCAAGGTAGGGACTTGGGCAAGCATCACAATGGCAAGGGATCTAAGGATGATGGTCGTAATAAATGAAAAAGTGATGGTGGATACCATAATGGTGGTGGTAGTCCATCTTCCTTTCCACCATCTTCATCTGATTCCAAACATTCCTCTTTATCTGATAGTTCTCATAAAAGCCACCATCAAAATAATCATGATGAAGGTGATCAATGAGACAACAATGACCATGGAGGCCACCAACATCAAAGAGGTGGCCGAAACCATCATTAGCATCATCGACGTAGTGATGATGATGAACCTTTGTTAGTGACTCGAAGTATTCTCAACATTGTGGAGGTAGTTAAAATTCCAACAAGGTATATGAAAGATAGTTAGATCAAGCGCTTAGACATGAACAATACCCCAAGATTTGAGGGGGATACAATTCTGATTCACAAACACATCTACAAGCTTTCCATGATGCTTGTGCCTTACAAAATATAGAAAATGAATGGCAGAAACTCAAACTTTTCCCCAAGACACTCATCAAGGAAGTTGAAAGCTAGTACTAGTCCTTGGAACCGAAATCCATTCACAGATGGAGTACTATGTTAGAGCTATTTAATGAAAAATATTAGACATACTCTAGAATGTCTAATTTAAGAAGGAAAATCCAAGGCTGGAAATAGGGAACACATAAACCCTTGGATGCCACCATGGGTAGATACTATTCACTTTTACTTCGATGCCCTAGCCATGGTTATTCTTAGAGGAAACAACTTTGCCACATTATAGATGGGCTCAAAGTTGAAACTAGAAGAACCCTTGGGTGTATGCCTAAGGGAAATTTTCTGAATTGAGAGCTCATCAAATCTAAAGGCTAATTGAGTAGTAGCAAAAGAAGAAGGTGAACTACAAAAAAGAGAAAGTGTAGAAGAGTATAATAGGGATCCTTCCATTAAAAAATGGGAGGTTCGATTTTGTGACGAGGAGGAGTCACTGCTCGATGAAGTGGGAATAGGGAAACCTTGCCCATCCAAAAGTCTATTTTTGACATTTTGGCAAACGTTGATAAATTATGAGACTCTTTTAGATGAAAAATTTCAAACTACTATTAAGATTGCCAAAGAATCTAAAGAGAAAAATAGTGATCATAACTGCAGAAGGCAAAAAGAAGCTGAACGTGCCTACCAAAGAGGTAAGGGCAAAGCTGCAACAATAGAGGAAGTTGTGGAAATCGACTCTAATGATGAAACTGATTGTGAAATTTGTCAATACGAACATCCAAAGGGTTGTTGCCCTATGATGTCACACTTACAAGAGTTTAGGGTGTATGCATTAAATCCTTGACTAGCATGTAGGCAAGCACCAAGACGATTGCCTTACCCTCAAGGTAATCCAAAATAGTTCCACCAACAACAACAAGCTTACTACCCAAGTGGAACTCCTTCACAACCTTCTAAACAATATCAATAGTGGTACCAATCACAATCGTGGGGAATGCCATCGCCAAGGTAGTAGTATCCTTATAAGCAACCAGATCCATATAGGTACTATGTTCAGCAACTTGTCTCTCCAAGAAGTTCCGCAAGTCATACCTCGTTTCAACATCACTATTACCCTCCAAAGTACCATCGAACACATTCACCATCTACTAGAGGAAAAAACCCATATCCATACCACCCTCTACATCCATTTGTACAAAACACCTTTGCCTTTAACCCAATTACCTCCTACTCCATCCATGCAGGGTGAGATTCCTCCATAGTTGCAACAACAAAACGCTACAAGGGCTATACATTCATAATCAGCTTTCTAGCCAAGTGGTTCAGACAATTAATTTAGAAAAAGACCCTTCTTCCAACCCAGTAGTTCTCTTCAACGCTCACAATCTAGTCTGGTTGGTCATTCTGCATCTCTAACACCCTTATCTTCTACATCAAATACCTTTGAGTGCCCTTCAAACCAAGTGCCACCTTGGATTTTCACTGTAATGCTAACTCATGTTATTTCTGACTAGATCAAGGCTAGCAATCTTCCATAAAAAGATCTAACCTAGGAAGTCCACTCATTTACATGTAGATCACTAGACATGAGTCATGCAAGGCTCTTCTTGCCTCTAGTTCTGGAGTTAATATCATATTCCATGACATGTACAAGGCCTAGAACCTACCACCTCTCAAGAAGGGTAACATTCATCTAGAATTAGCAAATTAGTCAATTACTGTTCCTCTAGGATTAGTAGAGGACATTATGACCACAGTTTGTGGGTGGTCCTATCCTACTAATTTTCTAGTGATCAATGTTGAAAATTGCAAAACCCCATCATTATGGGAAGAGCTTGGTCAAGCACGGTTGATGCATGTATGGGCATAAGGGACCTATCTCTAGAAATATCAAAAGAAAATGAATTAGGCAAAATAGAGAAGAAGGGTATTCCATGCATCACGTATAGTGATAACAAGTGCAGTTGCATGCAAAAGATTTGGTTAATCAAAAATACACACATTAAAGCATGCAATCAGTATGTGTAAGAAATTAGTATTCAACAGTGTTTGTATGTAGCAGTCACAAAATAGGAGGGCTCCCAATGGCTAATAGCTGACTCAGATAGCAACACATTATGCATGGAACCCACTATGAGCCTAACATGTTCTTATGTTAAAGGCATGGAAAAAATTGAACAAGTTCATTTCCAACTCTTTGATGAAGATGACGACACTTGTTAGGGAGAGTTGAAAATCCCTGATAACTTCAAGTAGGAGCTCTTAGAGCTAAGAACTTTACTAGTCAGCATGGAATATGCATTTTTAAACAATGGTAAACTAGTCATAATTAATGCAAAATTTGCTTCTAAATAAAAAGAAAAGTTGTTAAAGGTAGTTAACAAATGGCCAATAGCCTTTGCTTGGTCATATCCTGAGCTAACATGAATCGATCCAAGGATATGCTAGCATTGCATTTACACTAACCTGATCACGAAGCCTAGAAGGTAGCCGCAGAGGCAGCTAAACCCCAAATTGAAATAGATCGTCAAGTAGGAAATTGAACAACTCCTCAAGGCGGGGTTCATCTATCCCATCATAGATAGTGAGTGGGTTAGCCCACTCATAATTATGTTGAAGAAGGATGGTAAATGGCGGGTCTACATCGACTTCAGGCTGTTGAATATGATAACATTTAAAAATCATTTTCCTTTGTCATTTGTGGATCAAGTATTGGACACCATATCTGGGCATTTTTATTATAGCTTCTTGGATGGTTCTAGTGGCTATAACCAAATTTAAATTGCACCAAAATATAAGCCCAAGACAACATTCATGAGTCCCTGGGGAATTTTACATATTGTAAGATGCCATTCGGTTTATGTAATGCCCCTGCAACATTTCAACATATGGTCCTTAGTATTTTCCAACAATAGACTAGTAGTGTTGTGGAAGTCTTCATGGATGACTTTTTCACCTATGGAGCTACATTTGAGTAAGCCTTGGACTACATTGAGCAAGTGTTGAAGAGATGTGTTGAAACAAACTTGTGACTCAATTGGTAAAAGAGCCATCTCATGGTCCAAGAAGGCATTGTGCTAGGGCACCGAATTTTGCAAAAAGGGATTGAGGTAGACCCAAAAAAGATAAGGGTCATCCAAGGAATAACATGTCAACCAGAGATCATTAAAGATGTTCAGTCATTCCTTGGACACATTGGCTACTACCAGCGATTCATAGAGAATTTCTCTAAGATCGTAAAACCATTGGTAGAGCTTACAAAGCAAGATGCACCTTTTATCAAGACCAAGGAATGTGAACATGGATTCCAATAGTTAAAAGAGAAAGTCATAGAAACACTAATCCTACAAGCACCATATTGGTCTAGATCCTTCCACATCATGATGGATGCATCCAACTATGCTTTGGGAGTAGTGCTTATGCAAATGGATGATAAGAAATGCCCATAGTACATCCACTATGCAAGCTGAAGCATTGTGGAAGCATAGTTAAATTACACCACCATGAAGAAGGAATTAATGATAGTGGTGTATGCTCTGGAAAAGTTCAAGCACTATGTGCTTGGCTACAAAGTATTTGTGCACATGGACCATAGTGCAAGCACTTCCTCATGAATAAGCCAACAATGGACCATCGTGTCATATGGTGGCTCGTGATCTTGCAAGAATTTGATCTCATGATGGTAGATCGAAAAGGAATCAAGAATGTGGTCCTTGAGCACCTCTCTTGCTTAAGATGGGATAATAAAGAGGAGGAGAGCCCACTTTTTGATCAATTTCTAGATGAATTCCTCTTTACTAGAATAATAAGTAAACAAACGCTTGCAGAAACAACATGGTATAATGGCATCCTCACTTATCTTCTCACTTAAGAGATGCCACAGGATTTTGACTTTAGATAGAAGCCACAATTTCTTCATCGGGCCAAATACTTTATGGAAATCAACAAACACCTCTACAAGGTGTGTGTTGATGGCCTGATTCATTGGTGTGTCATTAATGAAGATCAACTATGTGTTCTCCAAGATGCTCATGAAGGGCCTTGCAAAGGCCACTATGTAGGGAGACACACAACCATAAAAATCCTAATGGTAGGATACTATTGTCTTACAATCTTTAGGGATGCCCACCAGTTCATCTTGTGAATGTTATTAATGAGATGGGGGGATGACCACTCACATGGAAGGTCCTCAATAGTGGATTCAACCACTAGAACCTTTTGACACATGGCACATTGACTTTATGGAGCCCATCACACCCATGTCCAACAGGAACACATATATTATCGTAGTAATCAACTACTGCACAAAATAGGCAGAAGCAGTAGTCGTTACTGATTATACAACAAAATATTGTGAATAGGTTTGGGATGCCATGTTGATGAGTAGTGAGGTACCCCTACACTCAACCATATGAATCACAAGTGTTCATGCACAATCGGGTCGAATTCCATGGATGGAACTAGTTGTGGTATCTAGATTATTATGCTTTGATTGTAGTTTGTTGTCTTCCCACTTGGCCTAGTGGTAGCTTTGTCATGTATGATTTAGTCCAAAGTGAGGCATATGATGTTATTAATAATTTTACACTACTCCTAATGATGATAAAAAGGTAAAGTAATTAAACTAATGGACAATGGAAAGTAAAATCTAACTAGCCTATGTGTAATGAGTATCTACCCTTAATTGTTCGTATACATCTTGGACTTCATGAGACTACTTTTGGGATGGCCAAGTGTATGTCACTGGGTATACCAAACAATACACTTTTGGGTTACCAAGTACTTCCACTTAAACACTGGTGATTAAGGCATACACATTCCACTTAATAATAGGAATGGTAACT
Source organism: Gnetum montanum (assembly GCA_015680685.1). Classification (NCBI taxonomy): domain Eukaryota; kingdom Viridiplantae; phylum Streptophyta; class Gnetopsida; order Gnetales; family Gnetaceae; genus Gnetum; species Gnetum montanum. Next base: position 110,500 of record MNCI01008146.1, on the reverse strand, counting down.
AGCAATAAAGGGAAACATTTAACTAAATAAAGTAGTAAATAATTAACAATTCAAAGCAATAATAATCTAAGTGGATGCTGTAATGATGGGAGTAATCTCGATCTTTATTGTTAGTCATGTAATGTGTCCAAGTATGTCACACTTGAACAAAGGTGTCATATGATTACAAACATCACACTGTAGGCATACATTGGAAGTAACAAACTTAAAAGAGAAGAAACTAAAAATTAAAACTATCTCTCTACTTCCTATGTTCTACATGTTATCTCATCCATGCACCCAAGTGCAACATTTATAGGTAGATGCATATGAGGCAATGTTGGGTATCAGATGTTGCTTATTAGCCTCAATGTCGAGTATGCAACGTCGAATCCCCAATGTTGTGTATTCGACGTTGGGGCCACAGAAGGATGACTCATCACATGTTCACTAATTTTTGACAATGGAACTCATTTCACAGGTGCCACTTTTAGAAAGTTAATGCAACACTTGGGGGTTGAACATAAATTAACAACACCCTACCACCTCCAAGCCAATGGTCAAGTAGAGGTAACCAACTAGGAGATCATAAAAATACTAACATGGACCATTAGCAAATATAGGAAAGATTAGAGTGCAAAACTTAACAATGCTCTCTGGGCTTATCATTCAACATGAAAACTTCCTATTAGCTATTCTTCCTACAAGTTAGTGTATGGAAAACTTCCAATGTTCCCGATCTAGTCTGAGCTCTGTACACTCTCAACAGCTTGTGACCTAAATCTTAACCTAAGTCTAGCACAGAAGGAAAGATTAATCAACCTGAATGTGCTAGATGAAAATTGATTAGTGGCCCTATCTTTGAATGAGGTGCACAAGGCATTCAGCAAGTAATGTCATGACCTTAGAATCAAGAAAGTAAAACTTCAATCGAGGATAAGGTTCTCTACTAGAACCCCACACATGTACCCCAAAAGGAAAAATTTCAAACATTGTGGGAGGGACCTTATATAATTGATCAAACCTTTTCCTCTGGGGCTATGTTGATCTATAAGCTTGAAATCCCAAATAAAAAGTAGTTGATCAACATCCAAAAAGTAAAACATTTCCTAGAGCTAAGACAGGCCAGTGCAACTACCACCTCGACAGATGGACAATCACATTCCATTTTTTAGATCTCCTCCTTCCAACTCAATTGTGGGGGAGATGGCCATCCATGCTAACAATCTATAAGGATTCTTAGTTTTTTTACTTTTTTTTCCATGTTTTTGATTTTACAAGTTATTTATTTTACAAATTTTTGATTCTCAAATTTTTCTAATTCTACACCATTGTTATTACCTTTAAACCTTTCTCAATTATTTAACACTTTCTTATATATTTTACCTTGTTTTATTTCAAGTGTGATATTTCCTTATTTTTGCTAATAAAATTACTTTATTGTCATAGGACATAGTGCCGCTGTTGCTGTTTACTAATGATGGGTTGTGCACTTAATGTTGTGATTGTCATTGTTTTAGTTTTTATTTTTGAATTTTGATATTTGATGACTTTGACATGGTTTATTTTTCATGGAATAGGTAGTGAGTTCATGTCATCCACCCATCCAAAAAACTCTATGGTTTTCCTTATTCTATGGGGGGGAGGTCCCTTCCATTAAAGAAACTTTTAATCAATTGGTGACCTTGGTAGTTTCTAAATTAGGAAGGATTTAAAGGTTTGTAAAGAGTATGACTTCAAGGGGACTTAATACTCTTTGTACTCTTCTACTTGATTGAGTGCTTGAGTATTTTTCATGAACTTCTTACTATTCCATACCATACCAATCACTAATAGGAAGTCAAATAAGTCTTTGCATGGTGTGGTTCCCATCCAAATTTTTTTTAAGAAAAAACAAAAGCAAAATGATGGGAATTAAAAGCACACCCCTTAGACACGAATAAGTCCTTGCATGTTGTGATTCCCATTTAAAAAAAAACAATGGAAATTCAAAGCACACCCCTTGGGTAAATAAATAGGCTACAAGCATTGGTTATGGGACTAGAAAGGCATGCACCTATGTCTGAAGGTCTCCTCTAACTAAGGCCCTCTCTCTCACTTTCTACTTCTTTCTTTTCCTCTTTATGGAATGGTGGTTGTCTTGTGAAAGCACTCTCATGTCTTGAGTGGGTGGATCGGTCTTAGAGTGGTGATGTGAAGTCATTGAAAGCAGATGGTTTTGGTCTGGATTGAGGATGGATCTTCCTAGGTCATTTTAAACACAAATTCTATAAGGAAATTCTTATGACCTTAATTTAGAACTCTATTCCACCTTCTCTATCATCCATCCATGCTGCCATAACTCACCTTACTATCGTGTTCTATGTTATGCTCTATGTCTTGGTCTGATATGTTTGGATTCTTGAGTAGATTCTTTTTGGTTGGTCCTTAACTTTTCATGATTATTAATTGACTATGAAGCCCATAGACTCCTTAGTTGAGGTTATGCAAGGGCAACAAGGGCATGAGCCTACCATGGGGGGGATCCACTTGCATAGCTCTTGGCTTGATTAGTTAAGGTTCTTTACCTTTGACATTACCACAATCCTATCTTTTGCATATTCCACTGAGTATTCTACTTAGTGCTCAATATTTTATTTCATTCATCTCCTAAATCAAAATTTCTCCATTTTTCTAAATTTATGTGCTTCAACACCCTCTTCTCATGTTTTCATACTATTCTTGGCCTTTTGAGCTTTCATTTGACCCTAATTTCATTCCAAAACTTTTCATATTTTGCAAATTTGACCAAAGTCAATGGTCATCTATGGTGGTCAAAGGCTGGATTGTCGAGGCCATGGCAATGTAGCCTCCCTTGTCAATGAGACCCAGTCAACTAGGCCTCATCAACGTAGCACAAAAATCCTATATATACCATCGTGCACTTAGAAATTTTTTATCATTTGCTCATAACACAAGGGGATTTTTTGCAATTTTTTAGAGCCTAAAACCTTCCAAAGCCCTTAACTTCCCAATCATTTGTCCAAATCACTTTGTTCTTCAACCCTACACTTTTGATGAAATTTTTTTGAAAATTTTTCTAACTTCCCGAAAGGGTTAGTAAACTTAACAACATACAAACATCAATTTTTTCAAGAGTTAACCCTTTCAACAACCTTTGGGATGGTTTACTAATGATAATATATAAATAAATAATAATTGGAGTAATTAAATCAACCATAATCACAAGTTAGCCAAGTGTGACTATTCCAAAGAGATAAAGGTATTCCAATTGCTTCATGTTACACAACGATTACTAATCCATGGTCTTATTGTGATTACAGATGGCACCAAAACCTAAACACCCATAGGAGGGAGAACCATCTCAACCAAGAGAGAAATGGCCCAAAACTCGAAGGAGCCAATAGGAACAAGTCCAAGAATCACCTAAGGCAACCCATGTAACATGACCTCTTTGTGATGAGCATGAAGTGGAATTTTTCTAATAGATTCCAAAAGAAGAAGTGCCAACAAAACAATCATAGCAAGGAGAAGTGCTTGGACCTACACCAAGGCTTAAAGTCATTTTGACTCAAGCCTACCTTGACATTATTAGGTCCCGAGAAATCCAATGATCAGTCCTTCAGGAGATCAACTTTGGGCCAATCCTTGAGAAAGCTCCAACAGATGTCCAAACTCAACTGCAAACCTCTCCCATGTGGCCAATAGTCACATCTAGTGGGAAATGGTACATGGAAGAGACATACCTCTTCTAGAATAATAGAAGGCTAGGGTCCACTATCAAAATCAAGGATATTCAAGTATCTTACTTGGTAGAAGCTATCAAACAAGAACTTGGATTGGTTGACATTGGAACATAGTTGGCAAAACTATCAATACCAGGTGATCTTGAGGCCAAGAAGGAGTGGACTCAGTGGTGCTACAAGGTTGACCGTAAGGAGTACGATGTGCTCACACCGATGAACCACATCTATTTCAAAATCACAGCCTATCACCTCAACCCAATAGTGAGGCCAAGCAAGGTGATTGTCTTCTCCACTTGAGCATGTATCACTCTAAGTGGGAATTTCTTGTCAACCTTCCATAACTACTCTACTTGGAGATTGAGAAGAATTTCAAAGAAAATGAACATGGAAGGAAAACCTTATTCTTTCCATGCCTCATTTGAAAACTCTACAAAAGGGCAAGAATTGTTCACTACTCCAATGATACACTTAGGCATACTCCTTTGGCCTCATTGTCCAAGATCATAAAAGAGAAGATGCCATCGATGACCCAAGAAGAGGAGTAGCCGCCATTACCACGCACTCAAGAAGCAACATCAGAGGCCTACGTAGCCATTGAGCGAGTCCACAAAATCCAAGAGTAGCTCTTGAGTGAACAAGAGCAACGTGTAGGAATGAGTGGGGTAGATCCATATATATATCAATCAATGATGAGTCACCTTAATGAGGTGGCTCAAATAGTTAGCTAGATGGAGAGGGGTGGATCAATTTTTTTGCCAAAAAAATAGAGTTGCCTGCGAGGTCAAATCCCAATGTCCAAGAGGTGATGGTGTCTTTATCTCAATACCATTTATTCCCAGAAATCTCTGGGAATGTCACCACCTTCTTGGTGCATTTGGAGGAAGGTGAAGGGGTAACTGTCTTGGTGATGTAGCATCAAGGGTAGGAAAAAGTAGCTAAATTTGTTGTTGACTATGTCACTAAAGCACTAAATGCACCCGTAGCATTTTTACTAGATGTATTTGCACTTCAAGATGTATAGACATCCACAAGCATGGTTAGCGAAAAGTTAAATGTAGCGCAACATGAAGAATTGCTGAAATGATTGGTGGGAACCAAGCAACCAATTCCAGATATCTTTAGTTTTCTAAAAGACATCACTGCAACCTAGTTGAAGTTGTTGAATGCAAGAAGCAAATGCATTATTTTGGAGGGGCAACTTAAAATGGCTCAAGAACAAAATCAATGCTTGGCCATAGAGGTTGCCGAACTACATCCTCAACTTGCTAATCCTACAATCCTTAGCCCAATAATAACTAGAGATAAAGCTTTCAAATAGCTTCAGGAATGATTCCAAAAAGTTGAGGAGGAGGTAGTTACAACCATCTTCAACTAGTCCATAGTTGAACCTAAAACATAATTAATTCAAAAGGACTTGACATAGATGCACCAGGAGAACGAGACCTTGAACACATAGAATCATTGCCTGCACAATGTTGATGCTCAGAAGGACCAAATGTAGGAATTTATTCATCAATAGTAGGAGCAACTTGCTAGGGTGAACATTGAATTGAGAAGATTGGCTACAAAAAATCAAAAATTATCATTGGAGAAAGTGCATGCCTTACGCTAGAAGTCTGGCATGAAGATTGTTGCCTAGGAGAATGAGGTCCTCAAGTTTGAAAAGGTGAAGAATCACTACAGAGACTAGGTTGTCTTGCAGAAAGAAGTTAATGAAAAACACATTCAAATGGTGAAGGTGAAAATGAATGAAGCCCTCTAGTAACTCCAATAGGGAAGAGAAGTCTAGCAACCCATTTTTGATGGGATTGATGCCTACAACAAAGCAGAGATCCATTTGAAGGAGTTACAAATAGAAGAGATGACCAAATATATGGAGTTGGCCAATCTCTGATATGTAAACTTGGCAATGCTGACTACTGGATGGTCATAGTCAAAGTTACAGAAACAAGTGGCTAGCTCATATTTGTTATATAAGGTAAAGTTCAAGCACCACAAAGACACCAAGCAAAAGCTTGAGACAGAAAATGCTGAACTTGAAGTTATTAAAGCATGGTTCAAAGATCAACGATCAATTACTAAGAACCTAGCCAAATGGATGAATGACTACCATGAGCTAAAGGACACAGTCAAGGTGTTCAACATTGAATGCAAATAGTTCACTACTTGGTTTGTCAATGCAAAGGAGTTATATCCAGCAATCCCATGTCCCTAGGTTGTGCCCATTCCAACCCACATTAGTGAAGCTGCATGGATGATGCACAATCCTAGAAGTAAGGAGGAGAAAATGAAAAAATTGTTGGATGCTTTCTGACTTCCACCTAAAGTTGCAGTAGCAATGGGATAGCCACAACCACCTCAACCATCGCCCATGCATGAAGCTAGTGAAGGTCCCTCATAGCCTCAAGAGCCACCACCGCTTGGGACCATTTGATCTTCTCCACCACACTTTACACCATTAAGCAACGTGCTGTCTAATTGTAAAGAGTCATGTCATGGTGTTCAATTTTGTGTCCTGAACACTACTATTTTTTGTAATGTGTTGATCTGTACACTCAAGCTCTCCATTTTTTGTTAAAGTCAGTTAGTCAGTTCTGTTTTTAAAAGGTTAGTTAATAATCCCATACCTTTCCAAATTTGTAAAGAACTCAAGCACAAGTTTTCATCTAGTCGTAGGGGTATGATGAGTCATAGTTCTATTGACTGCATTGACGAGACCTCGTCAATGTAGCCTTGTTGACTCGATCTTGTTGATGCATCATGCCATGTGTTGACATGGCCCTGTCGATGTAGTGTTTGTAGTCAACTATAAATATGCATCTACCAACTGCATTTAGGGCAATAGAGATTGTAGTTGTAGTGAAGCTTTTGCAGTTTTTCCATTTGAAAGTTAGAGTTTCCCTTCCGAGTGCTTGCAGCAGGAGTCATTGAGTGTATGGATCTTTATTCAAGCATTACTATACCTGAGCACAGTAGTGTGTGCAATGATAAAGATAAGCTTTCTGATAAACCTTGTAGCACTTTGGATTAATTAAATATTTTTTTATTCATTTAATGTTTTCAATTATTTATTTATTTCTTTCAATTATTTATTAAATGTTTCCAATAATTAAGTTAATGAAGTGATTAAGTAAGATAGATTAAACACATAAATATGACCCCTTCGAGTGTAACACGTATTCGCTTGGTAATCCTAGCAGTGTTATTGTTTGGTACACCTAGTAGCATAGCGCTTGGTCAGCTAGTAGTGGATACATGGGTTTAGGATGTGTACAGAAAGTGGGACTGAATGCTTATGTCAGGACTAGTTAAATGCTAGTTAATTAGTTAATTTAAACTAGTTAATCCAATTACTTTTATCTCCCTTTGAATGCCAAACCATAAAACATAAAACGATAAAAATTAGATACCTCAATTACACTTAACCATACTAGTGTACGTCATAGGTGTAATTGGGAAGATAATGATTGACCTTAAGGTAAGATTCACTTCCTAGAGGACTGATGCACCGAAAACAATAAAGTCCACAGAATTCAACCGGATCACGTTTGAATGCTTTGTGATTTGTATGGTTAGGCATAGGGGTATCTCATTGCTCATTAATTTTATAATCCATTTAAATTGCATGCACTTAATTAATTAATTTATATTTTATCATACCTTGGTTACACCACATGAGTACTACAAGCTTCAAGCATGAATACATTAACATTTAGTAAACCCAACAATGTGCTACTTGGTACACCCACGAGTAAATACTTGGTAATCCAATAGTGTTAGCATGAGTTCATGATGTGTATAGTAAGTTGGAAATGGATGCTTAATGCTTAGGCTAGACTAGATTTATTCTTTGCACTTAAGTTAAATAATTTAGATTTTCAATCTTTTAGTATTTAATAATATTTTAGATATAGTCATTATAACATCAATATGATACACCTCAGTCACACTTAACCATACAAAGTAGCCTACATAAGTATGATTAGGAAGACAATGATCATTGATCAATCACAAATCTATCTAGATACCCACACTAGTCCTATCAACAAAGTTTGACTAGGTTGCACATGAAAACTTGTGATTTGTATACTTTAGTGTAAGATTTACTCTATCGCTCATCATTAATGTCATTGTCAGAAACTAGTGCTAGTGATTTAGATAGCTAGAATAATATAAATATTGTTGTCAAAGCTTAAAAATAATTCTCTTGTGGAAATAATATTATTTTATTTAAGCATACTAAAGTTAGTAAAATATGTCTTCTTATTGCAAGGTTGATTCCCCACCTAGTCATGATTCTACAAGGAAACATAATAGAATAATAAAAAATAAGGATGATACCCCCCAACAACTTAAGTTGGTATACCAACATCCATACCTTTGTTATCTTAATTTTACTTTTAGTCTCCACTAAGATGATCACTTGCGATTAAAGGACCTAGAAGGTAATATTTTGTTGTCACATGACTATTTAGTCCTACTGATGCTCATAACAACATTGATAAAAGTGGGAATGGCAGGAGCTACATGTGACTATAAGGTGGTTAACAAGATGACCAAGTCCTACCAACCCACCAAAGCCTAACTATGAATGGACCATTTCATAAAAGCACATCATGAAGCCATCAAGAGAAAGGAGACCATCATTCCACTAATATTGCAGCTTGAGAAGAAGGATACTAATTATCAATCTAGCAAATATCATTGCCCAAATCCTCTAACACATGCTACAAATCCATGGTTACATTTAACCTTGACTAGCAACTAGAGAAAAGGGAGAGCAATATCCAATATCAGAAGGACCTCCAAGCCTAGATCTTCCACTAAGCCAAGTTGAGGTGATCAAAGGGGTTATGAAAGGAGAGTAAGCCTCCACAACTCTCTTGGTTCTTCATCTTTCTCATTCTTATGATTGTCAAGCTCTAATGAGTGTGAATATGACTAAGAAAGAAAGGGTAATGATAGATGACTTATCAGAGATGATTAGAGAGACCATCATAGGAATAGAGGAAGAGATAATACATGGAACCAAGAAATGAAACATGGAGTTAAAAGAAGACATAGTAAACACCACATAAGGCAACATGGTCATAATAGAGACCATAAGTATAGAGATGATTATGGTGAACCCTTCCTTGCTACTCACAGATGATTAACATTAGGTAGTGATGAGTGGCGAGGTACCCCTACACTCAACCATACGAATATGAGCGTTTCATGCACGATCCAGTTAAACTTCACAGACGGGCTAGTTGTGGTATCTAGATAGTTACTCGTTGATTGTAGTTTACTGTCTTCCCACCTGGACTAGTATTTGCTTTGTCACGTATGGTTTAGTCCATAGTGAGGTGTATGATGTGGTTTCTAACCTAGTGCTACTCCTAGAGGCAATGGAAAATATCTTTAATTAAGATAAGAGGAAAAGGGAGAGAGTATCTAAACTAATAGGAGATAGGGAGAGAGAATCTAAGCTAGCCTAAGTGTGATGAGCATCCATTCCTTAATCATCCATACACATCTTGGACCTTGTGCATGACTACCACTGGGATTACCAAGTGCATGGCCTAGGTATGCTACTGGGATGCTAAGTAGTCACACTTAAATGCTTGTGATTAAGTTGTACTTATTCTGCGTTTAATAGGAGTTTAGGGTAAATAGATGTTAACTACGAAAGAAATAAATAACAATAACAATTAAATAATTAAACTAAGTGAATGCTATAATGATGAAGTAATCTCAATATTTATTTCTGGTCATGTGCGTGTCCAAGTACATCACACTCGAGTAAAGGATGTCGTACAATTACAATCATCATATTGCAGGCATGCACTGAGAAATAATTCTAACTCTAAGAAAGAAAAACTGCAAGAGTTTGGGTAAGGGACTAAGAACTAATGTCAAGACTAAGTGTGCTACCTCTTATTTATAGGTAATGAGATAGGTCCTAATATTAGATGTTCGATATCGCTTGCAGGCCCTGATATCACGTACCCGATATCGAGGGTTCAATATCGGGGCTCATCAGACCTGGTATCTTGTACCTAATATCAAAGGTTCGATAATAGGGGTTTGATAATAGGAGTCCAATAACAGCACCTAGCAAACCATGATTCATTAGGTAGGTAGCCTATATTCCTACCAAGTATCAAAGGGATATTTGAATCAAATGGCTAGACATGAATAACATGTTTAAGTTCGAGGAAGGCTATAATGTTGATATATAGAATCATCTGTAAGCCTTCTATAATGCCTATGCCTTGCAAAATGTAGAGAATGAATGACAAAAGTTGAAATTATTCCTAAGGACACTCATCAAGAAAGAAGAAAGTTGGTACTAGTTATTGGAAATAAATTTAATTAAAAGCTAGAGTATGATGTTAAAGATCTTCACTGACAAATATCAAATGTACTGTAGAGTATCCAATGTAAGGAAGTAGATTTAGAAATGAAGACAAGGAAATCACAAGTCCCTTAATGTAGCCTCAAGAAAATATTATTTAGTATTTGATGATGAGCCACGATATTGCATACGCGATATCGCATCCTGCCTCAATTTCTATAAATAAGAGGTGGCTTCCCTTGTTCTAGGGAGTAAGACTTAGACCCTTAGCTAAACTCTTGCAGTTTTACCATTCCAGAGTTAGAATAATTTCCATATGCCTGTAGTAGGAGTCTTAAAGTGAACGGATCTTTATTTGAGCAAATTGTACCTGAGCACACATTTGTGTACGGCAATAAAGACAAACTTTATGATAAACCTTGTAGCATATGGACTAAGCTAAATAGTAATTAATTGTTGTTGAATGTTTGAATGCTTTCTTAGTTAATTAATCTCTCTCTCAATCCTTGACTCTCCTAGTTAAGTGCACTCAGTACGACCACTTTGAGCATGTGTGTAGTGCTTGGTAACCTAGTAATGATTAGCATTTGGTAATCCCAGTAGCATTGCATTCGGTCAGAATGTGTGCGGCAAGTGGGAATGGATACTAATGTTAGGAACAATTAGAACTTAGTTAGTGAATAGTTAATGTAAGTTAGTTACTTAGTTCTCTTCACCTTCCCCTATTAGCATAAAGACATTAAAAAGATAAAAGCTATAAAAATCACATACCTCAATCTTACTTAACCATACAACTGTGAAAATACAAGTAAGTTTGGGAAGACAACGATTGGAACACCACAAAATTTTGGGTCTCGACATCGCAACTGCAAATATGGCTAAGTGTTACGTGTTGTTACCTTGCTACTACGTAGCATAGCGTAGCACCTTGTTATGCACTGTTACGCTATGTTACACGTTGTTATGTGCTGTTACACGTGGTTACTTGCTGTTACACGTTGTTACCTATTGCACTGCCACGTGGTGCCAGATTTGCATTTTGGACTAACCCTAGCCCTATAAATACCTTTGCGTCTTCTTTAAAAAAAGAGAAGAGAAGAAGAGGGGGAAGGCTTTAATTTCTTCATCGGCAAAGCAGTTGGCATTTCCATTTTTGGCATTTGGCATTTTAGCATTTTGGCACTTAGCTCCGTGGGCGAACAAGACCTAGAGCACACCACACCGACAAAGAGGCACAACTACATCACATGGTATACTATGAACACCGACCTTGGAGGCATAGTTTATCACAGTGAACACCAGATTTCACAGCCTGACACCACCAAGGCTATGATTTTGCTCCTACTGTGCCTATTGTACACTTTGTATACCTATACCCTTTTTCAGGGTGATGTATCTTTCTATTCAAACTCTCTTAGCAGTTGTTGTTGCATCATGCTAGTTTAACATCTTAGAGAATGGTTGTTGTGGAACTTTGACCACAAAGGGTGTTGTGGGTGCTCGAGGTGACACTTTGATAACAAAGGGAGGCCTCTTGCTTGTGGAGGCTGAGGGAATACTTGCCTTGCTGGGAGGCACACGGATCACAAAAGGTTGTTGTGTAGGTTTAGACTTACTACCTATGTTAATGGAATTCATGACATAGGAGGCATCCTTTGTGTTGGATTGACTCACCATGTTAGGTACCAGTTGGCCACATTCTATCATTCTCTGCAGGTCATCCTGCAAAGCACGACAATTGTCTGTACTGTGACCAGCCAATTGGTGCTAATGATAGTATTGGTCCAGCTTGAAATGTTGTGGAACTGGGGGCTTATCTGGCACCGCTAAAGAAGGGTTTCCTAGTAGTTTGCAGTAGCTATCATGTCTTTGGCAAGTAATTGCTGATACATGTTTGTGTTGGATTTTCCCAGCTTTCAAGAGTTGCTCTAGTAGTTCAGAGGGTTGCACCGGTAGTGGTGTATACTTTGAGTGGTCTTTGCACTGAAAGTTGGGTGTTGGGATAGCCCCTATCAATGTAGCTGAGTTGGTGCCAGAATTGGTAGTTTTGTTAGTTGGGGCTTTGGGCTGCTTAGTTGTTGGGCCCCAGTTGGTTTTTTTTGTGCTTGTGGCTACATGCTTGCAAGTGTGTTGGTTTCTGTAGGCCACATAGGCTAGATCATTGCTAGCTTGTGCTACGTCCTCTATGCTTTTTTCTTGGGCAAAGGCTTGGCTAAGAGACTTTGGGGCTAGATAATACAGTTTGGACTTAATAAAGTCATTTACTGCACCTTTAAAGATGGCTAGTAGATGTGCTTCTGCTAGGGGTTCATGCATTTCACTCAATGAAGCATTCCAACGTTGGAGGAATTTTGGCATGGGCTCTAGAGGCCCCTGTTTAACTTGCATCAGCTGATGAAGGGTTGCTTCAAGCTTTAGGTTGTACCTGAAGCATGTCACAAACTTGGTTATGAGATCCTCCAAAGAGGAGATTGAGGCCTTGGGTAGTGCACGATACTAGTCCAAGGCCTTGCTAGTGAGTGACATGGGGAACATGCGTATGATAGTGTGTGGCCAAGCTTGAAGGAGTAGGCATTTAGATCGAAATGTGACCAAGTGTGCATTGGGGTCCCCTTCACCATTGTACTTGGTAAATTGAGGTAGTTGGGCCCCAGTTGGGAGAGTTAGAGGTGGTACCGTAGGACTTATGGGATCATCTTGGTAGAAGTCCACCACCTTAATGGTGTTAGAGGAGGCAACCTAAAGTTGGTTGATCTCCTCCGTCAAGCTTTGTATCAGCTGGAATGCCTGATCCAAGCTTGGGGATGTGCCAGCTGGTTGCATTGGCTGGGCTTGGGTTGGTTGTGGGGTTTTCCAGTTTAATGTCGTAGTGGACAGGTGTTGTCAGTTTAACGTCGTAGCGGACGATTGCTGATGTAATGGCTGAGCGATGGGTGCAGTGATTGGAGTGGGCCACATATGGGTGGGTTGGACAGACACTGCAGACACTAATGAGATAGGTGGGATGTAGGATGCTTGAGTTGTTTGGAGCTGGGGGGTGGCCCTTGCATGAGCATAGTGCTAGGCAAATGCATTAGTTGCTTGCAAGGAAGGCTGAATTGGCATGGTCACTATCTTGGAGGGGATGGATGGACCAAACCGAGGAGGGGCTGTACTAGGGAGTGGTTGTTGGAAGGTGGTGTGGAGGTGGCTCTCGTGTTTAGAGTAGGCCTCGAACTCGTCTTCCTCCCTCTATGAGGCTTCCTCATAGGTTGTCCCTGCATCATGCTTGTTTGCACGGATGAGTTGGGACAACAACTGGTGGTAGGACTCCGTGAGTGGGATTATGTCAAACAAGGAGGGGTTATACTCCCATCCATTCTGATGGACTCGTTCGTAGTCCTGTTTTGCCTCTAAATCGAGGTTATCCATTGGTAGTTCTACTTGGATTTTGGCACAAACGAAATTGTATTGTTCATGACTTAACGGAGCATGCTTTGGCTGGATTGTGGTATCAAATGTATTAGACACCAACGTGGAAGGTTGACCTGGATTCATATTCATAGATCAGGTTATGAGAGTTGCTGTTTGCAGAAAATGACTAACTCTGAAAACAGCAGAAAAATGACTAAATCTGCTGGTAGCAGAAAAAGGGCTAAGTGTAAAAATGCAGAAAAAAATGCTAAGTATGAAAATGCAGAAAAAATGGCCAAGTATGAAAATGCAGAAAAAACAGCCAAGTGTGAAAATGCAAAAAAACAAGCCCTCCTTCTAGCGCCAAAAATTGTAGTGACAAAAAACATTGGTGGCTAGAAACACCGAGAGGTCTTCGGGTGCATAGCTTAACCCCAAATCCACGTGAGGGCAGTGCTGGAGAAAATAGATTTAGGGTGCCCTAAACGGTTTGGTCGATCAGAGAGGGACTTAATCAGATAGGGACTTTAAAAAAAGAGAAGATAAGAAGAGGGGGAAGGCTTCAATTTCTTCACTGGCAAAGTAGTTGACATTTCCATTTTTGGCATTTGGCATTTTAGCATTTTGGCACTTAGCTCCGTGGACGAACGAGACCCAGAGCACACCACACCGACATAGAGGCACAACTACATCACATGGTATACTATGACCACCGACCCAAGAGGCACAATTTATCACAATGAGCACCAAATTTCATATCCCGACACCACCGATGCTATGATTTCGCTCCTACTGTGCCTATTGTACACTTTTTATACCTATACCCTTTTTCAGGGCGATGTATCTTTCTATTTAAACTCTCTTTTTTGGCTGATCACAACATTTATTTGGCATTGTTAAGCATCAAGTCATGTTCATTGTCCCGTTACGTACTATAGCACATTTCTACTGGTATGCACATTACGTTTTCTTTTATTGTTTACAAAAGGGTTATTGTACATCGATTAAGTCCCTGTCTGATCAACCAGACCATTCAGGGCACCCTGAATTCGTTTTCTCTAGCACTGCCCTAGCGCGGATTCAGGGTTAGGCTGTGCACCCGAAGACCTCTCGGTGTTTCCAGCCACCGACGTTTTCTATCGCTACAACGATTGATTAACCTTAAGTGTTCCATTAAGGCGCGTAAGCACTTAGTCCTTGGAGTTTGACCGGATCACGCATGAAACGCTCATATTTGTATGGTTGAGTGTAGGGGTACCTCGCCACTCATCGGTATTACATAGATGTCTAGGCCATGGCCTCTCTCAAATGAAACAACTGCGCCATATTATAGATGGACTTAGAAATAAGATAAGGAAAACTCTTGGGATCTAGACCAAGAAGGACTTTTGAGATGAGAGCCCATCAAATTCAAAGGTTGATTGATTAGGTGACAAAGAAAGAAGAATAACTAATCAAGTGAGAAAATGATGAGTATAACAAAGACTCCTCTCTCTACAAAAAATAGATTTGTCTCTATGAGTAGAAAGAAGAGGCATCATTAGAAGAGATGATTCAAAGAAAAATCTTGCTAATCCAAAATTTTAAAACTAAAATCTTGGCTAAGGTTGATAAAATGTGGGATATAATTGATAAAAGGTTTTAAATAACATTGAATATTATATAGGAAAAAGTAGAATAGGGTAGAGCCAAAGATAACAATGAAAGAAAGAAAAAGGATGTAAAAAAAGATTCCTACAAATAAAAGTGAAAAGTAACTCCAGTTGAGGAGGTTGCAAACACATATTCAGATGATAATATCCTAAAAGTTGTTATTCTATAATGTGACATTTCCAAGAGTATGGGATCTATGCCTTGATCCCAAAATTCATCAAAAGACAAATTCCTAGGAGATTACCTTATCCTCAGGGAAACTACAAATAGCCATATCATCAACAATAGTACTATTTTGTGGGGCTTCACTTAGTCTCATGACTATTATCAATAGTGGAAAAACCCATAATCTTGGGGGATGTCACCACCAAAGTAGAATATCCCTATAGGTAGCTCGATACTTATGTTACTATGTCCAAGAACCTATGTCCCTAAGTGGCTCCACCACTCGTGTCTCTACTCATCACTACTTTCCTTATAAGTACCATAGATTTGTCACTTTGCAGACCAAATCTCCTTCATATGTTCCTCATCCTCACCAATGCTCTTAATTGCATGCTCCTAATCCATTGCACCTACTCAATCCATGCAAGATGAAATACCTTCACAACCGTAACAACAAAATGCTATTAGAGTTGTAAACATTTAAGTAGATGGCAACTCAAGTGGCTCTGAGTACAAGCCTTGAAAATGTTCATTCTTTAGACTTGCTAATCTATTCAAACCTACATAATTATTTGTGGCTATGAACCCCATGCCTACATCCTTTTAGATGCATCCTAAATTGCCTTTAAACCAAAGCACAATCTATGTTCAAATTGTTATGGTATCCCATGCGCTTACTAATTAGGTTAATGTAGATAATCTTTTCAAGAAGAAAATTGATCTAAGAAGTTTCCTTACCTGTAGATGGGAGGAAATGCTGCTTGCAATGCTCTATTGGATTTGGATTTTGGAGTTAACTTAATCTCATAAGAAATGTACCAAGTCTATAACCTATATTCTTTAAAGAAATGCAGCATTAGAATAAAGCTTGTTGTTCAATCTATTATCATTGCTTTGGAATTATTGGAAGACATCATGATTACCATTAGTGAGTGATTGTATCCTATTGATTTTCTAGTAATCCATGTTGATAATTGCAAGGAGGACTTTTCCATCATCATGGAAAGCACTTGGCTAAGCACCATCAATGCCAAGCTTGGGATCAATAACCTATCCTTTGAAATTTCCAAGAAAAATGAACATGAAACTATAGAGAAGAAGCCTATTATATGCATCACATATAGTGACACATGGTACAATTGCATGCCGAAAATTTGGACAATTAGATAAAGAATAATTGTAGCATCCAAATCATGTCAAGAATTAATGAGTGTGCAAAAGTGTCTATATGTAGTAGCTACCAAGCAAGAAGGCATCTAGTGGCTTATTACAAATGAAAGTTGCAAATCTATCGTGTCCATTGAACCTTAAGAAGGCCTCACAAGTGCTTATATTAATAAATTGAATGAAATGGAGGAGCTAAAATTCCAACTTTCCCATGCAAAAAATAACCACGAAGTTGAGATGGATTGAGAAAATTTGAAAAACCTAAAACAATATAACCAAATTCTACTGAACTTAAAACATTACTAAAATCTCTTGAATATGTGTTTTTGAAAAATGGCAAACCGGTAATTGTAAATTCCTACCTCACATAGGCACAAAAAAAAAATTATTGGTGGTTGTAAATAAATGGACAATAGTATTTGCTTGGTCATATAATGAAATAATAGGGATTGATACTCACATATGTCAATAAAGAATCAACATTGATCCAATCTTCAAGCCCAAATGACAATTGCAATGGAGGTTGAATTTAAAATTAAAGCAAGTTATTGAAAAAGAGATTCAAAAACTTCTAAAGATTGAATTCATCTATCTTGTAGTAGATAGTAAGTGGGTAAAACCAATTTACTATTATGCCAAAGAAAATGGACAATGGAGAAACTATATTGACTTCAAGCTATTAAATATGGCAATCTTCATGGATTATTTTCCATTGTCATTTGTTGACCAAGTGTTGGATATCATTATAGGCCATAAGTGTTACAACTTCATGGATGACTATATTAGCTGATGAGTCGTCGTTTGGGGCGACCATGATATTGCGTACGTAATATCGTGGCCTATCTCCTCATCTATAAATAAGAGGTAGATAGATCCAATAGTAAGCTTTAGTCAGTTTTAGTTTAAGTGTTAATTTTTAGTTCTTGTTTTTCCTCTCACTGTATGCCCACAGTGTGGTGAATGTAATTGTACAACATCCTTTATTCCAGTGTGACGTACTTGGACACGCACATGACCGGCAATAAAGATCGAGATTACTTCATCATTGCAGCATTCAGTTAGTTTAATCATTTAATTAATTGTTATTTACTACTTTCCTAGTTAATCTCTTCTCACCCTTAAACTCATGTTAAAACGCAGAATGAGTATGACTTGATTACGAGCACTTAAGTGTGACTACTTGGTAACCCAGTAGCGTACCTAGGATCTGTCCTTGGTGATCCCAGTGGTAGTCATGCACGAAGTCCAAGGTGTATACGAATAATCAAGGAATGGATGCTCATCACACTTAGGCTAGCTTAGATTCTCTCTCACCCTCTCTCTCCTAGATTAGTGAATATTACTTTCCATTGCCTTTAGGAGTAGCATTAGATTAGAAACCACATCATACACCTCACTCTGGACTAAACCATACATGACAAAGATAATACTAGTCCAGGTGGGAAGACAGTGAATTGTGACCTAAGGATAACTATCTAGATGCCACAACTAGTCCGTCTGCGGAGTTTGACCGGATCGCATGTGTAATGCTCATATTCATATGGTTGAGTGTAGGGGTACCTCGCCACTCATCATTGGTGCTGTCGCCGTGGACAGTGCTAGTTATCTAGATTAGTTATATCATACAAGATCATTGTATAGGAATTCACAATATATCTTTTAGAAAGAAATAATTATAAAAAGTCACATGCAAATTCACACACAATTTCATAATTATGCCTCTCCTACAAGATTATAATAATGCCACACTTAGTGAGGAAGTTCATTGGAGAACCAATGAACTATATGATGATGAAGATTGAAGTATGCAACCTAAAGTGGGGGTTTCTTATAAACATGAACAAAAACAACGTCATCACAATGCACGAAAGCATAACTTACCTGATGACGATGAACCCCTACTGGCCACTACAAGCTTAATGCAAATACAAGAGGCTATTCGAATCTCTCGTAGGCATCGTAAAGAGAGTCATCTACCCAGGCTCGATTTAAACAACTTTTCCAATTTCTCAGGAGACTATGACTTAGATCTGCATCAACATTTACAAGCCTTCTACGATGCCTACACATGGAATAACATTGATAACGGGTGGCAAAAACTTACGCTCTTTCCCATGACACTCGTTGGCCAAGCAAAAGTATGGTATAGATCGTTAAAACCAAATTCAATACGACATTGGTCAACAATGGTAGAAGTTTTTAACAAAAAATATCAAACCTACACAAGAGTGTTTTCCTTGAGGAAACAAATCCAAGGATGGAAACAAGCACAAGATAAACCCTTGGACATGGCCTTAGAAAGATATTATGCACTCTTAAACAACTGTCCAGGCCATGAGTTTTCCGAGGAAGGGCTAATGTATCATATCGTTGATGGGCTTCATGATGCAACAAGAGAGACCCTTGGAATGTATGCCCTAAGGTCAACTATATGAAATACGAACCCATCAAGTCCAAGAGCTTATTAAGCAGGTAGCAAAAGAAGAAGGAGAATTAGCTAGATGGGAGAGTGTTGAAAAACATCAACGGGACCAGAATCTCAACTTAACAAAGGTCCATAATCACAAAAAGGAGAAATCAACCAATCTCAAGGTGGAAGAACCATCTTTGCCAGTACAACAATCATTAGAGGAAGTCAAGGAAAAGATCAATAAGATGTTGGAATGGACGTATCAAAAGTGTGGAGAATTTATCAACATTATTGGAGATAGAGTTTTGATAACCCAAGAAGCAAGACAAAACATTAGACAATCAGAAGGAAGGAATAAGAAAAATAAGAGCTCAACTGCCAATCATACGTATGAATGCAACATTTTCCTGTATGATCACCCTATGGGCCAATGCCCAATATTGTTACATTTATATGAGCATTGGAAAAATACGTTACACCCAGAGTTTGTACAGAGATATTGTGTTTGATCATAGTGGCAACAATCCCAGTTGTGGGGGAAACCACCCCTAAACTAGAGATACCCTTCGTATCATCCAAACCCAAATGCTTATCTAGTTCAACATCATGTTTTTCCAACTGGGCCAACATATGCTATCTCACCACATTACCATTCTCCTCAATACTATCAGCCCATGTCCACAACGCAACCACCGCCTTGTGTACCTTACACTGCTCCTCATTTTCAACATTCTCATCCTTTTCCTCCTTCTACATGGCCACCAACTGTTCCTAAGGTGTTTGCACCACAGCAACAACCCACGAACATCACTTGTGCTAATATTGCTAATAGCAGTGAAAGGCCTCCTCAACATCCAAAGCTTCCCTTCTTTAAACATGACCGTAAGAAGGGACAACACAATT
>MNCI01008146.1:70672-89665 GCA_015680685.1 Gnetum montanum | reverse complement strand
TTGGGGAGGATCCACTTGTGTAATCTTTTGTAATCTTCACTTATGACATAGCTCACACACACCATTTCTTACCCTTAGCATAATTTTTCATAATGTTCTTTCCCTACTATTATCCCTCTAAATTTCAATGTTCCTATGTACCATTACATAGCCTTTTTTCTTCCATATAAGGTTTTATTGATAAAATCCACACCATCATAATTAATTGTGCCTTTCAAATTAATGGAATTACCCTAGCAACCTTTAACATGTGCCACATGTCCTTGCTTTCATATTTTCTTTTTCACAAAACCCTAAAAATTTGATTTTTCCCTTGAGCCTAAAACATCTATAGGCCGTGATATTGTGTACGTGATGTATCGTACGCGATATTGAGTCCCCGCAACCTATAAATAGGCGACCCCCCCGCAACACTTAGCATCATTTCTTGCCATTCACGCAGGGAGCTTTTCAAATTTTTCTCTACGACTTGCGAGTGCGATACCTTTGCTTTTCAACCTCTATCTCACTCGCTGGTACTCTAATTTTAATTCCATCTGAACCTACTTGAACCTGGAGTGTTCAGCTTAGTCGTGGGGGAGGGACACCTGCCGAAAAGCGCCTTAATTTTTTGGAATTTACCATCACCCAAATGACATCATCTAGTGTAATTAGCTATAACACTTAGCATAATTGTGCCCAAAAATCATTTAATCCCTAGGTATACTAGGAAACTAAAATTGGAAACCACGTAAGTCACAGGACTCATTATTACAATCTTTCGGGCAATATCACATAGAGATTAAAAAAATTAATTAATTAAGGTAAGTAGTAAGGTATAACTTAACTTCAAAAACAACCTTACTAATGCTTGGCCCCATGTGATTGCAGATGGCCCCGAAACATGGACAAAAGGAAGGTCCTACTCAAGGTGGAAGCAAACAATCCAAGAGAGGTGGAAGACAAGATCCTGCCAGACAACATATAGAATAAGAGGAGCAATTGTTCAATATTTATCAAGAGGACCCTCCTACCGTACAGTTCAGGCAGGCAAAAGGAGAAGCTGCTGCAGCACCTGAACAGGGACAACATCTCATGTTGCCCCAAGATTGTGTTTAGGCCATCCATGAAAAGTCCACATTCGCTACGATGATTGTGGAATTGAACTTTGAATCTTTTGCAGAGTTCATTCTTGAGGCCGTTAGGGATCACCTCAAAGGGTCTCCCTTATAGCTTACCCTCTCTGAAAGCAGTGCTTGGTACCTAGGGGAGATGTACCAATTTTGACACAATAGAGAGCAAGGCACCACTATCAACATTTGTGGTGTGACAGTTGATTTCTCCACACAAGCCAGTTTAGAAGTGTTAAACCTTTCGAATACATGGCCAGAAGTTGCTCAGTTATCCACCTGTTCAGACCCTAATGTGCGATGGGATTGGTTAGAAAGGGCTTATGGCAGAGATAAAACATTTGGTGAGTTGACGATGGAAGAGAGGATCTACTTTAAAATTGGAACATATCACCTCTTCCCCATGAAGGGCTTAAAAAGGATATCAATGTATGCGGTGAGAGGATGTGTAGTGTTGATGGGAATGGTTAACGCTAACCTGCACCATCTATATTTAACGGAGATCCTAAGGAGGTTTGAGGAATGGAAGATAGGGAACATGGCATTGCCTTTTTCTTGTCTTATTAGAAAAATTTGTTTACATGTTGATATCAGGAGGTACACCAATGATGTCCTCCGGAAAGCCCAAAATGCTTCCTATGCTGAACTGTTAAAGCCACCAGCTGTAAGGAAAATTAATGGTGAGACATTGAGTCCAGAAGAAGAAGAAGAATAAACGGTTGGACCAACTGCAACTCAACTTGCAGGTCCCAGCCAACCTCCAAGCACAGGACCCAGCCAACAACAGGAAGTAGGACCCATCACAAGTCAAGAATAGCCATTGCCGCAAGACTACAGACTGTCGATGAGCCATCTTAGGGCCATCGTTGAGATAGTCAGTTGGGGAAGTCATGATGATGCAAACTTCTTTCACGTCATTGATGATGCCATTCAGCTCATAGTTTCTATGGATTGCATAAGGAGTAAAGTATTTATTCACACAGGAGGAGGAAAAAGTAGATGATCACAACAGATCTTAGGAAACACGGTATCTTTCCAGGTGTAATTAGAAACTGGTGAAGGGGCCACTGTGGTGGTCATGCAACACTAGGGTGTTGTGGGAGTTGTAGATGTGGTCGTAGACCACATCAAAGAATCATTCAATGTACCTATTGTGCCACTGGTAGATCTCATAGGAGCATGGGATGCTCAAATCTTGGCTGGAACCTCAATGACTCCTACGAAACATGAGGATGCGCTCGATCGATTGCTCCAAATAGGGCAAGTAATGACGTCCCTATTTGACATCCCTCAGGATGTTACGGTAATTCAGTTAGACCTAATTTCCACAAAGGGGAAGTTGGTCTTAACAGAAGTGAGGGCTGAGCATGCAGAAGCAGAAGTGCAGAAATTGCAAAAACAGCTTGTGGTCCTACAAGTAGCACAGCGAGACCTTCTACAATTTCTTCCTGCAGACCAGTTATATAATTTCAGAACTGAGCAACTAACCAAGCTAATCATGGAGAATAAAAAGGTGGATGATGAAAAAGAGAAGGCTATTTGGGATGCCTCTGTAGCACAGGCGCAAACTCATGCACATCTTAAAGCACTCAACGCATTACAAGAAAAAATAAACAGCTCGTTGCCAACAACCTTCAGTTGACCACTGTGGAAAAGCAAAAGAATGTTCTTGAGGAACACATTCATTAATTGCAAGAATACTTCATCTGGGTCAACCAAGACATCAGTCATTTAGCTAGGGAGAATCGAACCCTCTCAATGGAGGAGGTAAGCGTAATTCGTCAAAAGACAGCTATTGAAATAAGCGCATGGTAAAATGAAGCTAAACGACATGAGAAGCTGAAGGAGCACCTCTGAGATCAGGTGGGAATGTACAAACAGATCCTTGAGAAGGAGATCCATATGGCCAAGACCCACATCAATGCTATCAGTGCTCAACACACTGATTGGTAGGCCATATTGGACACATATGCCTTTGCCCACCAAGCAGAAGTTAAGAGCTGGGACCTGCAGATCTAGGATTTAATAGAATACATGGAGTTGGAAAATCTAAGGTATGCCAACCTTGCCATGTTAATAGCAGGGCGCTCGATGATAGAGCTCGAGCAACAGGTAGCAACCACCTATGTTAAATACAAAGTAGAATTTGCAGAACGCAAGAAGCTGTTGGAAAAACTCGAAGTTGCAAATTCTAAACTTGAGGTGGTAAAGACAAGCTACCAAGGCCAAAAGGGTATCGCAGTAGATTTGGCTTGATGGCTAGCAGATTTTGAAGAGTACAACGATAAATCCAGAGCCTATGAGGAGGAACGACGGGTGTTCACGGCTTGGTATGTCAAGGCCAATCAAATGTTTCTACAACTACCTTGTCCGTGGGAGGTGCCGACTCCGTGAAACATCAAAACATTAGCATGGATGGCATAAGACCCTCAGACCAAAGAGGAGAAGCTCCAGGCCATACTTTAGCACCATCAAGTCTCAAAGCATGGAGCACAAGACAAAGGGAAAGAGGAGCCACCACCACTTGGAACTTTATGAGTTCCACCCATTTTTGTAGATGTAGAACATTCCTTGTGTTGTGTCTTCATTTTGTTTTCATTCCGCGATAATCCCATTTTTCCCATCTAATAATCCCATACCTATCCACTGTGTAATCACTGTAACTCAAGGATGAGTTTTCATTTAGTCGTGGGGGTATGATGAGTTGTCGTTTGGGGTGATCGCAATATCGCGGTCGCGATATCGAATACGTGATATCGCGGCCTGTCTCCTCATCTATAAATAAGAGGTAGACAGATCAAATAGTAAGCTTTTTGTCAGTTTTAGTTTAAGTGTTAAGTTTTAGTTCTTGTTTTTCCTCTCACTGTATGCCCACAGTGTGGTGAATGTAATTGTACGACATCCTTTATTCGAGTGTGACGTACTTGGACACGTACATGACCAACAATAAAGATCGAGATTACTTCATCATTGTAGCATTCAGTTAGTTTAATCATTTAATTAATTGTTATTTGCTGCTTTGCTAGTTAATCTCTTCTCACCCTTAAACTCATGTTAAAACACGGAATGAGTATAACTTGATTATGAGCACTTAAGTGTGACTACTTGGTAACCTAGTAGTGTACCTAGGATCTGTGCTTGGTGATCCCAATGGTAGTCATGCACAAAGTCCAAGGTGTATATGGATAATCAAGGAATGGATGCTCATCACACTTAGGTTAGCTTAGATTCTCTCTCACCCTCTCTCTCCTAGATTAGAGAATATTACTTTCCATTGCCTTCAGAAGTAGCATTAGATTAGAAACCACATCATACACCTCACTCTGGACTAAACCATACGTGACAAAGATAATATCACGTATGGCATAAGACCCTCAAACCGAAGAGGAGAAGCTCCAGGCCATACTTCAGCACCATCAAGTCTCAAAGCGTGGAGCACAAGACAAAGGGAAAGAGGAGCCACCACTACTTGGAACTTTATGAGTTCCACCCATTTTTGTAGATGTAGAACATTCCTTGTGTTGTGTCTTCATTTTTTTTTTCATTCCGCACTATGGGATAATCCCCATTTTCCCATCTAATAATCCCATACCTATCCACTGTGTAATCACTGTAACTCGAGGATGAGTTTTCATTCAGTCGTGGGGGTATGATGAGTCGTCGTTTGGGGCGATCGCAATATCGCAGTTGCGATATCACATACGTGATATCGTGGCCTATCTCCTCATCTATAAATAAGAGGTAGATAGATCCAATAGTAAGCTTTTTGTTAGTTTTAGTTTAAGTGTTAAGTTTTAGTTCTTGTTTTTCCTCTCACTGTATGCCCACAGTGTGGTGAATGTAATTGTACGACATCCTTTATTCGAGTGTGACGTACTTGGACACGCACATGACCGACAATAAAGATCGAGATTACTTCATCATTGTAGCATTTAGTTAGTTTAATCATTTAATTAATTGTTATTTGCTGCTTTCCTAGTTAATCTCTTCTCACCCTTAAACTCATGTTAAAACACGGAATGAGTACGACTTGATTATGAGCACTTAAGTGTGACCCAGTAGCGTACCTAGGATCTGTGCTTGGTGATCCCAATGGTAGTCATGCACAAAGTCCAAGGTGTATATGGATAATCAAGGAATGGATGCTCATCACACTTAGGCTAGCTTAGATTCTCTCTCACCCTCTCTCTCCTAGATTAGTGAATATTACTTTCCATTGCCTTCAGAAGTAGCATTAGATTAGAAACCACATCATACACCTCACTCTGGACTAAACCATACGTGACAAAGATAATACTAGTCCAGGTGGGAAGATAGCGAACTACGACCTAAGGCTAACTATCTAAATGCCATAACTAGTTCGTCTGCGGAGTTTGATCAGATCGCGCATATAACGCTCGTATTCGTATGGTTGAGTGTAGGGGTACCTCCCCACTCATCATTGGCTATAATCAAATTTGATTAGCCCTAAAAGATCAGGGCAAAACTATATTTATGAATTCTTGAAAGAATTTTGCCTACAAAAAGATGTCATTTGGCCTATGTAATACTCATGTAACATTTCAATACATAGTTTTCAATATATTTCAATAATAGATATACAATGGTGTGGATGTCTTTATGGATGATTGTTCCACCTACAATTTTAATTTTGAGCAAGCAGTAGACCATCTAGAGTAGGTTTTGAAATAATGTGTAAAAACCAATCTTAAGCTTAACTAGTAGAAAAGCTATTTGATGGTTCAAAAAGGCATTATTCTTAGAGACCGAGTATCAAAGAAAGGAATAAAGGTAGATCCTAAAAAGATAAGAGTGATTCAAGGAATACCACAGAAATAATAGACAATAACAGATATTAAATCTTTTCTTTGACACATAAAATACTATAGGAGATTTATAGAGATCTTCTTCAAAATTGCTAAACTACCAGTGAAACTAACAAAAAAGGATGCAACATTTGTATATATGATCATGAATTTGAACTCTAAAATAAAAGCTTGTAAAAAATCCCATCCTACAAGCTCTTGATTAGTCCAAGTCATTCCATATTATGAAAGATGCATCCAATTTTACTTTGGAAGCATGATCATATAGGTGAATGATTTAAAATGTTTATACTACATTCATTGCATGCGTAGAAGTATCATAGGTACACAGCTAAACTACATTACCATAGAAAAACAACTCATGACCATGATGCATGTCTCAGAAAAATTTAAGTACTTTGTGTTTGGATATCTAGTTTGTGTGCATACTAATCATAGTATGATTGAGTTTCTTATGAACAAGATAACAATTAGCCCTTGTATAATACAATGGCTAGTAATCTTATAGGAGGTTGGCATGACTATGATTAACAAAAAGAGAACTAAGAATGTTATAACTAATCACTTATCTGAGTTAACATGGTATAACAAAGAGATGTAGAGTCACTCTCTAACTAGTTTGCTAATTGTTGGTGACTATTTGGTACCGCCAACGTTTGGCCTTTGGTCTTGTGACTGAGATCCCAGAAAACAAATGTGTTCCTTCAAATTTGAGTTTAGGTGCTTGTTAGTTTTTGGCAACACCAAGGCCTAGATACCTCCAAATAAACTCAGTGGTAATAGAACCAACTATGCATAAATGTGTGTTTGCTATTGTGAATGTTGAAATGCTTGGGTTTGTGTATGAAATTGTAATTGACCTTTACAAAAGAAATTAAGATAACCTTGTTGAATATTGTGAATCCTTAAAGATTCCCATTTTGTCAAGTCACTTAGTCTATATAGTTCTTATAGTACGTTGCTTGAAACAAATAAAATTTCACCAAAATGCTTAAGCATAATTCTGCAGAAATCTACTCTTAATTTTTTCCAGAGAGAAAGATCCACAAGAAAACTAGAAATAGAGCAAAATTCAATGGATTTCAAAAGAGAAGTAGAAAGAAAAGAAAATAGATTTGTGTGAAATCTCAAATATTTAGGTGAGATAAATTGAACATAAGAAAACACTTTGCAACAAAGTTATTCCAATTCAATCTAAGTACTACAAATTGTCCAAACCCTATGAGCTCACAAAGCAATTTTGTAAAAGAAATTCTTATTAAACTACCAAAACACTTTGTAAACAACAAGGTACAAACTTTTATTTGGCTAGTTAATAGTTTTCAAGAATTGCAAATAATAGAGCTGTTAGAAAAAATTTAACAATTTCCATATTGAAATATCAAGATAATAAGCTTTTAAAAAAATGAAGCTATTTCAAGTTAGCTCAAAAAATCAAAGATTTTCTAGACCTTATAGACTCAAACAGGCAATTTCATAAAGACATTACTATTATATTGCTCAAGATGCTTTTCAAAGACAACATAAAATCTTATGTGGCAAACCTAATAGAAGTTTAGAATTATGCAAAAATAGAGCTATAAGAGCAATCAAAAAATCATAAAATTAAATGCCAAACATAGTACTATCTAAACCATTAGCTAAGAAACTAAGACAAAACGAGAAAAAAAGAACTCAAGATTAAAATAAAGTAGTTGAATTGATGCCTTTAGCAAGTCATGCTTTACAAGAAATCTTCAATGTGTCTCTTCCAAGTTTCTTCCCCAAAAATCCCCCCTAAATTCTACCCTTTAAACCCTTTTTATAATGGCTTTTAGGTAATTACAATCATCATAAGAGATTAAGGTGAATTACAAATATCTAAGATATTAACTCATAACCATTATTAAAAGTTGTAACTTTACGAGAAATTCAAGCCACAGTGGGCAAGTGTCCTACCCAATAATCTCCCTTCTCTCTTTTTAAAATGATAACCTTTTCCTTTTTATTTAAATATACATTATTGTTAAAACTCATGTTACAACCTTATGTTCATATTATTTCATTCTATACCAAATCCTTTGGCATCGGTGAACAAATTCTTTTACTTTTATCTTAATATTTACTCATGATCATTGTGCACATATGAGACAGGTGTTGGAACGAGAGGGTTTATAGCTTGCCATGTTGCATCCTTCGTTTCCCTGATGTCGTGGATGCCACTCTGCATGAAACTCTGTTGTGAGTGTGAGCGGCAATGGCAGTTTTGGCGATGGAGAAATAGGCGCTGCATTTTGAAGTGGAGGTAGATTTACGTCAAATGAGCCATGACCGCCAAGTTCTCTTTCCACATCGATTTTGGTTCAATTCTTGTCTGACATTATTCTCTTCATCGAAAACAGAGGGAACAGATTCAAGATGCTCCTTCCGATTCACGTTTTCTGCAAACTTGAGGCTTGGGAATAGTGCTTGGCCAAGCTCCAGGATTCTGGGTTGAATATGATTTCCGCTACAGACTCTGAGTTTCTGAATTCTGTCTAGTCCAGAGTGTAGCCGCCCGGGAGCCTTGCAATTTGTCGTCGCAGAAGGACGAGGAGAAGAGGTTGGATCAAATTTTCTCATCCTTCGGCTTAGTGAAATTGCAAATTACTTAGTGAAATGATATATGATTTTATTTTGTTGATCATGGTTCGCCACAACACATCGATGAGATTGGCCACAACACGTAGCCCTCGAACAACAAATTGCATGCAAGTGTAAGAACAACAAAAATCACAAAATCTTAAAAGGAAAATAATAAAATAAGAAAAATTTTTAAAAAATAAATTTAAAATTGAATAATAAAACCACCTCACCCAAGTTAGAACTTAGGTAATAATTGCCAAAATTAGAAATTTGAAAATAGGTTTGAAAAGTGAGGGTTAAAATAAAAAAAAGTTTGGATAACATTAATTTTTAGAAAATGACAAGCATAAAAAGGCAAACCATAAAGGGTTTGAAGATAAAGTTTTTTTTTTTAGAAAATTCAATAGTTTTCAAGACAGAAAAAGAAATAGTCATAAGAAAATGGCAAGAAGAGCTAATAAAGAAAAGGTAGGAGAAAGGCCCTCCTTTTAGCGTCAAAAAAATGTTGATGCATAAATTTTGGAGAGGGTTATGCGGCCTTTTGAAAATAGTAAAAAAAAAAATAGAAATTTTAATTAGAATATAAAAGGTAACCAAAATAAATTTTCTAGGTTAGTACTGTCGTTTGCTGTTGGTTGGTTGCGGATGTTGTTGTCTCAAGAAAAACAAGAGAAGAAAGAGAGAGAAAATCATCGTCCATTGATTTTTCAACCCCTGGAGACCCCCCTACCCATCTACATGTGCCTCAATATAGTCGCCTACACATTTAACCTCCTAACACGTTGGTCCACCCTTTCACACATCAATCCACTTTTCTACACATTGGTTGACCTTACCGCACATTGGTCCACCTTTATACATGTTAACATTACTTAGTGAAATGATGTATGATTTTATAAAACAATTTTGTTGATCATGGCCTTGTACAATAACATGGGCGAGGTTGGCCACAACATACATATTCTACCAACCAACCAGTGGAAATCCTCTGCATTTTTGTTATTTGAGTTAATTTGTAGAGACTCCCATGCAAGTTTCACATAATTTTGTAGCAACTTACTATGTCGCCATGTTGTATTTCACATTAGTTTGTTAAATGTGAATGGTTAGAAATGTAGAGAACAAATCCCAATACATTTACAGCAACAACTAAAGCAATTTCATTGGTTGATTCCCTAATATATTTGGGATCATTATCACTTGAATTCTTTAATGTAATAACAGAATTACAAAGTGAAATAGTTTCCAAATTTTTTTTTCTATATCTTGATTTCTAGCTTTCTACCATTCCAAATTTAGAAGTCGTTTACCATGTAACTTAAATCCCTTAGGGAAAGTTGAATGAACATAATTATCACAGGAAGGCCTTATTTCAAGGGTGCATAAAAGTTTTTGCATCTCGCAATCATCTTCTCCATAAGAAATTGCATCAATTGAGCACTAATAAAATTCCATCTCGTTATTGTTTTTGCAGGCAACTTCAATGGTAAGGTTTTAATTTGCCATCAAGAAAGACACTCTTCATGCTACTTTAGTATCAAAGCTCACATGCCTAGAGAAATCGATTCCATGTATATAAGCTAGGGGAAACATTTCTTTATTTATTCTAAACAATGTGTAAAATAGATTGTTATACTGAAAACAAACATGCTTTTTTGTTCATAGTATTTCTTCTAAACAATTGCTGCTTCATGGTATGGTTGAAATGTACCAACACTAAGGAGCTATTATTTGCAAAAGCAACAATGGTAGACCACAACACAAACACAAATTACATTTTGTAATTATGTTGATGCCATAGGCATTAAGCATATTTAATTTTGGATAATTTTGCATCGCATAGCTACATAATCCTAGCATGAGTACCAACATGTGAAATTGCCCAAAATCCCCTTTGTGATAATGTTTGACTTGATAAAATTAACATAACCCTTAACAACAATGTGGCCTTGTCCCAAAATTACCTAAGTTACA
This sequence comes from Gnetum montanum, assembly GCA_015680685.1. NCBI lineage: Eukaryota > Viridiplantae > Streptophyta > Gnetopsida > Gnetales > Gnetaceae > Gnetum > Gnetum montanum. The sequence goes on along the minus strand of MNCI01008146.1, from coordinate 79,152 downwards.
AAACAACTCAGATCTAAAAGGAAGGTTACAAATGTTGACTTCACAAGAAAGAAAGAAAAGCCGAAATGGTAGAAAAGAAAAGAATTGCAAAAACATAAAAAATAGAAAGCTAAAAGAGAACTATTCTTCCATCTTTACAATATCAATTCGATAATAACTTAAAAGATAGACATTCAACATTGACAAAAAATCATAGCAGCAACTAGAATCAAGTAACAAAAAGACTTCATAGAACACATCATATACAAATGAAATTAATGCATAATGAAATGCTTCTAACTATCTACTATAGGCTTGAAAAGAACATCTTAAATAGTTTCTAGCACTATTATAGTAATATCTAGTATACAAAAACACAAGTCCTACTAAATGGTTTCCATAGTAACAATTTGGAAAATAACATAGCATGACTCCAGTCAAAAAGAAATATTTACCATTATCATGATTAATTATCTAGTCACCTATCCATATTAAAAGGTTTCAAGGAAGATTAGTATACAAAATAAAATATTAATTATAAAAAAAATCTTAAAATGATAAGACACATAAAAAGATAAGGCCTAAAATTTTAAAAAGTGTCATTTTCCTCTCAAGATACATTGAATCTATTCCAAATATGATACAAAGTTAATTCACATGATATTAATTACAAAGTCTCACATAAAAGGAAAAACAAGCTATCCATAAGACATAGATCTTGACACCATTAGTTAATTCATTGAAAATAAAATAAAATAAAAGGCATGACATAAGTAATTTATATCAAATAATGATCTTTCAAATATAATTTAGTTTAATGAAATAGAGAGAATTCACTTGACCATACCATGAAGTATGATCAATCTTATGTTAACTTGTTTTGCAAAACTTTTAACATAACCTATGCATTTGAATTTCAACATCGATGATATATATACACAAACATAGACACATTTTGTTCCATATGGAATATTTCAAATTATCACAAGATAGAAGGAAATAGCTCTTACTATTTAAAAAGTGGCAATTAGGCAATTAGTCGTCACCTTACTTGTGGGCTGACCCAATATTATTACCTTGGCAAACAATTTTTTAAAAATTTATTTTTAATATTAAAAATGAAATGATAAAAAATTAAATAAGTAAATAATAATAAAAATAAATAATAAACATATTATTTTATGATATTTTGAAAGATAAAAATAAATACTAAAAAATATCTTTTATAAACTTATCATACTATTAAGTTAACTTACCTACCAACATGATTAATTTTCAAACTTTTAAACATTGGCCTCAACTAAAAACCTTAGATTTATAGGCATTTGCTATATTATCAATTTACAAATACTCTTTGCATAAAAGATATAAAGTAAACCATGGTCTTTTTCATAAGCCTAAAACATCTTCAAGACTTTAGATATAGTCACATGAAAAAAATGATATGCAATGACTATTAGAGCCCCTATAGTACTATTCAAAGCTAAGAAAGTGAAAGGGGCAAAGTAGCCACATCTCAAAAAGACATTATATTAACATTTAAACATTATTTAATGTTGCTAACAATTTTATTAATGTTGACAAGGCAAATGAATTTGAAAGAGGAATGAAATAATTAATGTGGAGCACTATGGCTATACATCCATATGACTATATCATGAGACCATAAGCCATAGATCGAATTGTAAGTTTTCAATTTATCAAGCTCTAAAATAGTGTGGAGATGTATGAATAGTTTATCCATGGAACTTGGGCATTGATGAGACGTGATTTGCACAAGCCGCGATATCGCATACGCGAGCCGCGATATCGCGTCCTTCCCTGCGATATCACGTACGCGATATCGTGGTCCACCGCCAAATCTATAAATAAGAGGCGGCACTCCCCTCATTTGTCATCCTAGGTGTAAAGTATCAAAGCTCTGGCGGATTGATCACCCCAGAGATAGAATATTTTCCATGTGCCCGCAGTAGGAGTCCCCTAAGTGAACGGTTCTTTATNTGCTTGTCACACTTAGGCTAGTTAGGTGCCTCAGTACGACCGCTTCAAGCACGTGCGTTACGTGTGGTAATCCCAATAACGATTAGCATTTGGTAGCCACAGTTGCACAGTTCAGGGTGTGTACGGAAAGTGGAAATGGATGCTGACGCTAGAACTTAGCACTGTAGTTAAAATTAGTTTTAGTCTCTCAACCCTTCACCGTTTAGCATAGGAGATAAATCAGAAAATACCAAAAAAATCATATACCTCGGACTTACTTAACCATACACCATGACAACAACAAGTAAGTCTAGGAAGACAACGATTAATTAACCCTAAGTGTTCCTTGTGGTGTTTAGGCATTTAGTTTGCGGAGTTCGACCGGATCGTGCGTGCTACACTCGTTTCGTATGGTTGAGTGTAGGGGTACCTCGCCACTCATCAGGCATCAAAGACCAATGGCACAAACAAGTGAAACTACTTTACATTGTCATCTTAGTGAACTCCAACTTCATCATGGGGTCTACTAGACTTACATAGTTTAAAAGCACACATACCACAAGAGCATCCATACATTATTCCATTTTTTATCACTAGATTTCTATGTATATCATTGTGCTACCTTAATACTACAATGATTTTGCAATGAGAGCCTATGTAATAGAAGAACTAAAGGTCTTCAAGTAATCTTTGGACAAAGTTTTTTCAAGGTGTAAGTCTTATTTAAAAGAGACACTGAAGAGACATGGAGAAGAAGCAAGATTTGGAGTTTTCCAACAATTTTAACTAAATAATATATATTATATCTAAAATGGGGAGACTATGATGAACAAGAAAATAATAATAGTAGAGAATAATTTTTCCTACTATATACATTCTCAATTTCAACAAAAATGTGCAATCAAGTATTTAATAGAATCCAACTAAAATTTACAAGGAGTAGGCTTTAAATTCTTTGGCTATCAACCAAAAATATTAATACCAAAATAACATGATGTTGCATTTAGTGAAACAACTATTAATATCAGAGTAACATGATGTTACATTTACTAAAAAAGCAAGGATTGGAATTTGTAACCTAAGAATATTAGACCTCAAATAAATTGGATTTCTTAGAAAATATTTAAACTTGGATGATTAAATTTTTAACATAGAAAAGTAATCAAGCCAAAATTTATAAGGAGTACACCTTAAAGTTTTTTTAATCTTGTTAAGTGCACAATAGTAATAAGGTCTATTTTTGGTTTGTACAGTAGAAAATGACATCTTAAAATTCATTCATAAAGTTAATAATAGTTATTCCATGAGTAATGTTGCTTATTAATGGTCATTTCTTGATAAAAATATAGTTTTTCATTTAAATATTGATAGAGATAGAATGGATTTAGAGTTATATTATTTGAATACATAACATCAATAAGATTTCTTTAAGCTTTCAAGAACACCCAACAAATCTTCAAAATCAAGTAAAAAAGTTAATAAGTATGAAAGCACGAGTGGCGGTTGTTATTAATCGTAAATGATCAATTTCTAATAATACCATTACTTGACCATGAATAGGAGTTAGATCATGTTCTGCATCATAGGTCTATTTAAAAGGGGCACAAATGTTTAGAATAACTTCATTAAACTTTTAAAATAGAAAAGTAGTTTGGCCAAAATTTACAAGGACTAACCTTAAAGTAGTCTTCTACTATCTACCGAAATTCACAAGGGGTAGGCTTTAAAATCTTCTACTATGTACCAATATTAATTATTTATACTATTAAACTTTTAAAATAGAAAATTTTCATTTACCTACAAAAACTATTAAGATTAAATTGACATAGTGCAAGTAAGATTTAAAGGCTTCATATCAAATATATGAATACTAAATTGATTTGAATATGACATATAGCCAACATGATTATGACTTGAACTGACAACCTTTTTCTCCAAGCACTTAAGCTACCTACCCTTAGTTATTTATTCAACTATTTTAACTCTACATGTAGCAAGCTATAGTATATGAATAGTATGATATCATGATCAACCAATGGAAAAATAATTTTTGTATGGACCCCATGTGAACATGTAATCAAAAGGACATTAACCATTTTTATAGTTCAATGTTCACCTTATATGAGTGAGGCAAATGTAAAAGTTAAATGCATTTATTGAGAATACTATAAAGGGAGTTTAGATTCTTGCAAAAATCAAATGCATTTATTGATCAAGTTGTAAGAGTTTGAATTGCTAATTTCTTACATCTTGTTCACGTAAGCAGACTATTGGACTGGGAACAAATTTTGAGAAATTCTAGTACATGTTTTGTATGACAAAACTACTTCTAAAATTTATAAATATGTCCATTTTGAGGTGGAAAAATTTTATATTGATTACAAACGAGATAGTGTCAATGCTTTGTTGCATAAAGTTCAATAGCAAATCATTGTTAACTCTAGAGTTGGCCACCTTGTTGGTTACCATAGCTACCTTTTGTTGCATCTTAAGTAAGAAGCAGATTGTATTAGTATAACAGAGAATAAGATAATTACATATGGAAATGCATAATAAATGATGAAACTGAGAGAAAGTCCCTAGCTCTTACTTGACTGGCCCAAATATTCAGGCAAAGCTACTTCCAAAATTTATAAATTTATCCATTTCCAAGTGGACAAATTTTATACCTAATTACGAGTGATACAATGTCAATGCTTTGTTGCATATAGTTCAGTGACATAGATGTAAAAGTTAAATGCATTTATTTGCATTTATTGAAGATAATGTAAAAGGAGTTTTGATTCTTGCAAAAATCAAATGCATTTACTGATAAAGATGTAAGAGTTTGAGTTGCTAACTTCTTACGTCTTGATTGTGTAAGCAAACTATTGGACTGGGAATAGATTTTGAGAAATTTTAGCTCTCTTAAAAAACTAATTCCAAAACTTATAAATTTGTTAGTCTTGAGGTGATCAAATTTTATACTGAATACGAGTGATACAGTGTCAATGCTTTGTTGCATATAGTTTGGTAGCAAATTGCTATTAACTCTTGAGTTGGCCACCTTGTAGGTTAACGTTGCTATCTTTTGTTGTGTCTTAAATAAGAAGTAGATTGTATTAGTATAACAGAGAGTAAGATAATTACATATAAAAAGGGATAATAAATGAAGAAACTAAAAGAAAGTCCCCAATCCTTACCTGACTAGCCCAAATATTCAGACAATTAATTTTATCTTCTTTATATATGTGGTGATTTATGGTACATGTTGGCATTCCTTGTTTCATATTCTTTTCTACATCATGGTGATTGGCAATGGGTTGGTCAGGATGGTGGTTGGCAATGGGTTGGTGAGGATGCAAGTAGTTGGGATGATATGGATGTTTCATGTTGGCATTGATTATTTCTCAACAATCAGCATCTATGGATCTTCCACAAGCTAGCACATGTTTACTTCCTACTGGAAACTTCACTCCCCACTTCAGTTTGTGATTCATAAAAATTGTGTTTGTTAACTGGAATGTAGCTCTAGCTCCTATTGTAGCATATACTGAGCCTAGCAATAATTTTACTCCATGTATTTCTACATATAATAGTAATGTGGATGTGATATGCTCATCAGCTAATGATAATTGAAAATTTGGCTATACAGAACAAAAAGCATAAGCACTTAGGACTCCTTTAAATTAACATATCTTAGACATCTCACATACTAAGTTTGGATCATCATTAATACCATCCCTAATGATTCTGCTATCTCATAAAGTGACTACAAACTTTGCATTTAGATCATAATTAAACTCGGGACTTACTAAAATGTCGATTTGACCCAAGTGGACATCGTGATGTCCTTGCTCCTTCCATTTGGTAATTTCTTCCTCAATGAAGAAAGGTAGGAACATAGGCTGAATACCAACACCTTTGATGTCTAAAATTGCTTTTGATTGTTTGACTAAAGTTGTCCATCGAGCTAAGAACATATTGGAGAAGTTGTATATAGCTTCCTTTGGTAACTCTGGGAATTGTAGCTTTTCGTCAACAACAACAAATGACTTTCTACTAAGAATTGCTTTATGAAAGGGAATCACCACTTGTTTTCGACAATTCTTGTTCTGAACTAGCTTGAACATTCTCTATTCTACTTCTGAGCATAAAATCTTGATGAGTATCCTAGTCGATATCATCATCAAAGAGGTTATCTTGATCTCCATCATCTCCATCATTATTCCATTGAAAATTCACATTAGGCAGCTATGCCATTATGTGATATAAACTTTCTTCTATAGATTTTTCCACTAGTTCATGTAACTCAGTAGCATAGTCCTTTTGAAAGCTATTAGGTTGACTGATTGAGCCAAAAGCGAGAATTGAATTAGCCAAGGCTCTGATACCATTTTGGAACTCCATTTGTCCAGCATCATGTTCAGCCTTGAGGTAAGCCTCAATCTGATCATGATATCCTCTGGGCATCTTGAAAGCCATTGTAAAAAATGGACAAATAACATGATAATTGCTTAAGCTTACTACATCTTACCATCCCAATGCTAATGGTTAAGGTTGAGGTAACCAATAGGGAGATCACATGAATCCTTAGTAGAATAATTATTTGATATAGAAAATATTAAAGCACAAAACTCAGTGATGCTTTATGGGCCTATTACTCCATCTAAATACTTTCCGTAGGCTACTCTTTGTATGAATTAGTGTATGATAAGTTATCAAAGCTTTCCATCCAAACTAAACTACGTACATTAAACATCGCTTGTGAGCTTGATCTTAACATTAGCTTAACATAGAAATAACATCTTATGAATCTCAATGTACTAGATTGATGAGTGGCGAGGTACCCCTACACTCAACCATACGAATACGAGCGTCTCATGCAAAATCCAGTCGAACTCCAAGGAGTAAGTGCTTAGACGCCCTAATGGAACACCTAAGGTTAATCAATCACTGTCTTCCCAAGCTTACTTGTATTGTCACAGTTGTATGGTTAAGTAAGCTTAAGGTATATGATTTTTATGTCTTTTATCTTTTTAATGCCTATGCTAATATGGAGAGGGTGAAGAGACTAAGTGACTAACTTATATTAACTATTCACTAACTAAGTTCTAATTGCCTTAGCACTAGTATCCATTCCCACTTGCCACACACACCTTGAACCAGTGCAATGCTACTGGGATTACCAAACGCTACTCGTTACTGGGTTACCAAGCGTTACACACATGCTTGAAGTGGTCGTATTGAATGCACTTAACTAGGAGAGTTGAGAGATATTTAATTATCTAGGAAAGCATTTAAACATTTAACAGTAATTAAATCCTATTTAGCTTAGTCAATATGCTGCAAGGTTTATTAGAAAGTTTGTCTTTATTGCCGTACACAAATGTGTGCTTAGGTACAATTTGCTCGAATAAAGATCCATTCACTTTAAGACTCCTATTGTGGGCACATGGAAATTATTCTAACTCTGGAATGGGAAAATTGCTATAGTTTGGCTAAGGTTTAGATCTAGATGGAGAAATAAGAGAAAGTCACCTCTTATTTATAGAACTGGTGATGGGCTGCGATATCGTGTACGCGATATCGTAGGGGCTGACACGATATCGCGGCTCATCATATCCCCATGACTGAATGAAAACTTGTCCTCGAGTTCCTTAGAAAATATTGGAAAGGTATGGGATTATTGACTTGAATGATACTAATGGTGAATGGGGTGACATGTGAATGGATCATCATTACAATACATGGAAAAATTAGTGTTCATGACAACAAGAGTGAATAGTATACACATTTGACATCTAGCCTTATTTGGCAGCTGGGAGAGAAGAGAAAAGAGAGAAGAGAGAGAGAAAAAGAAGACGTCTGTTGCTGTCAATGCCAAGATTGCACCTTTCATTGTTCATCCATAAGCACGCCATCAATCTTGTTCCTTGCATAACTACTTCAGCACCAGTCCATTCCAAGTGTTTCCTCCAGATCCAATTTGTTGTTGTATGATCACCATCTACACACACAACACAATCTGATATTATCAAGGGTAAATGAATCACAATATAGTTAATACCTTGCCTCAATGTAAGGTCCATTGGCTGAGTTGTGATATGGCTAATGCGGATCTAGAGATATAATATTGGTGACTACCCAAGGTGTAGGGGTTAGGAGAAAATCAAAAAAATTGGACCAGGACCCCCATGACTGAGAGTGAACCTCCGGTAGCGATAGAATGGAAAAAGATAAGGAATAAGAAAGATGGAGGAAAAGAAACAATGACAACATCGATAAACTGGATGTCAAAGATAGAGATGAACAAAGTAAATGGTGATTGCAAAAATGTTTAAGGGAAAGAAATTAACAAATGCACCAAATAGAAATGCCAATGGGTCCTCCCCAAAGTAGGCTCATGCCCTTAATGCCCTAACAATCCCACATTCAAAGAGTTCATAGGCTCTAGAAATGTCATTTGGAAGCAAGAGTTAAATTCTTAACCGCAAGAGTTTACCAAAAAGAAAACAATGCATCAACCAAAATATGGACTA